>JAWWQZ010000214.1:0-426833 GCA_033815515.1 Cryptocheilus praepositus | reverse complement strand
GCACGGTGAAAACGATAAAACAGCTCCTCCGTGCAGTTTTCATACCGAGTCACCGTCCACCGGCTCAGCGAGTTGCGATCTGTCAGCAGATTCGGTTTCTGGGCAGTTTACATGTCGAACTGCACGGTAGAAACGATAAAACAGCTCCTCCGTGCAGTTTTCATACCGAGTCACCGTCCACTGGGCTCAGCGAGAAAACGCGATTTCGGCGCTTCTGAGGGCCGAAAACGCGATATCGGCCGATTTGCGATCTGTCAGCAGATTCGGTTTCTGGGCAGTTTACATGTCGAACTGCACGGTAGAAACGATAAAACAGCTCCTCCGTGCAGTTTTCATACCGAGTCACCGTCCACTGGGCTCAGCGAGAAAACGCGATTTCGGCGCTTCTGAGGGCCGAAAACGCGATATCGGCCGATTTGCGATCTGTCAGCAGATTCGGTTTCTGGGCAGTTTACATGTCGAACTGCACGGTAGAAACGATAAAACAGCTCCTCCGTGCAGTTTTCATACCGAGTCACCGTCCACTGGGCTCAGCGAGAAAACGCGATTTCGGCGCTTCTGAGGGCCGAAAACGCGATATCGGCCGATTTTCGATCTGTCAGCAGATTCGGTTTCTGGGCAGTTTACATGTCGAACTGCACGGTAGAAACGATAAAACAGCTCCTCCGTGCAGTTTTCATACCGAGTCACCGTCCACTGGGCTCAGCGAGAAAACGCGATTTCGGCGCTTCTGAGGGCCGAAAACGCGATATCGGCCGATTTGCGATCTGTCAGCAGATTCGGTTTCTGGGCAGTTTACATGTCGAACTGCACGGTAGAAACGATAAAACAGCTCCTCCGTGCAGTTTTCATACCGAGTCACCGTCCACTGGGCTCAGCGAGAAAACGCGATTTCGGCGCTTCTGAGGGCCGAAAACGCGATATCGGCCGATTTGCGATCTGTCAGCAGATTCGGTTTCTGGGCAGTTTACATGTCGAACTGCACGGTAGAAACGATAAAACAGCTCCTCCGTGCAGTTTTCATACCGAGTCACCGTCCACTGGGCTCAGCGAGAAAACGCGATTTCGGCGCTTCTGAGGGCCGAAAACGCGATATCGGCCGATTTTCGATCTGTCAGCAGATTCGGTTTCTGGGCAGTTTACATGTCGAACTGCACGGTAGAAACGATAAAACAGCTCCTCCGTGCAGTTTTCATACCGAGTCACCGTCCACTGGGCTCAGCGAGAAAACGCGATTTCGGCGCTTCTGAGGGCCGAAAACGCGATATCGGCCGATTTGCGATCTGTCAGCAGATTCGGTTTCTGGGCAGTTTACATGTCGAACTGCACGGTAGAAACGATAAAACAGCTCCTCCGTGCAGTTTTCATACCGAGTCACCGTCCACTGGGCTCAGCGAGAAAACGCGATTTCGGCGCTTCTGAGGGCCGAAAACGCGATATCGGCCGATTTTCGATCTGTCAGCAGATTCGGTTTCTGGGCAGTTTACATGTCGAACTGCACGGTAGAAACGATAAAACAGCTCCTCCGTGCAGTTTTCATACCGAGTCACCGTCCACTGGGCTCAGCGAGAAAACGCGATTTCGGCGCTTCTGAGGGCCGAAAACGCGATATCGGCCGATTTGCGATCTGTCAGCAGATTCGGTTTCTGGGCAGTTTACATGTCGAACTGCACGGTAGAAACGATAAAACAGCTCCTCCGTGCAGTTTTCATACCGAGTCACCGTCCACTGGGCTCAGCGAGAAAACGCGATTTCGGCGCTTCTGAGGGCCGAAAACGCGATATCGGCCGATTTTCGATCTGTCAGCAGATTCGGTTTCTGGGCAGTTTACATGTCGAACTGCACGGTAGAAACGATAAAACAGCTCCTCCGTGCAGTTTTCATACCGAGTCACCGTCCACTGGGCTCAGCGAGAAAACGCGATTTCGGCGCTTCTGAGGGCCGAAAACGCGATATCGGCCGATTTGCGATCTGTCAGCAGATTCGGTTTCTGGGCAGTTTACATGTCGAACTGCACGGTAGAAACGATAAAACAGCTCCTCCGTGCAGTTTTCATACCGAGTCACCGTCCACTGGGCTCAGCGAGAAAACGCGATTTCGGCGCTTCTGAGGGCCGAAAACGCGATATCGGCCGATTTTCGATCTGTCAGCAGATTCGGTTTCTGGGCAGTTTACATGTCGAACTGCACGGTAGAAACGATAAAACAGCTCCTCCGTGCAGTTTTCATACCGAGTCACCGTCCACTGGGCTCAGCGAGAAAACGCGATTTCGGCGCTTCTGAGGGCCGAAAACGCGATATCGGCCGATTTGCGATCTGTCAGCAGATTCGGTTTCTGGGCAGTTTACATGTCGAACTGCACGGTAGAAACGATAAAACAGCTCCTCCGTGCAGTTTTCATACCGAGTCACCGTCCACTGGGCTCAGCGAGAAAACGCGATTTCGGCGCTTCTGAGGGCCGAAAACGCGATATCGGCCGATTTGCGATCTGTCAGCAGATTCGGTTTCTGGGCAGTTTACATGTCGAACTGCACGGTAGAAACGATAAAACAGCTCCTCCGTGCAGTTTTCATACCGAGTCACCGTCCACTGGGCTCAGCGAGAAAACGCGATTTCGGCGCTTCTGAGGGCCGAAAACGCGATATCGGCCGATTTGCGATCTGTCAGCAGATTCGGTTTCTGGGCAGTTTACATGTCGAACTGCACGGTAGAAACGATAAAACAGCTCCTCCGTGCAGTTTTCATACCGAGTCACCGTCCACTGGGCTCAGCGAGAAAACGCGATTTCGGCGCTTCTGAGGGCCGAAAACGCGATATCGGCCGATTTGCGATCTGTCAGCAGATTCGGTTTCTGGGCAGTTTACATGTCGAACTGCACGGTAGAAACGATAAAACAGCTCCTCCGTGCAGTTTTCATACCGAGTCACCGTCCACTGGGCTCAGCGAGAAAACGCGATTTCGGCGCTTCTGAGGGCCGAAAACGCGATATCGGCCGATTTGCGATCTGTCAGCAGATTCGGTTTCTGGGCAGTTTACATGTCGAACTGCACGGTAGAAACGATAAAACAGCTCCTCCGTGCAGTTTTCATACCGAGTCACCGTCCACTGGGCTCAGCGAGAAAACGCGATTTCGGCGCTTCTGAGGGCCGAAAACGCGATATCGGCCGATTTGCGATCTGTCAGCAGATTCGGTTTCTGGGCAGTTTACATGTCGAACTGCACGGTAGAAACGATAAAACAGCTCCTCCGTGCAGTTTTCATACCGAGTCACCGTCCACTGGGCTCAGCGAGAAAACGCGATTTCGGCGCTTCTGAGGGCCGAAAACGCGATATCGGCCGATTTGCGATCTGTCAGCAGATTCGGTTTCTGGGCAGTTTACATGTCGAACTGCACGGTAGAAACGATAAAACAGCTCCTCCGTGCAGTTTTCATACCGAGTCACCGTCCACTGGGCTCAGCGAGAAAACGCGATTTCGGCGCTTCTGAGGGCCGAAAACGCGATATCGGCCGATTTGCGATCTGTCAGCAGATTCGGTTTCTGGGCAGTTTACATGTCGAACTGCACGGTAGAAACGATAAAACAGCTCCTCCGTGCAGTTTTCATACCGAGTCACCGTCCACTGGGCTCAGCGAGAAAACGCGATTTCGGCGCTTCTGAGGGCCGAAAACGCGATATCGGCCGATTTTCGATCTGTCAGCAGATTCGGTTTCTGGGCAGTTTACATGTCGAACTGCACGGTAGAAACGATAAAACAGCTCCTCCGTGCAGTTTTCATACCGAGTCACCGTCCACTGGGCTCAGCGAGAAAACGCGATTTCGGCGCTTCTGAGGGCCGAAAACGCGATATCGGCCGATTTGCGATCTGTCAGCAGATTCGGTTTCTGGGCAGTTTACATGTCGAACTGCACGGTAGAAACGATAAAACAGCTCCTCCGTGCAGTTTTCATACCGAGTCACCGTCCACTGGGCTCAGCGAGAAAACGCGATTTCGGCGCTTCTGAGGGCCGAAAACGCGATATCGGCCGATTTGCGATCTGTCAGCAGATTCGGTTTCTGGGCAGTTTACATGTCGAACTGCACGGTAGAAACGATAAAACAGCTCCTCCGTGCAGTTTTCATACCGAGTCACCGTCCACTGGGCTCAGCGAGAAAACGCGATTTCGGCGCTTCTGAGGGCCGAAAACGCGATATCGGCCGATTTGCGATCTGTCAGCAGATTCGGTTTCTGGGCAGTTTACATGTCGAACTGCACGGTAGAAACGATAAAACAGCTCCTCCGTGCAGTTTTCATACCGAGTCACCGTCCACTGGGCTCAGCGAGAAAACGCGATTTCGGCGCTTCTGAGGGCCGAAAACGCGATATCGGCCGATTTGCGATCTGTCAGCAGATTCGGTTTCTGGGCAGTTTACATGTCGAACTGCACGGTAGAAACGATAAAACAGCTCCTCCGTGCAGTTTTCATACCGAGTCACCGTCCACTGGGCTCAGCGAGAAAACGCGATTTCGGCGCTTCTGAGGGCCGAAAACGCGATATCGGCCGATTTGCGATCTGTCAGCAGATTCGGTTTCTGGGCAGTTTACATGTCGAACTGCACGGTAGAAACGATAAAACAGCTCCTCCGTGCAGTTTTCATACCGAGTCACCGTCCACTGGGCTCAGCGAGAAAACGCGATTTCGGCGCTTCTGAGGGCCGAAAACGCGATATCGGCCGATTTTCGATCTGTCAGCAGATTCGGTTTCTGGGCAGTTTACATGTCGAACTGCACGGTAGAAACGATAAAACAGCTCCTCCGTGCAGTTTTCATACCGAGTCACCGTCCACTGGGCTCAGCGAGAAAACGCGATTTCGGCGCTTCTGAGGGCCGAAAACGCGATATCGGCCGATTTTCGATCTGTCAGCAGATTCGGTTTCTGGGCAGTTTACATGTCGAACTGCACGGTAGAAACGATAAAACAGCTCCTCCGTGCAGTTTTCATACCGAGTCACCGTCCACTGGGCTCAGCGAGAAAACGCGATTTCGGCGCTTCTGAGGGCCGAAAACGCGATATCGGCCGATTTGCGATCTGTCAGCAGATTCGGTTTCTGGGCAGTTTACATGTCGAACTGCACGGTAGAAACGATAAAACAGCTCCTCCGTGCAGTTTTCATACCGAGTCACCGTCCACTGGGCTCAGCGAGAAAACGCGATTTCGGCGCTTCTGAGGGCCGAAAACGCGATATCGGCCGATTTGCGATCTGTCAGCAGATTCGGTTTCTGGGCAGTTTACATGTCGAACTGCACGGTAGAAACGATAAAACAGCTCCTCCGTGCAGTTTTCATACCGAGTCACCGTCCACTGGGCTCAGCGAGAAAACGCGATTTCGGCGCTTCTGAGGGCCGAAAACGCGATATCGGCCGATTTGCGATCTGTCAGCAGATTCGGTTTCTGGGCAGTTTACATGTCGAACTGCACGGTAGAAACGATAAAACAGCTCCTCCGTGCAGTTTTCATACCGAGTCACCGTCCACTGGGCTCAGCGAGAAAACGCGATTTCGGCGCTTCTGAGGGCCGAAAACGCGATATCGGCCGATTTTCGATCTGTCAGCAGATTCGGTTTCTGGGCAGTTTACATGTCGAACTGCACGGTAGAAACGATAAAACAGCTCCTCCGTGCAGTTTTCATACCGAGTCACCGTCCACTGGGCTCAGCGAGAAAACGCGATTTCGGCGCTTCTGAGGGCCGAAAACGCGATATCGGCCGATTTGCGATCTGTCAGCAGATTCGGTTTCTGGGCAGTTTACATGTCGAACTGCACGGTAGAAACGATAAAACAGCTCCTCCGTGCAGTTTTCATACCGAGTCACCGTCCACTGGGCTCAGCGAGAAAACGCGATTTCGGCGCTTCTGAGGGCCGAAAACGCGATATCGGCCGATTTTCGATCTGTCAGCAGATTCGGTTTCTGGGCAGTTTACATGTCGAACTGCACGGTAGAAACGATAAAACAGCTCCTCCGTGCAGTTTTCATACCGAGTCACCGTCCACTGGGCTCAGCGAGAAAACGCGATTTCGGCGCTTCTGAGGGCCGAAAACGCGATATCGGCCGATTTTCGATCTGTCAGCAGATTCGGTTTCTGGGCAGTTTACATGTCGAACTGCACGGTAGAAACGATAAAACAGCTCCTCCGTGCAGTTTTCATACCGAGTCACCGTCCACTGGGCTCAGCGAGAAAACGCGATTTCGGCGCTTCTGAGGGCCGAAAACGCGATATCGGCCGATTTTCGATCTGTCAGCAGATTCGGTTTCTGGGCAGTTTACATGTCGAACTGCACGGTAGAAACGATAAAACAGCTCCTCCGTGCAGTTTTCATACCGAGTCACCGTCCACTGGGCTCAGCGAGAAAACGCGATTTCGGCGCTTCTGAGGGCCGAAAACGCGATATCGGCCGATTTGCGATCTGTCAGCAGATTCGGTTTCTGGGCAGTTTACATGTCGAACTGCACGGTAGAAACGATAAAACAGCTCCTCCGTGCAGTTTTCATACCGAGTCACCGTCCACTGGGCTCAGCGAGAAAACGCGATTTCGGCGCTTCTGAGGGCCGAAAACGCGATATCGGCCGATTTGCGATCTGTCAGCAGATTCGGTTTCTGGGCAGTTTACATGTCTAACTGCACGGTAGAAACGATAAAACAGCTCCTCCGTGCAGTTTTCATACCGAGTCACCGTCCACTGGGCTCAGCGAGAAAACGCGATTTCGGCGCTTCTGAGGGCCGAAAACGCGATATCGGCCGATTTGCGATCTGTCAGCAGATTCGGTTTCTGGGCAGTTTACATGTCGAACTGCACGGTAGAAACGATAAAACAGCTCCTCCGTGCAGTTTTCATACCGAGTCACCGTCCACTGGGCTCAGCGAGAAAACGCGATTTCGGCGCTTCTGAGGGCCGAAAACGCGATATCGGCCGATTTGCGATCTGTCAGCAGATTCGGTTTCTGGGCAGTTTACATGTCGAACTGCACGGTAGAAACGATAAAACAGCTCCTCCGTGCAGTTTTCATACCGAGTCACCGTCCACTGGGCTCAGCGAGAAAACGCGATTTCGGCGCTTCTGAGGGCCGAAAACGCGATATCGGCCGATTTGCGATCTGTCAGCAGATTCGGTTTCTGGGCAGTTTACATGTCGAACTGCACGGTAGAAACGATAAAACAGCTCCTCCGTGCAGTTTTCATACCGAGTCACCGTCCACTGGGCTCAGCGAGAAAACGCGATTTCGGCGCTTCTGAGGGCCGAAAACGCGATATCGGCCGATTTGCGATCTGTCAGCAGATTCGGTTTCTGGGCAGTTTACATGTCGAACTGCACGGTAGAAACGATAAAACAGCTCCTCCGTGCAGTTTTCATACCGAGTCACCGTCCACTGGGCTCAGCGAGAAAACGCGATTTCGGCGCTTCTGAGGGCCGAAAACGCGATATCGGCCGATTTGCGATCTGTCAGCAGATTCGGTTTCTGGGCAGTTTACATGTCGAACTGCACGGTAGAAACGATAAAACAGCTCCTCCGTGCAGTTTTCATACCGAGTCACCGTCCACTGGGCTCAGCGAGAAAACGCGATTTCGGCGCTTCTGAGGGCCGAAAACGCGATATCGGCCGATTTGCGATCTGTCAGCAGATTCGGTTTCTGGGCAGTTTACATGTCGAACTGCACGGTAGAAACGATAAAACAGCTCCTCCGTGCAGTTTTCATACCGAGTCACCGTCCACTGGGCTCAGCGAGAAAACGCGATTTCGGCGCTTCTGAGGGCCGAAAACGCGATATCGGCCGATTTGCGATCTGTCAGCAGATTCGGTTTCTGGGCAGTTTACATGTCGAACTGCACGGTAGAAACGATAAAACAGCTCCTCCGTGCAGTTTTCATACCGAGTCACCGTCCACTGGGCTCAGCGAGAAAACGCGATTTCGGCGCTTCTGAGGGCCGAAAACGCGATATCGGCCGATTTGCGATCTGTCAGCAGATTCGGTTTCTGGGCAGTTTACATGTCGAACTGCACGGTAGAAACGATAAAACAGCTCCTCCGTGCAGTTTTCATACCGAGTCACCGTCCACTGGGCTCAGCGAGAAAACGCGATTTCGGCGCTTCTGAGGGCCGAAAACGCGATATCGGCCGATTTGCGATCTGTCAGCAGATTCGGTTTCTGGGCAGTTTACATGTCGAACTGCACGGTAGAAACGATAAAACAGCTCCTCCGTGCAGTTTTCATACCGAGTCACCGTCCACTGGGCTCAGCGAGAAAACGCGATTTCGGCGCTTCTGAGGGCCGAAAACGCGATATCGGCCGATTTGCGATCTGTCAGCAGATTCGGTTTCTGGGCAGTTTACATGTCGAACTGCACGGTAGAAACGATAAAACAGCTCCTCCGTGCAGTTTTCATACCGAGTCACCGTCCACTGGGCTCAGCGAGAAAACGCGATTTCGGCGCTTCTGAGGGCCGAAAACGCGATATCGGCCGATTTGCGATCTGTCAGCAGATTCGGTTTCTGGGCAGTTTACATGTCGAACTGCACGGTAGAAACGATAAAACAGCTCCTCCGTGCAGTTTTCATACCGAGTCACCGTCCACTGGGCTCAGCGAGAAAACGCGATTTCGGCGCTTCTGAGGGCCGAAAACGCGATATCGGCCGATTTTCGATCTGTCAGCAGATTCGGTTTCTGGGCAGTTTACATGTCGAACTGCACGGTAGAAACGATAAAACAGCTCCTCCGTGCAGTTTTCATACCGAGTCACCGTCCACTGGGCTCAGCGAGAAACGCGATTTCGGCGCTTCTGAGGGCCGAAAACGCGATATCGGCCGATTTGCGATCTGTCAGCAGATTCGGTTTCTGGGCAGTTTACATGTCGAACTGCACGGTAGAAACGATAAAACAGCTCCTCCGTGCAGTTTTCATACCGAGTCACCGTCCACTGGGCTCAGCGAGAAAACGCGATTTCGGCGCTTCTGAGGGCCGAAAACGCGATATCGGCCGATTTGCGATCTGTCAGCAGATTCGGTTTCTGGGCAGTTTACATGTCGAACTGCACGGTAGAAACGATAAAACAGCTCCTCCGTGCAGTTTTCATACCGAGTCACCGTCCACTGGGCTCAGCGAGAAAAAACGCGATTTCGGCGCTTCTGAGGGCCGAAAACGCGATATCGGCCGATTTGCGATCTGTCAGCAGATTCGGTTTCTGGGCAGTTTACATGTCGAACTGCACGGTAGAAACGATAAAACAGCTCCTCCGTGCAGTTTTCATACCGAGTCACCGTCCACTGGGCTCAGCGAGAAAACGCGATTTCGGCGCTTCTGAGGGCCGAAAACGCGATATCGGCCGATTTGCGATCTGTCAGCAGATTCGGTTTCTGGGCAGTTTACATGTCGAACTGCACGGTAGAAACGATAAAACAGCTCCTCCGTGCAGTTTTCATACCGAGTCACCGTCCACTGGGCTCAGCGAGAAAACGCGATTTCGGCGCTTCTGAGGGCCGAAAACGCGATATCGGCCGATTTGCGATCTGTCAGCAGATTCGGTTTCTGGGCAGTTTACATGTCGAACTGCACGGTAGAAACGATAAAACAGCTCCTCCGTGCAGTTTTCATACCGAGTCACCGTCCACTGGGCTCAGCGAGAAAACGCGATTTCGGCGCTTCTGAGGGCCGAAAACGCGATATCGGCCGATTTGCGATCTGTCAGCAGATTCGGTTTCTGGGCAGTTTACATGTCGAACTGCACGGTAGAAACGATAAAACAGCTCCTCCGTGCAGTTTTCATACCGAGTCACCGTCCACTGGGCTCAGCGAGAAAACGCGATTTCGGCGCTTCTGAGGGCCGAAAACGCGATATCGGCCGATTTTCGATCTGTCAGCAGATTCGGTTTCTGGGCAGTTTACATGTCGAACTGCACGGTAGAAACGATAAAACAGCTCCTCCGTGCAGTTTTCATACCGAGTCACCGTCCACTGGGCTCAGCGAGAAAACGCGATTTCGGCGCTTCTGAGGGCCGAAAACGCGATATCGGCCGATTTGCGATCTGTCAGCAGATTCGGTTTCTGGGCAGTTTACATGTCGAACTGCACGGTAGAAACGATAAAACAGCTCCTCCGTGCAGTTTTCATACCGAGTCACCGTCCACTGGGCTCAGCGAGAAAACGCGATTTCGGCGCTTCTGAGGGCCGAAAACGCGATATCGGCCGATTTGCGATCTGTCAGCAGATTCGGTTTCTGGGCAGTTTACATGTCGAACTGCACGGTAGAAACGATAAAACAGCTCCTCCGTGCAGTTTTCATACCGAGTCACCGTCCACTGGGCTCAGCGAGAAAACGCGATTTCGGCGCTTCTGAGGGCCGAAAACGCGATATCGGCCGATTTTCGATCTGTCAGCAGATTCGGTTTCTGGGCAGTTTACATGTCGAACTGCACGGTAGAAACGATAAAACAGCTCCTCCGTGCAGTTTTCATACCGAGTCACCGTCCACTGGGCTCAGCGAGAAAACGCGATTTCGGCGCTTCTGAGGGCCGAAAACGCGATATCGGCCGATTTGCGATCTGTCAGCAGATTCGGTTTCTGGGCAGTTTACATGTCGAACTGCACGGTAGAAACGATAAAACAGCTCCTCCGTGCAGTTTTCATACCGAGTCACCGTCCACTGGGCTCAGCGAGAAAACGCGATTTCGGCGCTTCTGAGGGCCGAAAACGCGATATCGGCCGATTTTCGATCTGTCAGCAGATTCGGTTTCTGGGCAGTTTACATGTCGAACTGCACGGTAGAAACGATAAAACAGCTCCTCCGTGCAGTTTTCATACCGAGTCACCGTCCACTGGGCTCAGCGAGAAAACGCGATTTCGGCGCTTCTGAGGGCCGAAAACGCGATATCGGCCGATTTGCGATCTGTCAGCAGATTCGGTTTCTGGGCAGTTTACATGTCGAACTGCACGGTAGAAACGATAAAACAGCTCCTCCGTGCAGTTTTCATACCGAGTCACCGTCCACTGGGCTCAGCGAGAAAACGCGATTTCGGCGCTTCTGAGGGCCGAAAACGCGATATCGGCCGATTTGCGATCTGTCAGCAGATTCGGTTTCTGGGCAGTTTACATGTCGAACTGCACGGTAGAAACGATAAAACAGCTCCTCCGTGCAGTTTTCATACCGAGTCACCGTCCACTGGGCTCAGCGAGAAAACGCGATTTCGGCGCTTCTGAGGGCCGAAAACGCGATATCGGCCGATTTGCGATCTGTCAGCAGATTCGGTTTCTGGGCAGTTTACATGTCGAACTGCACGGTAGAAACGATAAAACAGCTCCTCCGTGCAGTTTTCATACCGAGTCACCGTCCACTGGGCTCAGCGAGAAAACGCGATTTCGGCGCTTCTGAGGGCCGAAAACGCGATATCGGCCGATTTGCGATCTGTCAGCAGATTCGGTTTCTGGGCAGTTTACATGTCGAACTGCACGGTAGAAACGATAAAACAGCTCCTCCGTGCAGTTTTCATACCGAGTCACCGTCCACTGGGCTCAGCGAGAAAACGCGATTTCGGCGCTTCTGAGGGCCGAAAACGCGATATCGGCCGATTTGCGATCTGTCAGCAGATTCGGTTTCTGGGCAGTTTACATGTCGAACTGCACGGTAGAAACGATAAAACAGCTCCTCCGTGCAGTTTTCATACCGAGTCACCGTCCACTGGGCTCAGCGAGAAAACGCGATTTCGGCGCTTCTGAGGGCCGAAAACGCGATATCGGCCGATTTTCGATCTGTCAGCAGATTCGGTTTCTGGGCAGTTTACATGTCGAACTGCACGGTAGAAACGATAAAACAGCTCCTCCGTGCAGTTTTCATACCGAGTCACCGTCCACTGGGCTCAGCGAGAAAACGCGATTTCGGCGCTTCTGAGGGCCGAAAACGCGATATCGGCCGATTTGCGATCTGTCAGCAGATTCGGTTTCTGGGCAGTTTACATGTCGAACTGCACGGTAGAAACGATAAAACAGCTCCTCCGTGCAGTTTTCATACCGAGTCACCGTCCACTGGGCTCAGCGAGAAAACGCGATTTCGGCGCTTCTGAGGGCCGAAAACGCGATATCGGCCGATTTGCGATCTGTCAGCAGATTCGGTTTCTGGGCAGTTTACATGTCGAACTGCACGGTAGAAACGATAAAACAGCTCCTCCGTGCAGTTTTCATACCGAGTCACCGTCCACTGGGCTCAGCGAGAAAACGCGATTTCGGCGCTTCTGAGGGCCGAAAACGCGATATCGGCCGATTTGCGATCTGTCAGCAGATTCGGTTTCTGGGCAGTTTACATGTCGAACTGCACGGTAGAAACGATAAAACAGCTCCTCCGTGCAGTTTTCATACCGAGTCACCGTCCACTGGGCTCAGCGAGAAAACGCGATTTCGGCGCTTCTGAGGGCCGAAAACGCGATATCGGCCGATTTGCGATCTGTCAGCAGATTCGGTTTCTGGGCAGTTTACATGTCGAACTGCACGGTAGAAACGATAAAACAGCTCCTCCGTGCAGTTTTCATACCGAGTCACCGTCCACTGGGCTCAGCGAGAAAACGCGATTTCGGCGCTTCTGAGGGCCGAAAACGCGATATCGGCCGATTTGCGATCTGTCAGCAGATTCGGTTTCTGGGCAGTTTACATGTCGAACTGCACGGTAGAAACGATAAAACAGCTCCTCCGTGCAGTTTTCATACCGAGTCACCGTCCACTGGGCTCAGCGAGAAAACGCGATTTCGGCGCTTCTGAGGGCCGAAAACGCGATATCGGCCGATTTGCGATCTGTCAGCAGATTCGGTTTCTGGGCAGTTTACATGTCGAACTGCACGGTAGAAACGATAAAACAGCTCCTCCGTGCAGTTTTCATACCGAGTCACCGTCCACTGGGCTCAGCGAGAAAACGCGATTTCGGCGCTTCTGAGGGCCGAAAACGCGATATCGGCCGATTTGCGATCTGTCAGCAGATTCGGTTTCTGGGCAGTTTACATGTCGAACTGCACGGTAGAAACGATAAAACAGCTCCTCCGTGCAGTTTTCATACCGAGTCACCGTCCACTGGGCTCAGCGAGAAAACGCGATTTCGGCGCTTCTGAGGGCCGAAAACGCGATATCGGCCGATTTGCGATCTGTCAGCAGATTCGGTTTCTGGGCAGTTTACATGTCGAACTGCACGGTAGAAACGATAAAACAGCTCCTCCGTGCAGTTTTCATACCGAGTCACCGTCCACTGGGCTCAGCGAGAAAACGCGATTTCGGCGCTTCTGAGGGCCGAAAACGCGATATCGGCCGATTTGCGATCTGTCAGCAGATTCGGTTTCTGGGCAGTTTACATGTCGAACTGCACGGTAGAAACGATAAAACAGCTCCTCCGTGCAGTTTTCATACCGAGTCACCGTCCACTGGGCTCAGCGAGAAAACGCGATTTCGGCGCTTCTGAGGGCCGAAAACGCGATATCGGCCGATTTGCGATCTGTCAGCAGATTCGGTTTCTGGGCAGTTTACATGTCGAACTGCACGGTAGAAACGATAAAACAGCTCCTCCGTGCAGTTTTCATACCGAGTCACCGTCCACTGGGCTCAGCGAGAAAACGCGATTTCGGCGCTTCTGAGGGCCGAAAACGCGATATCGGCCGATTTTCGATCTGTCAGCAGATTCGGTTTCTGGGCAGTTTACATGTCGAACTGCACGGTAGAAACGATAAAACAGCTCCTCCGTGCAGTTTTCATACCGAGTCACCGTCCACTGGGCTCAGCGAGAAAACGCGATTTCGGCGCTTCTGAGGGCCGAAAACGCGATATCGGCCGATTTGCGATCTGTCAGCAGATTCGGTTTCTGGGCAGTTTACATGTCGAACTGCACGGTAGAAACGATAAAACAGCTCCTCCGTGCAGTTTTCATACCGAGTCACCGTCCACTGGGCTCAGCGAGAAAACGCGATTTCGGCGCTTCTGAGGGCCGAAAACGCGATATCGGCCGATTTTCGATCTGTCAGCAGATTCGGTTTCTGGGCAGTTTACATGTCGAACTGCACGGTAGAAACGATAAAACAGCTCCTCCGTGCAGTTTTCATACCGAGTCACCGTCCACTGGGCTCAGCGAGAAAACGCGATTTCGGCGCTTCTGAGGGCCGAAAACGCGATATCGGCCGATTTGCGATCTGTCAGCAGATTCGGTTTCTGGGCAGTTTACATGTCGAACTGCACGGTAGAAACGATAAAACAGCTCCTCCGTGCAGTTTTCATACCGAGTCACCGTCCACTGGGCTCAGCGAGAAAACGCGATTTCGGCGCTTCTGAGGGCCGAAAACGCGATATCGGCCGATTTGCGATCTGTCAGCAGATTCGGTTTCTGGGCAGTTTACATGTCGAACTGCACGGTAGAAACGATAAAACAGCTCCTCCGTGCAGTTTTCATACCGAGTCACCGTCCACTGGGCTCAGCGAGAAAACGCGATTTCGGCGCTTCTGAGGGCCGAAAACGCGATATCGGCCGATTTGCGATCTGTCAGCAGATTCGGTTTCTGGGCAGTTTACATGTCGAACTGCACGGTAGAAACGATAAAACAGCTCCTCCGTGCAGTTTTCATACCGAGTCACCGTCCACTGGGCTCAGCGAGAAAACGCGATTTCGGCGCTTCTGAGGGCCGAAAACGCGATATCGGCCGATTTGCGATCTGTCAGCAGATTCGGTTTCTGGGCAGTTTACATGTCGAACTGCACGGTAGAAACGATAAAACAGCTCCTCCGTGCAGTTTTCATACCGAGTCACCGTCCACTGGGCTCAGCGAGAAAACGCGATTTCGGCGCTTCTGAGGGCCGAAAACGCGATATCGGCCGATTTGCGATCTGTCAGCAGATTCGGTTTCTGGGCAGTTTACATGTCGAACTGCACGGTAGAAACGATAAAACAGCTCCTCCGTGCAGTTTTCATACCGAGTCACCGTCCACTGGGCTCAGCGAGAAAACGCGATTTCGGCGCTTCTGAGGGCCGAAAACGCGATATCGGCCGATTTGCGATCTGTCAGCAGATTCGGTTTCTGGGCAGTTTACATGTCGAACTGCACGGTAGAAACGATAAAACAGCTCCTCCGTGCAGTTTTCATACCGAGTCACCGTCCACTGGGCTCAGCGAGAAAACGCGATTTCGGCGCTTCTGAGGGCCGAAAACGCGATATCGGCCGATTTGCGATCTGTCAGCAGATTCGGTTTCTGGGCAGTTTACATGTCGAACTGCACGGTAGAAACGATAAAACAGCTCCTCCGTGCAGTTTTCATACCGAGTCACCGTCCACTGGGCTCAGCGAGAAAACGCGATTTCGGCGCTTCTGAGGGCCGAAAACGCGATATCGGCCGATTTGCGATCTGTCAGCAGATTCGGTTTCTGGGCAGTTTACATGTCGAACTGCACGGTAGAAACGATAAAACAGCTCCTCCGTGCAGTTTTCATACCGAGTCACCGTCCACTGGGCTCAGCGAGAAAACGCGATTTCGGCGCTTCTGAGGGCCGAAAACGCGATATCGGCCGATTTGCGATCTGTCAGCAGATTCGGTTTCTGGGCAGTTTACATGTCGAACTGCACGGTAGAAACGATAAAACAGCTCCTCCGTGCAGTTTTCATACCGAGTCACCGTCCACTGGGCTCAGCGAGAAAACGCGATTTCGGCGCTTCTGAGGGCCGAAAACGCGATATCGGCCGATTTGCGATCTGTCAGCAGATTCGGTTTCTGGGCAGTTTACATGTCGAACTGCACGGTAGAAACGATAAAACAGCTCCTCCGTGCAGTTTTCATACCGAGTCACCGTCCACTGGGCTCAGCGAGAAAACGCGATTTCGGCGCTTCTGAGGGCCGAAAACGCGATATCGGCCGATTTGCGATCTGTCAGCAGATTCGGTTTCTGGGCAGTTTACATGTCGAACTGCACGGTAGAAACGATAAAACAGCTCCTCCGTGCAGTTTTCATACCGAGTCACCGTCCACTGGGCTCAGCGAGAAAACGCGATTTCGGCGCTTCTGAGGGCCGAAAACGCGATATCGGCCGATTTGCGATCTGTCAGCAGATTCGGTTTCTGGGCAGTTTACATGTCGAACTGCACGGTAGAAACGATAAAACAGCTCCTCCGTGCAGTTTTCATACCGAGTCACCGTCCACTGGGCTCAGCGAGAAAACGCGATTTCGGCGCTTCTGAGGGCCGAAAACGCGATATCGGCCGATTTGCGATCTGTCAGCAGATTCGGTTTCTGGGCAGTTTACATGTCGAACTGCACGGTAGAAACGATAAAACAGCTCCTCCGTGCAGTTTTCATACCGAGTCACCGTCCACTGGGCTCAGCGAGAAAACGCGATTTCGGCGCTTCTGAGGGCCGAAAACGCGATATCGGCCGATTTGCGATCTGTCAGCAGATTCGGTTTCTGGGCAGTTTACATGTCGAACTGCACGGTAGAAACGATAAAACAGCTCCTCCGTGCAGTTTTCATACCGAGTCACCGTCCACTGGGCTCAGCGAGAAAACGCGATTTCGGCGCTTCTGAGGGCCGAAAACGCGATATCGGCCGATTTGCGATCTGTCAGCAGATTCGGTTTCTGGGCAGTTTACATGTCGAACTGCACGGTAGAAACGATAAAACAGCTCCTCCGTGCAGTTTTCATACCGAGTCACCGTCCACTGGGCTCAGCGAGAAAACGCGATTTCGGCGCTTCTGAGGGCCGAAAACGCGATATCGGCCGATTTGCGATCTGTCAGCAGATTCGGTTTCTGGGCAGTTTACATGTCGAACTGCACGGTAGAAACGATAAAACAGCTCCTCCGTGCAGTTTTCATACCGAGTCACCGTCCACTGGGCTCAGCGAGAAAACGCGATTTCGGCGCTTCTGAGGGCCGAAAACGCGATATCGGCCGATTTTCGATCTGTCAGCAGATTCGGTTTCTGGGCAGTTTACATGTCGAACTGCACGGTAGAAACGATAAAACAGCTCCTCCGTGCAGTTTTCATACCGAGTCACCGTCCACTGGGCTCAGCGAGAAAACGCGATTTCGGCGCTTCTGAGGGCCGAAAACGCGATATCGGCCGATTTGCGATCTGTCAGCAGATTCGGTTTCTGGGCAGTTTACATGTCGAACTGCACGGTAGAAACGATAAAACAGCTCCTCCGTGCAGTTTTCATACCGAGTCACCGTCCACTGGGCTCAGCGAGAAAACGCGATTTCGGCGCTTCTGAGGGCCGAAAACGCGATATCGGCCGATTTGCGATCTGTCAGCAGATTCGGTTTCTGGGCAGTTTACATGTCGAACTGCACGGTAGAAACGATAAAACAGCTCCTCCGTGCAGTTTTCATACCGAGTCACCGTCCACTGGGCTCAGCGAGAAAACGCGATTTCGGCGCTTCTGAGGGCCGAAAACGCGATATCGGCCGATTTGCGATCTGTCAGCAGATTCGGTTTCTGGGCAGTTTACATGTCGAACTGCACGGTAGAAACGATAAAACAGCTCCTCCGTGCAGTTTTCATACCGAGTCACCGTCCACTGGGCTCAGCGAGAAAACGCGATTTCGGCGCTTCTGAGGGCCGAAAACGCGATATCGGCCGATTTTCGATCTGTCAGCAGATTCGGTTTCTGGGCAGTTTACATGTCGAACTGCACGGTAGAAACGATAAAACAGCTCCTCCGTGCAGTTTTCATACCGAGTCACCGTCCACTGGGCTCAGCGAGAAAACGCGATTTCGGCGCTTCTGAGGGCCGAAAACGCGATATCGGCCGATTTGCGATCTGTCAGCAGATTCGGTTTCTGGGCAGTTTACATGTCGAACTGCACGGTAGAAACGATAAAACAGCTCCTCCGTGCAGTTTTCATACCGAGTCACCGTCCACTGGGCTCAGCGAGAAAACGCGATTTCGGCGCTTCTGAGGGCCGAAAACGCGATATCGGCCGATTTGCGATCTGTCAGCAGATTCGGTTTCTGGGCAGTTTACATGTCGAACTGCACGGTAGAAACGATAAAACAGCTCCTCCGTGCAGTTTTCATACCGAGTCACCGTCCACTGGGCTCAGCGAGAAAACGCGATTTCGGCGCTTCTGAGGGCCGAAAACGCGATATCGGCCGATTTGCGATCTGTCAGCAGATTCGGTTTCTGGGCAGTTTACATGTCGAACTGCACGGTAGAAACGATAAAACAGCTCCTCCGTGCAGTTTTCATACCGAGTCACCGTCCACTGGGCTCAGCGAGAAAACGCGATTTCGGCGCTTCTGAGGGCCGAAAACGCGATATCGGCCGATTTGCGATCTGTCAGCAGATTCGGTTTCTGGGCAGTTTACATGTCGAACTGCACGGTAGAAACGATAAAACAGCTCCTCCGTGCAGTTTTCATACCGAGTCACCGTCCACTGGGCTCAGCGAGAAAACGCGATTTCGGCGCTTCTGAGGGCCGAAAACGCGATATCGGCCGATTTGCGATCTGTCAGCAGATTCGGTTTCTGGGCAGTTTACATGTCGAACTGCACGGTAGAAACGATAAAACAGCTCCTCCGTGCAGTTTTCATACCGAGTCACCGTCCACTGGGCTCAGCGAGAAAACGCGATTTCGGCGCTTCTGAGGGCCGAAAACGCGATATCGGCCGATTTGCGATCTGTCAGCAGATTCGGTTTCTGGGCAGTTTACATGTCGAACTGCACGGTAGAAACGATAAAACAGCTCCTCCGTGCAGTTTTCATACCGAGTCACCGTCCACTGGGCTCAGCGAGAAAACGCGATTTCGGCGCTTCTGAGGGCCGAAAACGCGATATCGGCCGATTTGCGATCTGTCAGCAGATTCGGTTTCTGGGCAGTTTACATGTCGAACTGCACGGTAGAAACGATAAAACAGCTCCTCCGTGCAGTTTTCATACCGAGTCACCGTCCACTGGGCTCAGCGAGAAAACGCGATTTCGGCGCTTCTGAGGGCCGAAAACGCGATATCGGCCGATTTTCGATCTGTCAGCAGATTCGGTTTCTGGGCAGTTTACATGTCGAACTGCACGGTAGAAACGATAAAACAGCTCCTCCGTGCAGTTTTCATACCGAGTCACCGTCCACTGGGCTCAGCGAGAAAACGCGATTTCGGCGCTTCTGAGGGCCGAAAACGCGATATCGGCCGATTTGCGATCTGTCAGCAGATTCGGTTTCTGGGCAGTTTACATGTCGAACTGCACGGTAGAAACGATAAAACAGCTCCTCCGTGCAGTTTTCATACCGAGTCACCGTCCACTGGGCTCAGCGAGAAAACGCGATTTCGGCGCTTCTGAGGGCCGAAAACGCGATATCGGCCGATTTGCGATCTGTCAGCAGATTCGGTTTCTGGGCAGTTTACATGTCGAACTGCACGGTAGAAACGATAAAACAGCTCCTCCGTGCAGTTTTCATACCGAGTCACCGTCCACTGGGCTCAGCGAGAAAACGCGATTTCGGCGCTTCTGAGGGCCGAAAACGCGATATCGGCCGATTTGCGATCTGTCAGCAGATTCGGTTTCTGGGCAGTTTACATGTCGAACTGCACGGTAGAAACGATTCGGTTTCTGGCAGTTTACATGTCGAACTGCACGGTAGAAACGATAAAACAGCTCCTCCGTGCAGTTTTCATACCGAGTCACCGTCCACTGGGCTCAGCGAGAAAACGCGATTTCGGCGCTTCTGAGGGCCGAAAACGCGATATCGGCCGATTTGCGATCTGTCAGCAGATTCGGTTTCTGGGCAGTTTACATGTCGAACTGCACGGTAGAAACGATAAAACAGCTCCTCCGTGCAGTTTTCATACCGAGTCACCGTCCACTGGGCTCAGCGAGAAAACGCGATTTCGGCGCTTCTGAGGGCCGAAAACGCGATATCGGCCGATTTTCGATCTGTCAGCAGATTCGGTTTCTGGGCAGTTTACATGTCGAACTGCACGGTAGAAACGATAAAACAGCTCCTCCGTGCAGTTTTCATACCGAGTCACCGTCCACTGGGCTCAGCGAGAAAACGCGATTTCGGCGCTTCTGAGGGCCGAAAACGCGATATCGGCCGATTTTCGATCTGTCAGCAGATTCGGTTTCTGGGCAGTTTACATGTCGAACTGCACGGTAGAAACGATAAAACAGCTCCTCCGTGCAGTTTTCATACCGAGTCACCGTCCACATGGCTCAGCGAGAAAACGCGATTTCGGCGTTTGAGGGCCGAAAACGCGATATCGGCCGATTTGCGATCTGTCAGCAGATTCGGTTTCTGGGCAGTTTACATGTCGAACTGCACGGTAGAAACGATAAAACAGCTCCTCCGTGCAGTTTTCATACCGAGTCACCGTCCACTGGGCTCAGCGAGAAAACGCGATTTCGGCGCTTCTGAGGGCCGAAAACGCGATATCGGCCGATTTTCGATCTGTCAGCAGATTCGGTTTCTGGGCAGTTTACATGTCGAACTGCACGGTAGAAACGATAAAACAGCTCCTCCGTGCAGTTTTCATACCGAGTCACCGTCCACTGGGCTCAGCGAGAAAACGCGATTTCGGCGCTTCTGAGGGCCGAAAACGCGATATCGGCCGATTTGCGATCTGTCAGCAGATTCGGTTTCTGGGCAGTTTACATGTCGAACTGCACGGTAGAAACGATAAAACAGCTCCTCCGTGCAGTTTTCATACCGAGTCACCGTCCACTGGGCTCAGCGAGAAAACGCGATTTCGGCGCTTCTGAGGGCCGAAAACGCGATATCGGCCGATTTGCGATCTGTCAGCAGATTCGGTTTCTGGGCAGTTTACATGTCGAACTGCACGGTAGAAACGATAAAACAGCTCCTCCGTGCAGTTTTCATACCGAGTCACCGTCCACTGGGCTCAGCGAGAAAACGCGATTTCGGCGTTTCTGAGGGCCGAAAACGCGATATCGGCCGATTTGCGATCTGTCAGCAGATTCGGTTTCTGGCAGTTTACATGTTCAGCAGATTCGGTTTCTGGGCAGTTTACATGTCGAACTGCACGGTAGAAACGATAAAACAGCTCCTCCGTGCAGTTTTCATACCGAGTCACCGTCCACTGGGCTCAGCGAGAAAACGCGATTTCGGCGCTTCTGAGGGCCGAAAACGCGATATCGGCCGATTTGCGATCTGTCAGCAGATTCGGTTTCTGGGCAGTTTACATGTCGAACTGCACGGTAGAAACGATAAAACAGCTCCTCCGTGCAGTTTTCATACCGAGTCACCGTCCACTGGGCTCAGCGAGAAAACGCGATTTCGGCGCTTCTGAGGGCCGAAAACGCGATATCGGCCGATTTGCGATCTGTCAGCAGATTCGGTTTCTGGGCAGTTTACATGTCGAACTGCACGGTAGAAACGATAAAACAGCTCCTCCGTGCAGTTTTCATACCGAGTCACCGTCCACTGGGCTCAGCGAGAAAACGCGATTTCGGCGCTTCTGAGGGCCGAAAACGCGATATCGGCCGATTTGCGATCTGTCAGCAGATTCGGTTTCTGGGCAGTTTACATGTCGAACTGCACGGTAGAAACGATAAAACAGCTCCTCCGTGCAGTTTTCATACCGAGTCACCGTCCACTGGGCTCAGCGAGAAAACGCGATTTCGGCGCTTCTGAGGGCCGAAAACGCGATATCGGCCGATTTGCGATCTGTCAGCAGATTCGGTTTCTGGGCAGTTTACATGTCGAACTGCACGGTAGAAACGATAAAACAGCTCCTCCGTGCAGTTTTCATACCGAGTCACCGTCCACTGGGCTCAGCGAGAAAACGCGATTTCGGCGCTTCTGAGGGCCGAAAACGCGATATCGGCCGATTTGCGATCTGTCAGCAGATTCGGTTTCTGGGCAGTTTACATGTCGAACTGCACGGTAGAAACGATAAAACAGCTCCTCCGTGCAGTTTTCATACCGAGTCACCGTCCACTGGGCTCAGCGAGAAAACGCGATTTCGGCGCTTCTGAGGGCCGAAAACGCGATATCGGCCGATTTGCGATCTGTCAGCAGATTCGGTTTCTGGGCAGTTTACATGTCGAACTGCACGGTAGAAACGATAAAACAGCTCCTCCGTGCAGTTTTCATACCGAGTCACCGTCCACTGGGCTCAGCGAGAAAACGCGATTTCGGCGCTTCTGAGGGCCGAAAACGCGATATCGGCCGATTTGCGATCTGTCAGCAGATTCGGTTTCTGGGCAGTTTACATGTCGAACTGCACGGTAGAAACGATAAAACAGCTCCTCCGTGCAGTTTTCATACCGAGTCACCGTCCACTGGGCTCAGCGAGAAAACGCGATTTCGGCGCTTCTGAGGGCCGAAAACGCGATATCGGCCGATTTGCGATCTGTCAGCAGATTCGGTTTCTGGGCAGTTTACATGTCGAACTGCACGGTAGAAACGATAAAACAGCTCCTCCGTGCAGTTTTCATACCGAGTCACCGTCCACTGGGCTCAGCGAGAAAACGCGATTTCGGCGCTTCTGAGGGCCGAAAACGCGATATCGGCCGATTTGCGATCTGTCAGCAGATTCGGTTTCTGGGCAGTTTACATGTCGAACTGCACGGTAGAAACGATAAAACAGCTCCTCCGTGCAGTTTTCATACCGAGTCACCGTCCACTGGGCTCAGCGAGAAAACGCGATTTCGGCGCTTCTGAGGGCCGAAAACGCGATATCGGCCGATTTGCGATCTGTCAGCAGATTCGGTTTCTGGGCAGTTTACATGTCGAACTGCACGGTAGAAACGATAAAACAGCTCCTCCGTGCAGTTTTCATACCGAGTCACCGTCCACTGGGCTCAGCGAGAAAACGCGATTTCGGCGCTTCTGAGGGCCGAAAACGCGATATCGGCCGATTTTCGATCTGTCAGCAGATTCGGTTTCTGGGCAGTTTACATGTCGAACTGCACGGTAGAAACGATAAAACAGCTCCTCCGTGCAGTTTTCATACCGAGTCACCGTCCACTGGGCTCAGCGAGAAAACGCGATTTCGGCGCTTCTGAGGGCCGAAAACGCGATATCGGCCGATTTTCGATCTGTCAGCAGATTCGGTTTCTGGGCAGTTTACATGTCGAACTGCACGGTAGAAACGATAAAACAGCTCCTCCGTGCAGTTTTCATACCGAGTCACCGTCCACTGGGCTCAGCGAGAAAACGCGATTTCGGCGCTTCTGAGGGCCGAAAACGCGATATCGGCCGATTTGCGATCTGTCAGCAGATTCGGTTTCTGGGCAGTTTACATGTCGAACTGCACGGTAGAAACGATAAAACAGCTCCTCCGTGCAGTTTTCATACCGAGTCACCGTCCACTGGGCTCAGCGAGAAAACGCGATTTCGGCGCTTCTGAGGGCCGAAAACGCGATATCGGCCGATTTGCGATCTGTCAGCAGATTCGGTTTCTGGGCAGTTTACATGTCGAACTGCACGGTAGAAACGATAAAACAGCTCCTCCGTGCAGTTTTCATACCGAGTCACCGTCCACTGGGCTCAGCGAGAAAACGCGATTTCGGCGCTTCTGAGGGCCGAAAACGCGATATCGGCCGATTTGCGATCTGTCAGCAGATTCGGTTTCTGGGCAGTTTACATGTCGAACTGCACGGTAGAAACGATAAAACAGCTCCTCCGTGCAGTTTTCATACCGAGTCACCGTCCACTGGGCTCAGCGAGAAAACGCGATTTCGGCGCTTCTGAGGGCCGAAAACGCGATATCGGCCGATTTGCGATCTGTCAGCAGATTCGGTTTCTGGGCAGTTTACATGTCGAACTGCACGGTAGAAACGATAAAACAGCTCCTCCGTGCAGTTTTCATACCGAGTCACCGTCCACTGGGCTCAGCGAGAAAACGCGATTTCGGCGCTTCTGAGGGCCGAAAACGCGATATCGGCCGATTTGCGATCTGTCAGCAGATTCGGTTTCTGGGCAGTTTACATGTCGAACTGCACGGTAGAAACGATAAAACAGCTCCTCCGTGCAGTTTTCATACCGAGTCACCGTCCACTGGGCTCAGCGAGAAAACGCGATTTCGGCGCTTCTGAGGGCCGAAAACGCGATATCGGCCGATTTGCGATCTGTCAGCAGATTCGGTTTCTGGGCAGTTTACATGTCGAACTGCACGGTAGAAACGATAAAACAGCTCCTCCGTGCAGTTTTCATACCGAGTCACCGTCCACTGGGCTCAGCGAGAAAACGCGATTTCGGCGCTTCTGAGGGCCGAAAACGCGATATCGGCCGATTTTCGATCTGTCAGCAGATTCGGTTTCTGGGCAGTTTACATGTCGAACTGCACGGTAGAAACGATAAAACAGCTCCTCCGTGCAGTTTTCATACCGAGTCACCGTCCACTGGGCTCAGCGAGAAAACGCGATTTCGGCGCTTCTGAGGGCCGAAAACGCGATATCGGCCGATTTGCGATCTGTCAGCAGATTCGGTTTCTGGGCAGTTTACATGTCGAACTGCACGGTAGAAACGATAAAACAGCTCCTCCGTGCAGTTTTCATACCGAGTCACCGTCCACTGGGCTCAGCGAGAAAACGCGATTTCGGCGCTTCTGAGGGCCGAAAACGCGATATCGGCCGATTTGCGATCTGTCAGCAGATTCGGTTTCTGGGCAGTTTACATGTCGAACTGCACGGTAGAAACGATAAAACAGCTCCTCCGTGCAGTTTTCATACCGAGTCACCGTCCACTGGGCTCAGCGAGAAAACGCGATTTCGGCGCTTCTGAGGGCCGAAAACGCGATATCGGCCGATTTGCGATCTGTCAGCAGATTCGGTTTCTGGGCAGTTTACATGTCGAACTGCACGGTAGAAACGATAAAACAGCTCCTCCGTGCAGTTTTCATACCGAGTCACCGTCCACTGGGCTCAGCGAGAAAACGCGATTTCGGCGCTTCTGAGGGCCGAAAACGCGATATCGGCCGATTTGCGATCTGTCAGCAGATTCGGTTTCTGGGCAGTTTACATGTCGAACTGCACGGTAGAAACGATAAAACAGCTCCTCCGTGCAGTTTTCATACCGAGTCACCGTCCACTGGGCTCAGCGAGAAAACGCGATTTCGGCGCTTCTGAGGGCCGAAAACGCGATATCGGCCGATTTTCGATCTGTCAGCAGATTCGGTTTCTGGGCAGTTTACATGTCGAACTGCACGGTAGAAACGATAAAACAGCTCCTCCGTGCAGTTTTCATACCGAGTCACCGTCCACTGGGCTCAGCGAGAAAACGCGATTTCGGCGCTTCTGAGGGCCGAAAACGCGATATCGGCCGATTTTCGATCTGTCAGCAGATTCGGTTTCTGGGCAGTTTACATGTCGAACTGCACGGTAGAAACGATAAAACAGCTCCTCCGTGCAGTTTTCATACCGAGTCACCGTCCACTGGGCTCAGCGAGAAAACGCGATTTCGGCGCTTTCTGAGGGCCGAAAACGCGATATCGGCCGATTTGCGATCTGTCAGCAGATTCGGTTTCTGGGCAGTTTACATGTCGAACTGCACGGTAGAAACGATAAAACAGCTCCTCCGTGCAGTTTTCATACCGAGTCACCGTCCACTGGGCTCAGCGAGAAAACGCGATTTCGGCGCTTCTGAGGGCCGAAAACGCGATATCGGCCGATTTGCGATCTGTCAGCAGATTCGGTTTCTGGGCAGTTTACATGTCGAACTGCACGGTAGAAACGATAAAACAGCTCCTCCGTGCAGTTTTCATACCGAGTCACCGTCCACTGGGCTCAGCGAGAAAACGCGATTTCGGCGCTTCTGAGGGCCGAAAACGCGATATCGGCCGATTTGCGATCTGTCAGCAGATTCGGTTTCTGGGCAGTTTACATGTCGAACTGCACGGTAGAAACGATAAAACAGCTCCTCCGTGCAGTTTTCATACCGAGTCACCGTCCACTGGGCTCAGCGAGAAAACGCGATTTCGGCGCTTCTGAGGGCCGAAAACGCGATATCGGCCGATTTGCGATCTGTCAGCAGATTCGGTTTCTGGGCAGTTTACATGTCGAACTGCACGGTAGAAACGATAAAACAGCTCCTCCGTGCAGTTTTCATACCGAGTCACCGTCCACTGGGCTCAGCGAGAAAACGCGATTTCGGCGCTTCTGAGGGCCGAAAACGCGATATCGGCCGATTTGCGATCTGTCAGCAGATTCGGTTTCTGGGCAGTTTACATGTCGAACTGCACGGTAGAAACGATAAAACAGCTCCTCCGTGCAGTTTTCATACCGAGTCACCGTCCACTGGGCTCAGCGAGAAAACGCGATTTCGGCGCTTCTGAGGGCCGAAAACGCGATATCGGCCGATTTTCGATCTGTCAGCAGATTCGGTTTCTGGGCAGTTTACATGTCGAACTGCACGGTAGAAACGATAAAACAGCTCCTCCGTGCAGTTTTCATACCGAGTCACCGTCCACTGGGCTCAGCGAGAAAACGCGATTTCGGCGCTTCTGAGGGCCGAAAACGCGATATCGGCCGATTTGCGATCTGTCAGCAGATTCGGTTTCTGGGCAGTTTACATGTCGAACTGCACGGTAGAAACGATAAAACAGCTCCTCCGTGCAGTTTTCATACCGAGTCACCGTCCACTGGGCTCAGCGAGAAAACGCGATTTCGGCGCTTCTGAGGGCCGAAAACGCGATATCGGCCGATTTTCGATCTGTCAGCAGATTCGGTTTCTGGGCAGTTTACATGTCGAACTGCACGGTAGAAACGATAAAACAGCTCCTCCGTGCAGTTTTCATACCGAGTCACCGTCCACTGGGCTCAGCGAGAAAACGCGATTTCGGCGCTTCTGAGGGCCGAAAACGCGATATCGGCCGATTTGCGATCTGTCAGCAGATTCGGTTTCTGGGCAGTTTACATGTCGAACTGCACGGTAGAAACGATAAAACAGCTCCTCCGTGCAGTTTTCATACCGAGTCACCGTCCACTGGGCTCAGCGAGAAAACGCGATTTCGGCGCTTCTGAGGGCCGAAAACGCGATATCGGCCGATTTGCGATCTGTCAGCAGATTCGGTTTCTGGGCAGTTTACATGTCGAACTGCACGGTAGAAACGATAAAACAGCTCCTCCGTGCAGTTTTCATACCGAGTCACCGTCCACTGGGCTCAGCGAGAAAACGCGATTTCGGCGCTTCTGGGCCGAAAACGCGATATCGGCCGATTTTCGATCTGTCAGCAGATTCGGTTTCTGGGCAGTTTACATGTCGAACTGCACGGTAGAAACGATAAAACAGCTCCTCCGTGCAGTTTTCATACCGAGTCACCGTCCACTGGGCTCAGCGAGAAAACGCGATTTCGGCGCTTCTGAGGGCCGAAAACGCGATATCGGCCGATTTGCGATCTGTCAGCAGATTCGGTTTCTGGGCAGTTTACATGTCGAACTGCACGGTAGAAACGATAAAACAGCTCCTCCGTGCAGTTTTCATACCGAGTCACCGTCCACTGGGCTCAGCGAGAAAACGCGATTTCGGCGCTTCTGAGGGCCGAAAACGCGATATCGGCCGATTTGCGATCTGTCAGCAGATTCGGTTTCTGGGCAGTTTACATGTCGAACTGCACGGTAGAAACGATAAAACAGCTCCTCCGTGCAGTTTTCATACCGAGTCACCGTCCACTGGGCTCAGCGAGAAAACGCGATTTCGGCGCTTCTGAGGGCCGAAAACGCGATATCGGCCGATTTGCGATCTGTCAGCAGATTCGGTTTCTGGGCAGTTTACATGTCGAACTGCACGGTAGAAACGATAAAACAGCTCCTCCGTGCAGTTTTCATACCGAGTCACCGTCCACTGGGCTCAGCGAGAAAACGCGATTTCGGCGCTTCTGAGGGCCGAAAACGCGATATCGGCCGATTTTCGATCTGTCAGCAGATTCGGTTTCTGGGCAGTTTACATGTCGAACTGCACGGTAGAAACGATAAAACAGCTCCTCCGTGCAGTTTTCATACCGAGTCACCGTCCACTGGGCTCAGCGAGAAAACGCGATTTCGGCGCTTCTGAGGGCCGAAAACGCGATATCGGCCGATTTTCGATCTGTCAGCAGATTCGGTTTCTGGGCAGTTTACATGTCGAACTGCACGGTAGAAACGATAAAACAGCTCCTCCGTGCAGTTTTCATACCGAGTCACCGTCCACTGGGCTCAGCGAGAAAACGCGATTTCGGCGCTTCTGAGGGCCGAAAACGCGATATCGGCCGATTTGCGATCTGTCAGCAGATTCGGTTTCTGGGCAGTTTACATGTCGAACTGCACGGTAGAAACGATAAAACAGCTCCTCCGTGCAGTTTTCATACCGAGTCACCGTCCACTGGGCTCAGCGAGAAAACGCGATTTCGGCGCTTCTGAGGGCCGAAAACGCGATATCGGCCGATTTGCGATCTGTCAGCAGATTCGGTTTCTGGGCAGTTTACATGTCGAACTGCACGGTAGAAACGATAAAACAGCTCCTCCGTGCAGTTTTCATACCGAGTCACCGTCCACTGGGCTCAGCGAGAAAACGCGATTTCGGCGCTTCTGAGGGCCGAAAACGCGATATCGGCCGATTTTCGATCTGTCAGCAGATTCGGTTTCTGGGCAGTTTACATGTCGAACTGCACGGTAGAAACGATAAAACAGCTCCTCCGTGCAGTTTTCATACCGAGTCACCGTCCACTGGGCTCAGCGAGAAAACGCGATTTCGGCGCTTCTGAGGGCCGAAAACGCGATATCGGCCGATTTTCGATCTGTCAGCAGATTCGGTTTCTGGGCAGTTTACATGTCGAACTGCACGGTAGAAACGATAAAACAGCTCCTCCGTGCAGTTTTCATACCGAGTCACCGTCCACTGGGCTCAGCGAGAAAACGCGATTTCGGCGCTTCTGAGGGCCGAAAACGCGATATCGGCCGATTTGCGATCTGTCAGCAGATTCGGTTTCTGGGCAGTTTACATGTCGAACTGCACGGTAGAAACGATAAAACAGCTCCTCCGTGCAGTTTTCATACCGAGTCACCGTCCACTGGGCTCAGCGAGAAAACGCGATTTCGGCGCTTCTGAGGGCCGAAAACGCGATATCGGCCGATTTGCGATCTGTCAGCAGATTCGGTTTCTGGGCAGTTTACATGTCGAACTGCACGGTAGAAACGATAAAACAGCTCCTCCGTGCAGTTTTCATACCGAGTCACCGTCCACTGGGCTCAGCGAGAAAACGCGATTTCGGCGCTTCTGAGGGCCGAAAACGCGATATCGGCCGATTTTCGATCTGTCAGCAGATTCGGTTTCTGGGCAGTTTACATGTCGAACTGCACGGTAGAAACGATAAAACAGCTCCTCCGTGCAGTTTTCATACCGAGTCACCGTCCACTGGGCTCAGCGAGAAAACGCGATTTCGGCGCTTCTGAGGGCCGAAAACGCGATATCGGCCGATTTGCGATCTGTCAGCAGATTCGGTTTCTGGGCAGTTTACATGTCGAACTGCACGGTAGAAACGATAAAACAGCTCCTCCGTGCAGTTTTCATACCGAGTCACCGTCCACTGGGCTCAGCGAGAAAACGCGATTTCGGCGCTTCTGAGGGCCGAAAACGCGATATCGGCCGATTTGCGATCTGTCAGCAGATTCGGTTTCTGGGCAGTTTACATGTCGAACTGCACGGTAGAAACGATAAAACAGCTCCTCCGTGCAGTTTTCATACCGAGTCACCGTCCACTGGGCTCAGCGAGAAAACGCGATTTCGGCGCTTCTGAGGGCCGAAAACGCGATATCGGCCGATTTGCGATCTGTCAGCAGATTCGGTTTCTGGGCAGTTTACATGTCGAACTGCACGGTAGAAACGATAAAACAGCTCCTCCGTGCAGTTTTCATACCGAGTCACCGTCCACTGGGCTCAGCGAGAAAACGCGATTTCGGCGCTTCTGAGGGCCGAAAACGCGATATCGGCCGATTTGCGATCTGTCAGCAGATTCGGTTTCTGGGCAGTTTACATGTCGAACTGCACGGTAGAAACGATAAAACAGCTCCTCCGTGCAGTTTTCATACCGAGTCACCGTCCACTGGGCTCAGCGAGAAAACGCGATTTCGGCGCTTCTGAGGGCCGAAAACGCGATATCGGCCGATTTGCGATCTGTCAGCAGATTCGGTTTCTGGGCAGTTTACATGTCGAACTGCACGGTAGAAACGATAAAACAGCTCCTCCGTGCAGTTTTCATACCGAGTCACCGTCCACTGGGCTCAGCGAGAAAACGCGATTTCGGCGCTTCTGAGGGCCGAAAACGCGATATCGGCCGATTTTCGATCTGTCAGCAGATTCGGTTTCTGGGCAGTTTACATGTCGAACTGCACGGTAGAAACGATAAAACAGCTCCTCCGTGCAGTTTTCATACCGAGTCACCGTCCACTGGGCGCAGCGAGAAAACGCGATTTCGGCGCTTCTGAGGGCCGAAAACGCGATATCGGCCGATTTGCGATCTGTCAGCAGATTCGGTTTCTGGGCAGTTTACATGTCGAACTGCACGGTAGAAACGATAAAACAGCTCCTCCGTGCAGTTTTCATACCGAGTCACCGTCCACTGGGCTCAGCGAGAAAACGCGATTTCGGCGCTTCTGAGGGCCGAAAACGCGATATCGGCCGATTTGCGATCTGTCAGCAGATTCGGTTTCTGGGCAGTTTACATGTCGAACTGCACGGTAGAAACGATAAAACAGCTCCTCCGTGCAGTTTTCATACCGAGTCACCGTCCACTGGGCTCAGCGAGAAAACGCGATTTCGGCGCTTCTGAGGGCCGAAAACGCGATATCGGCCGATTTGCGATCTGTCAGCAGATTCGGTTTCTGGGCAGTTTACATGTCGAACTGCACGGTAGAAACGATAAAACAGCTCCTCCGTGCAGTTTTCATACCGAGTCACCGTCCACTGGGCTCAGCGAGAAAACGCGATTTCGGCGCTTCTGAGGGCCGAAAACGCGATATCGGCCGATTTGCGATCTGTCAGCAGATTCGGTTTCTGGGCAGTTTACATGTCGAACTGCACGGTAGAAACGATAAAACAGCTCCTCCGTGCAGTTTTCATACCGAGTCACCGTCCACTGGGCTCAGCGAGAAAACGCGATTTCGGCGCTTCTGAGGGCCGAAAACGCGATATCGGCCGATTTGCGATCTGTCAGCAGATTCGGTTTCTGGGCAGTTTACATGTCGAACTGCACGGTAGAAACGATAAAACAGCTCCTCCGTGCAGTTTTCATACCGAGTCACCGTCCACTGGGCTCAGCGAGAAAACGCGATTTCGGCGCTTCTGAGGGCCGAAAACGCGATATCGGCCGATTTGCGATCTGTCAGCAGATTCGGTTTCTGGGCAGTTTACATGTCGAACTGCACGGTAGAAACGATAAAACAGCTCCTCCGTGCAGTTTTCATACCGAGTCACCGTCCACTGGGCTCAGCGAGAAAACGCGATTTCGGCGCTTCTGAGGGCCGAAAACGCGATATCGGCCGATTTGCGATCTGTCAGCAGATTCGGTTTCTGGGCAGTTTACATGTCGAACTGCACGGTAGAAACGATAAAACAGCTCCTCCGTGCAGTTTTCATACCGAGTCACCGTCCACTGGGCTCAGCGAGAAAACGCGATTTCGGCGCTTCTGAGGGCCGAAAACGCGATATCGGCCGATTTTCGATCTGTCAGCAGATTCGGTTTCTGGGCAGTTTACATGTCGAACTGCACGGTAGAAACGATAAAACAGCTCCTCCGTGCAGTTTTCATACCGAGTCACCGTCCACTGGGCTCAGCGAGAAAACGCGATTTCGGCGCTTCTGAGGGCCGAAAACGCGATATCGGCCGATTTGCGATCTGTCAGCAGATTCGGTTTCTGGGCAGTTTACATGTCGAACTGCACGGTAGAAACGATAAAACAGCTCCTCCGTGCAGTTTTCATACCGAGTCACCGTCCACTGGGCTCAGCGAGAAAACGCGATTTCGGCGCTTCTGAGGGCCGAAAACGCGATATCGGCCGATTTGCGATCTGTCAGCAGATTCGGTTTCTGGGCAGTTTACATGTCGAACTGCACGGTAGAAACGATAAAACAGCTCCTCCGTGCAGTTTTCATACCGAGTCACCGTCCACTGGGCTCAGCGAGAAAACGCGATTTCGGCGCTTCTGAGGGCCGAAAACGCGATATCGGCCGATTTGCGATCTGTCAGCAGATTCGGTTTCTGGGCAGTTTACATGTCGAACTGCACGGTAGAAACGATAAAACAGCTCCTCCGTGCAGTTTTCATACCGAGTCACCGTCCACTGGGCTCAGCGAGAAAACGCGATTTCGGCGCTTCTGAGGGCCGAAAACGCGATATCGGCCGATTTTCGATCTGTCAGCAGATTCGGTTTCTGGGCAGTTTACATGTCGAACTGCACGGTAGAAACGATAAAACAGCTCCTCCGTGCAGTTTTCATACCGAGTCACCGTCCACTGGGCTCAGCGAGAAAACGCGATTTCGGCGCTTCTGAGGGCCGAAAACGCGATATCGGCCGATTTGCGATCTGTCAGCAGATTCGGTTTCTGGGCAGTTTACATGTCGAACTGCACGGTAGAAACGATAAAACAGCTCCTCCGTGCAGTTTTCATACCGAGTCACCGTCCACTGGGCTCAGCGAGAAAACGCGATTTCGGCGCTTCTGAGGGCCGAAAACGCGATATCGGCCGATTTGCGATCTGTCAGCAGATTCGGTTTCTGGGCAGTTTACATGTCGAACTGCACGGTAGAAACGATAAAACAGCTCCTCCGTGCAGTTTTCATACCGAGTCACCGTCCACTGGGCTCAGCGAGAAAACGCGATTTCGGCGCTTCTGAGGGCCGAAAACGCGATATCGGCCGATTTGCGATCTGTCAGCAGATTCGGTTTCTGGGCAGTTTACATGTCGAACTGCACGGTAGAAACGATAAAACAGCTCCTCCGTGCAGTTTTCATACCGAGTCACCGTCCACTGGGCTCAGCGAGAAAACGCGATTTCGGCGCTTCTGAGGGCCGAAAACGCGATATCGGCCGATTTGCGATCTGTCAGCAGATTCGGTTTCTGGGCAGTTTACATGTCGAACTGCACGGTAGAAACGATAAAACAGCTCCTCCGTGCAGTTTTCATACCGAGTCACCGTCCACTGGGCTCAGCGAGAAAACGCGATTTCGGCGCTTCTGAGGGCCGAAAACGCGATATCGGCCGATTTTCGATCTGTCAGCAGATTCGGTTTCTGGGCAGTTTACATGTCGAACTGCACGGTAGAAACGATAAAACAGCTCCTCCGTGCAGTTTTCATACCGAGTCACCGTCCACTGGGCTCAGCGAGAAAACGCGATTTCGGCGCTTCTGAGGGCCGAAAACGCGATATCGGCCGATTTTCGATCTGTCAGCAGATTCGGTTTCTGGGCAGTTTACATGTCGAACTGCACGGTAGAAACGATAAAACAGCTCCTCCGTGCAGTTTTCATACCGAGTCACCGTCCACTGGGCTCAGCGAGAAAACGCGATTTCGGCGCTTCTGAGGGCCGAAAACGCGATATCGGCCGATTTGCGATCTGTCAGCAGATTCGGTTTCTGGGCAGTTTACATGTCGAACTGCACGGTAGAAACGATAAAACAGCTCCTCCGTGCAGTTTTCATACCGAGTCACCGTCCACTGGGCTCAGCGAGAAAACGCGATTTCGGCGCTTCTGAGGGCCGAAAACGCGATATCGGCCGATTTGCGATCTGTCAGCAGATTCGGTTTCTGGGCAGTTTACATGTCGAACTGCACGGTAGAAACGATAAAACAGCTCCTCCGTGCAGTTTTCATACCGAGTCACCGTCCACTGGGCTCAGCGAGAAAACGCGATTTCGGCGCTTCTGAGGGCCGAAAACGCGATATCGGCCGATTTGCGATCTGTCAGCAGATTCGGTTTCTGGGCAGTTTACATGTCGAACTGCACGGTAGAAACGATAAAACAGCTCCTCCGTGCAGTTTTCATACCGAGTCACCGTCCACTGGGCTCAGCGAGAAAACGCGATTTCGGCGCTTCTGAGGGCCGAAAACGCGATATCGGCCGATTTGCGATCTGTCAGCAGATTCGGTTTCTGGGCAGTTTACATGTCGAACTGCACGGTAGAAACGATAAAACAGCTCCTCCGTGCAGTTTTCATACCGAGTCACCGTCCACTGGGCTCAGCGAGAAAACGCGATTTCGGCGCTTCTGAGGGCCGAAAACGCGATATCGGCCGATTTGCGATCTGTCAGCAGATTCGGTTTCTGGGCAGTTTACATGTCGAACTGCACGGTAGAAACGATAAAACAGCTCCTCCGTGCAGTTTTCATACCGAGTCACCGTCCACTGGGCTCAGCGAGAAAACGCGATTTCGGCGCTTCTGAGGGCCGAAAACGCGATATCGGCCGATTTTCGATCTGTCAGCAGATTCGGTTTCTGGGCAGTTTACATGTCGAACTGCACGGTAGAAACGATAAAACAGCTCCTCCGTGCAGTTTTCATACCGAGTCACCGTCCACTGGGCTCAGCGAGAAAACGCGATTTCGGCGCTTCTGAGGGCCGAAAACGCGATATCGGCCGATTTTCGATCTGTCAGCAGATTCGGTTTCTGGGCAGTTTACATGTCGAACTGCACGGTAGAAACGATAAAACAGCTCCTCCGTGCAGTTTTCATACCGAGTCACCGTCCACTGGGCTCAGCGAGAAAACGCGATTTCGGCGCTTCTGAGGGCCGAAAACGCGATATCGGCCGATTTTCGATCTGTCAGCAGATTCGGTTTCTGGGCAGTTTACATGTCGAACTGCACGGTAGAAACGATAAAACAGCTCCTCCGTGCAGTTTTCATACCGAGTCACCGTCCACTGGGCTCAGCGAGAAAACGCGATTTCGGCGCTTCTGAGGGCCGAAAACGCGATATCGGCCGATTTGCGATCTGTCAGCAGATTCGGTTTCTGGGCAGTTTACATGTCGAACTGCACGGTAGAAACGATAAAACAGCTCCTCCGTGCAGTTTTCATACCGAGTCACCGTCCACTGGGCTCAGCGAGAAAACGCGATTTCGGCGCTTCTGAGGGCCGAAAACGCGATATCGGCCGATTTGCGATCTGTCAGCAGATTCGGTTTCTGGGCAGTTTACATGTCGAACTGCACGGTAGAAACGATAAAACAGCTCCTCCGTGCAGTTTTCATACCGAGTCACCGTCCACTGGGCTCAGCGAGAAAACGCGATTTCGGCGCTTCTGAGGGCCGAAAACGCGATATCGGCCGATTTGCGATCTGTCAGCAGATTCGGTTTCTGGGCAGTTTACATGTCGAACTGCACGGTAGAAACGATAAAACAGCTCCTCCGTGCAGTTTTCATACCGAGTCACCGTCCACTGGGCTCAGCGAGAAAACGCGATTTCGGCGCTTCTGAGGGCCGAAAACGCGATATCGGCCGATTTTCGATCTGTCAGCAGATTCGGTTTCTGGGCAGTTTACATGTCGAACTGCACGGTAGAAACGATAAAACAGCTCCTCCGTGCAGTTTTCATACCGAGTCACCGTCCACTGGGCTCAGCGAGAAAACGCGATTTCGGCGCTTCTGAGGGCCGAAAACGCGATATCGGCCGATTTGCGATCTGTCAGCAGATTCGGTTTCTGGGCAGTTTACATGTCGAACTGCACGGTAGAAACGATAAAACAGCTCCTCCGTGCAGTTTTCATACCGAGTCACCGTCCACTGGGCTCAGCGAGAAAACGCGATTTCGGCGCTTCTGAGGGCCGAAAACGCGATATCGGCCGATTTTCGATCTGTCAGCAGATTCGGTTTCTGGGCAGTTTACATGTCGAACTGCACGGTAGAAACGATAAAACAGCTCCTCCGTGCAGTTTTCATACCGAGTCACCGTCCACTGGGCTCAGCGAGAAAACGCGATTTCGGCGCTTCTGAGGGCCGAAAACGCGATATCGGCCGATTTGCGATCTGTCAGCAGATTCGGTTTCTGGGCAGTTTACATGTCGAACTGCACGGTAGAAACGATAAAACAGCTCCTCCGTGCAGTTTTCATACCGAGTCACCGTCCACTGGGCTCAGCGAGAAAACGCGATTTCGGCGCTTCTGAGGGCCGAAAACGCGATATCGGCCGATTTGCGATCTGTCAGCAGATTCGGTTTCTGGGCAGTTTACATGTCGAACTGCACGGTAGAAACGATAAAACAGCTCCTCCGTGCAGTTTTCATACCGAGTCACCGTCCACTGGGCTCAGCGAGAAAACGCGATTTCGGCGCTTCTGAGGGCCGAAAACGCGATATCGGCCGATTTGCGATCTGTCAGCAGATTCGGTTTCTGGGCAGTTTACATGTCGAACTGCACGGTAGAAACGATAAAACAGCTCCTCCGTGCAGTTTTCATACCGAGTCACCGTCCACTGGGCTCAGCGAGAAAACGCGATTTCGGCGCTTCTGAGGGCCGAAAACGCGATATCGGCCGATTTGCGATCTGTCAGCAGATTCGGTTTCTGGGCAGTTTACATGTCGAACTGCACGGTAGAAACGATAAAACAGCTCCTCCGTGCAGTTTTCATACCGAGTCACCGTCCACTGGGCTCAGCGAGAAAACGCGATTTCGGCGCTTCTGAGGGCCGAAAACGCGATATCGGCCGATTTTCGATCTGTCAGCAGATTCGGTTTCTGGGCAGTTTACATGTCGAACTGCACGGTAGAAACGATAAAACAGCTCCTCCGTGCAGTTTTCATACCGAGTCACCGTCCACTGGGCTCAGCGAGAAAACGCGATTTCGGCGCTTCTGAGGGCCGAAAACGCGATATCGGCCGATTTGCGATCTGTCAGCAGATTCGGTTTCTGGGCAGTTTACATGTCGAACTGCACGGTAGAAACGATAAAACAGCTCCTCCGTGCAGTTTTCATACCGAGTCACCGTCCACTGGGCTCAGCGAGAAAACGCGATTTCGGCGCTTCTGAGGGCCGAAAACGCGATATCGGCCGATTTGCGATCTGTCAGCAGATTCGGTTTCTGGGCAGTTTACATGTCGAACTGCACGGTAGAAACGATAAAACAGCTCCTCCGTGCAGTTTTCATACCGAGTCACCGTCCACTGGGCTCAGCGAGAAAACGCGATTTCGGCGCTTCTGAGGGCCGAAAACGCGATATCGGCCGATTTGCGATCTGTCAGCAGATTCGGTTTCTGGGCAGTTTACATGTCGAACTGCACGGTAGAAACGATAAAACAGCTCCTCCGTGCAGTTTTCATACCGAGTCACCGTCCACTGGGCTCAGCGAGAAAACGCGATTTCGGCGCTTCTGAGGGCCGAAAACGCGATATCGGCCGATTTGCGATCTGTCAGCAGATTCGGTTTCTGGGCAGTTTACATGTCGAACTGCACGGTAGAAACGATAAAACAGCTCCTCCGTGCAGTTTTCATACCGAGTCACCGTCCACTGGGCTCAGCGAGAAAACGCGATTTCGGCGCTTCTGAGGGCCGAAAACGCGATATCGGCCGATTTTCGATCTGTCAGCAGATTCGGTTTCTGGGCAGTTTACATGTCGAACTGCACGGTAGAAACGATAAAACAGCTCCTCCGTGCAGTTTTCATACCGAGTCACCGTCCACTGGGCTCAGCGAGAAAACGCGATTTCGGCGCTTCTGAGGGCCGAAAACGCGATATCGGCCGATTTTCGATCTGTCAGCAGATTCGGTTTCTGGGCAGTTTACATGTCGAACTGCACGGTAGAAACGATAAAACAGCTCCTCCGTGCAGTTTTCATACCGAGTCACCGTCCACTGGGCTCAGCGAGAAAACGCGATTTCGGCGCTTCTGAGGGCCGAAAACGCGATATCGGCCGATTTGCGATCTGTCAGCAGATTCGGTTTCTGGGCAGTTTACATGTCGAACTGCACGGTAGAAACGATAAAACAGCTCCTCCGTGCAGTTTTCATACCGAGTCACCGTCCACTGGGCTCAGCGAGAAAACGCGATTTCGGCGCTTCTGAGGGCCGAAAACGCGATATCGGCCGATTTGCGATCTGTCAGCAGATTCGGTTTCTGGGCAGTTTACATGTCGAACTGCACGGTAGAAACGATAAAACAGCTCCTCCGTGCAGTTTTCATACCGAGTCACCGTCCACTGGGCTCAGCGAGAAAACGCGATTTCGGCGCTTCTGAGGGCCGAAAACGCGATATCGGCCGATTTTCGATCTGTCAGCAGATTCGGTTTCTGGGCAGTTTACATGTCGAACTGCACGGTAGAAACGATAAAACAGCTCCTCCGTGCAGTTTTCATACCGAGTCACCGTCCACTGGGCTCAGCGAGAAAACGCGATTTCGGCGCTTCTGAGGGCCGAAAACGCGATATCGGCCGATTTGCGATCTGTCAGCAGATTCGGTTTCTGGGCAGTTTACATGTCGAACTGCACGGTAGAAACGATAAAACAGCTCCTCCGTGCAGTTTTCATACCGAGTCACCGTCCACTGGGCTCAGCGAGAAAACGCGATTTCGGCGCTTCTGAGGGCCGAAAACGCGATATCGGCCGATTTGCGATCTGTCAGCAGATTCGGTTTCTGGGCAGTTTACATGTCGAACTGCACGGTAGAAACGATAAAACAGCTCCTCCGTGCAGTTTTCATACCGAGTCACCGTCCACTGGGCTCAGCGAGAAAACGCGATTTCGGCGCTTCTGAGGGCCGAAAACGCGATATCGGCCGATTTGCGATCTGTCAGCAGATTCGGTTTCTGGGCAGTTTACATGTCGAACTGCACGGTAGAAACGATAAAACAGCTCCTCCGTGCAGTTTTCATACCGAGTCACCGTCCACTGGGCTCAGCGAGAAAACGCGATTTCGGCGCTTCTGAGGGCCGAAAACGCGATATCGGCCGATTTGCGATCTGTCAGCAGATTCGGTTTCTGGGCAGTTTACATGTCGAACTGCACGGTAGAAACGATAAAACAGCTCCTCCGTGCAGTTTTCATACCGAGTCACCGTCCACTGGGCTCAGCGAGAAAACGCGATTTCGGCGCTTCTGAGGGCCGAAAACGCGATATCGGCCGATTTGCGATCTGTCAGCAGATTCGGTTTCTGGGCAGTTTACATGTCGAACTGCACGGTAGAAACGATAAAACAGCTCCTCCGTGCAGTTTTCATACCGAGTCACCGTCCACTGGGCTCAGCGAGAAAACGCGATTTCGGCGCTTCTGAGGGCCGAAAACGCGATATCGGCCGATTTGCGATCTGTCAGCAGATTCGGTTTCTGGGCAGTTTACATGTCGAACTGCACGGTAGAAACGATAAAACAGCTCCTCCGTGCAGTTTTCATACCGAGTCACCGTCCACTGGGCTCAGCGAGAAAACGCGATTTCGGCGCTTCTGAGGGCCGAAAACGCGATATCGGCCGATTTGCGATCTGTCAGCAGATTCGGTTTCTGGGCAGTTTACATGTCGAACTGCACGGTAGAAACGATAAAACAGCTCCTCCGTGCAGTTTTCATACCGAGTCACCGTCCACTGGGCTCAGCGAGAAAACGCGATTTCGGCGCTTCTGAGGGCCGAAAACGCGATATCGGCCGATTTTCGATCTGTCAGCAGATTCGGTTTCTGGGCAGTTTACATGTCGAACTGCACGGTAGAAACGATAAAACAGCTCCTCCGTGCAGTTTTCATACCGAGTCACCGTCCACTGGGCTCAGCGAGAAAACGCGATTTCGGCGCTTCTGAGGGCCGAAAACGCGATATCGGCCGATTTGCGATCTGTCAGCAGATTCGGTTTCTGGGCAGTTTACATGTCGAACTGCACGGTAGAAACGATAAAACAGCTCCTCCGTGCAGTTTTCATACCGAGTCACCGTCCACTGGGCTCAGCGAGAAAACGCGATTTCGGCGCTTCTGAGGGCCGAAAACGCGATATCGGCCGATTTGCGATCTGTCAGCAGATTCGGTTTCTGGGCAGTTTACATGTCGAACTGCACGGTAGAAACGATAAAACAGCTCCTCCGTGCAGTTTTCATACCGAGTCACCGTCCACTGGGCTCAGCGAGAAAACGCGATTTCGGCGCTTCTGAGGGCCGAAAACGCGATATCGGCCGATTTTCGATCTGTCAGCAGATTCGGTTTCTGGGCAGTTTACATGTCGAACTGCACGGTAGAAACGATAAAACAGCTCCTCCGTGCAGTTTTCATACCGAGTCACCGTCCACTGGGCTCAGCGAGAAAACGCGATTTCGGCGCTTCTGAGGGCCGAAAACGCGATATCGGCCGATTTGCGATCTGTCAGCAGATTCGGTTTCTGGGCAGTTTACATGTCGAACTGCACGGTAGAAACGATAAAACAGCTCCTCCGTGCAGTTTTCATACCGAGTCACCGTCCACTGGGCTCAGCGAGAAAACGCGATTTCGGCGCTTCTGAGGGCCGAAAACGCGATATCGGCCGATTTGCGATCTGTCAGCAGATTCGGTTTCTGGGCAGTTTACATGTCGAACTGCACGGTAGAAACGATAAAACAGCTCCTCCGTGCAGTTTTCATACCGAGTCACCGTCCACTGGGCTCAGCGAGAAAACGCGATTTCGGCGCTTCTGAGGGCCGAAAACGCGATATCGGCCGATTTGCGATCTGTCAGCAGATTCGGTTTCTGGGCAGTTTACATGTCGAACTGCACGGTAGAAACGATAAAACAGCTCCTCCGTGCAGTTTTCATACCGAGTCACCGTCCACTGGGCTCAGCGAGAAAACGCGATTTCGGCGCTTCTGAGGGCCGAAAACGCGATATCGGCCGATTTTCGATCTGTCAGCAGATTCGGTTTCTGGGCAGTTTACATGTCGAACTGCACGGTAGAAACGATAAAACAGCTCCTCCGTGCAGTTTTCATACCGAGTCACCGTCCACTGGGCTCAGCGAGAAAACGCGATTTCGGCGCTTCTGAGGGCCGAAAACGCGATATCGGCCGATTTTCGATCTGTCAGCAGATTCGGTTTCTGGGCAGTTTACATGTCGAACTGCACGGTAGAAACGATAAAACAGCTCCTCCGTGCAGTTTTCATACCGAGTCACCGTCCACTGGGCTCAGCGAGAAAACGCGATTTCGGCGCTTCTGAGGGCCGAAAACGCGATATCGGCCGATTTGCGATCTGTCAGCAGATTCGGTTTCTGGGCAGTTTACATGTCGAACTGCACGGTAGAAACGATAAAACAGCTCCTCCGTGCAGTTTTCATACCGAGTCACCGTCCACTGGGCTCAGCGAGAAAACGCGATTTCGGCGCTTCTGAGGGCCGAAAAAGCGCGATATCGGCCGATTTTCGATCTGTCAGCAGATTCGGTTTCTGGGCAGTTTACATGTCGAACTGCACGGTAGAAACGATAAAACAGCTCCTCCGTGCAGTTTTCATACCGAGTCACCGTCCACTGGGCTCAGCGAGAAAACGCGATTTCGGCGCTTCTGAGGGCCGAAAACGCGATATCGGCCGATTTGCGATCTGTCAGCAGATTCGGTTTCTGGGCAGTTTACATGTCGAACTGCACGGTAGAAACGATAAAACAGCTCCTCCGTGCAGTTTTCATACCGAGTCACCGTCCACTGGGCTCAGCGAGAAAACGCGATTTCGGCGCTTCTGAGGGCCGAAAACGCGATATCGGCCGATTTGCGATCTGTCAGCAGATTCGGTTTCTGGGCAGTTTACATGTCGAACTGCACGGTAGAAACGATAAAACAGCTCCTCCGTGCAGTTTTCATACCGAGTCACCGTCCACTGGGCTCAGCGAGAAAACGCGATTTCGGCGCTTCTGAGGGCCGAAAACGCGATATCGGCCGATTTGCGATCTGTCAGCAGATTCGGTTTCTGGGCAGTTTACATGTCGAACTGCACGGTAGAAACGATAAAACAGCTCCTCCGTGCAGTTTTCATACCGAGTCACCGTCCACTGGGCTCAGCGAGAAAACGCGATTTCGGCGCTTCTGAGGGCCGAAAACGCGATATCGGCCGATTTGCGATCTGTCAGCAGATTCGGTTTCTGGGCAGTTTACATGTCGAACTGCACGGTAGAAACGATAAAACAGCTCCTCCGTGCAGTTTTCATACCGAGTCACCGTCCACTGGGCTCAGCGAGAAAACGCGATTTCGGCGCTTCTGAGGGCCGAAAACGCGATATCGGCCGATTTTCGATCTGTCAGCAGATTCGGTTTCTGGGCAGTTTACATGTCGAACTGCACGGTAGAAACGATAAAACAGCTCCTCCGTGCAGTTTTCATACCGAGTCACCGTCCACTGGGCTCAGCGAGAAAACGCGATTTCGGCGCTTCTGAGGGCCGAAAACGCGATATCGGCCGATTTGCGATCTGTCAGCAGATTCGGTTTCTGGGCAGTTTACATGTCGAACTGCACGGTAGAAACGATAAAACAGCTCCTCCGTGCAGTTTTCATACCGAGTCACCGTCCACTGGGCTCAGCGAGAAAACGCGATTTCGGCGCTTCTGAGGGCCGAAAACGCGATATCGGCCGATTTGCGATCTGTCAGCAGATTCGGTTTCTGGGCAGTTTACATGTCGAACTGCACGGTAGAAACGATAAAACAGCTCCTCCGTGCAGTTTTCATACCGAGTCACCGTCCACTGGGCTCAGCGAGAAAACGCGATTTCGGCGCTTCTGAGGGCCGAAAACGCGATATCGGCCGATTTGCGATCTGTCAGCAGATTCGGTTTCTGGGCAGTTTACATGTCGAACTGCACGGTAGAAACGATAAAACAGCTCCTCCGTGCAGTTTTCATACCGAGTCACCGTCCACTGGGCTCAGCGAGAAAACGCGATTTCGGCGCTTCTGAGGGCCGAAAACGCGATATCGGCCGATTTGCGATCTGTCAGCAGATTCGGTTTCTGGGCAGTTTACATGTCGAACTGCACGGTAGAAACGATAAAACAGCTCCTCCGTGCAGTTTTCATACCGAGTCACCGTCCACTGGGCTCAGCGAGAAAACGCGATTTCGGCGCTTCTGAGGGCCGAAAACGCGATATCGGCCGATTTGCGATCTGTCAGCAGATTCGGTTTCTGGGCAGTTTACATGTCGAACTGCACGGTAGAAACGATAAAACAGCTCCTCCGTGCAGTTTTCATACCGAGTCACCGTCCACTGGGCTCAGCGAGAAAACGCGATTTCGGCGCTTCTGAGGGCCGAAAACGCGATATCGGCCGATTTTCGATCTGTCAGCAGATTCGGTTTCTGGGCAGTTTACATGTCGAACTGCACGGTAGAAACGATAAAACAGCTCCTCCGTGCAGTTTTCATACCGAGTCACCGTCCACTGGGCTCAGCGAGAAAACGCGATTTCGGCGCTTCTGAGGGCCGAAAACGCGATATCGGCCGATTTGCGATCTGTCAGCAGATTCGGTTTCTGGGCAGTTTACATGTCGAACTGCACGGTAGAAACGATAAAACAGCTCCTCCGTGCAGTTTTCATACCGAGTCACCGTCCACTGGGCTCAGCGAGAAAACGCGATTTCGGCGCTTCTGAGGGCCGAAAACGCGATATCGGCCGATTTTCGATCTGTCAGCAGATTCGGTTTCTGGGCAGTTTACATGTCGAACTGCACGGTAGAAACGATAAAACAGCTCCTCCGTGCAGTTTTCATACCGAGTCACCGTCCACTGGGCTCAGCGAGAAAACGCGATTTCGGCGCTTCTGAGGGCCGAAAACGCGATATCGGCCGATTTGCGATCTGTCAGCAGATTCGGTTTCTGGGCAGTTTACATGTCGAACTGCACGGTAGAAACGATAAAACAGCTCCTCCGTGCAGTTTTCATACCGAGTCACCGTCCACTGGGCTCAGCGAGAAAACGCGATTTCGGCGCTTCTGAGGGCCGAAAACGCGATATCGGCCGATTTGCGATCTGTCAGCAGATTCGGTTTCTGGGCAGTTTACATGTCGAACTGCACGGTAGAAACGATAAAACAGCTCCTCCGTGCAGTTTTCATACCGAGTCACCGTCCACTGGGCTCAGCGAGAAAACGCGATTTCGGCGCTTCTGAGGGCCGAAAACGCGATATCGGCCGATTTGCGATCTGTCAGCAGATTCGGTTTCTGGGCAGTTTACATGTCGAACTGCACGGTAGAAACGATAAAACAGCTCCTCCGTGCAGTTTTCATACCGAGTCACCGTCCACTGGGCTCAGCGAGAAAACGCGATTTCGGCGCTTCTGAGGGCCGAAAACGCGATATCGGCCGATTTGCGATCTGTCAGCAGATTCGGTTTCTGGGCAGTTTACATGTCGAACTGCACGGTAGAAACGATAAAACAGCTCCTCCGTGCAGTTTTCATACCGAGTCACCGTCCACTGGGCTCAGCGAGAAAACGCGATTTCGGCGCTTCTGAGGGCCGAAAACGCGATATCGGCCGATTTGCGATCTGTCAGCAGATTCGGTTTCTGGGCAGTTTACATGTCGAACTGCACGGTAGAAACGATAAAACAGCTCCTCCGTGCAGTTTTCATACCGAGTCACCGTCCACTGGGCTCAGCGAGAAAACGCGATTTCGGCGCTTCTGAGGGCCGAAAACGCGATATCGGCCGATTTTCGATCTGTCAGCAGATTCGGTTTCTGGGCAGTTTACATGTCGAACTGCACGGTAGAAACGATAAAACAGCTCCTCCGTGCAGTTTTCATACCGAGTCACCGTCCACTGGGCTCAGCGAGAAAACGCGATTTCGGCGCTTCTGAGGGCCGAAAACGCGATATCGGCCGATTTGCGATCTGTCAGCAGATTCGGTTTCTGGGCAGTTTACATGTCGAACTGCACGGTAGAAACGATAAAACAGCTCCTCCGTGCAGTTTTCATACCGAGTCACCGTCCACTGGGCTCAGCGAGAAAACGCGATTTCGGCGCTTCTGAGGGCCGAAAACGCGATATCGGCCGATTTGCGATCTGTCAGCAGATTCGGTTTCTGGGCAGTTTACATGTCGAACTGCACGGTAGAAACGATAAAACAGCTCCTCCGTGCAGTTTTCATACCGAGTCACCGTCCACTGGGCTCAGCGAGAAAACGCGATTTCGGCGCTTCTGAGGGCCGAAAACGCGATATCGGCCGATTTGCGATCTGTCAGCAGATTCGGTTTCTGGGCAGTTTACATGTCGAACTGCACGGTAGAAACGATAAAACAGCTCCTCCGTGCAGTTTTCATACCGAGTCACCGTCCACTGGGCTCAGCGAGAAAACGCGATTTCGGCGCTTCTGAGGGCCGAAAACGCGATATCGGCCGATTTTCGATCTGTCAGCAGATTCGGTTTCTGGGCAGTTTACATGTCGAACTGCACGGTAGAAACGATAAAACAGCTCCTCCGTGCAGTTTTCATACCGAGTCACCGTCCACTGGGCTCAGCGAGAAAACGCGATTTCGGCGCTTCTGAGGGCCGAAAACGCGATATCGGCCGATTTGCGATCTGTCAGCAGATTCGGTTTCTGGGCAGTTTACATGTCGAACTGCACGGTAGAAACGATAAAACAGCTCCTCCGTGCAGTTTTCATACCGAGTCACCGTCCACTGGGCTCAGCGAGAAAACGCGATTTCGGCGCTTCTGAGGGCCGAAAACGCGATATCGGCCGATTTTCGATCTGTCAGCAGATTCGGTTTCTGGGCAGTTTACATGTCGAACTGCACGGTAGAAACGATAAAACAGCTCCTCCGTGCAGTTTTCATACCGAGTCACCGTCCACTGGGCTCAGCGAGAAAACGCGATTTCGGCGCTTCTGAGGGCCGAAAACGCGATATCGGCCGATTTGCGATCTGTCAGCAGATTCGGTTTCTGGGCAGTTTACATGTCGAACTGCACGGTAGAAACGATAAAACAGCTCCTCCGTGCAGTTTTCATACCGAGTCACCGTCCACTGGGCTCAGCGAGAAAACGCGATTTCGGCGCTTCTGAGGGCCGAAAACGCGATATCGGCCGATTTTCGATCTGTCAGCAGATTCGGTTTCTGGGCAGTTTACATGTCGAACTGCACGGTAGAAACGATAAAACAGCTCCTCCGTGCAGTTTTCATACCGAGTCACCGTCCACTGGGCTCAGCGAGAAAACGCGATTTCGGCGCTTCTGAGGGCCGAAAACGCGATATCGGCCGATTTGCGATCTGTCAGCAGATTCGGTTTCTGGGCAGTTTACATGTCGAACTGCACGGTAGAAACGATAAAACAGCTCCTCCGTGCAGTTTTCATACCGAGTCACCGTCCACTGGGCTCAGCGAGAAAACGCGATTTCGGCGCTTCTGAGGGCCGAAAACGCGATATCGGCCGATTTTCGATCTGTCAGCAGATTCGGTTTCTGGGCAGTTTACATGTCGAACTGCACGGTAGAAACGATAAAACAGCTCCTCCGTGCAGTTTTCATACCGAGTCACCGTCCACTGGGCTCAGCGAGAAAACGCGATTTCGGCGCTTCTGAGGGCCGAAAACGCGATATCGGCCGATTTGCGATCTGTCAGCAGATTCGGTTTCTGGGCAGTTTACATGTCGAACTGCACGGTAGAAACGATAAAACAGCTCCTCCGTGCAGTTTTCATACCGAGTCACCGTCCACTGGGCTCAGCGAGAAAACGCGATTTCGGCGCTTCTGAGGGCCGAAAACGCGATATCGGCCGATTTGCGATCTGTCAGCAGATTCGGTTTCTGGGCAGTTTACATGTCGAACTGCACGGTAGAAACGATAAAACAGCTCCTCCGTGCAGTTTTCATACCGAGTCACCGTCCACTGGGCTCAGCGAGAAAACGCGATTTCGGCGCTTCTGAGGGCCGAAAACGCGATATCGGCCGATTTGCGATCTGTCAGCAGATTCGGTTTCTGGGCAGTTTACATGTCGAACTGCACGGTAGAAACGATAAAACAGCTCCTCCGTGCAGTTTTCATACCGAGTCACCGTCCACTGGGCTCAGCGAGAAAACGCGATTTCGGCGCTTCTGAGGGCCGAAAACGCGATATCGGCCGATTTTCGATCTGTCAGCAGATTCGGTTTCTGGGCAGTTTACATGTCGAACTGCACGGTAGAAACGATAAAACAGCTCCTCCGTGCAGTTTTCATACCGAGTCACCGTCCACTGGGCTCAGCGAGAAAACGCGATTTCGGCGCTTCTGAGGGCCGAAAACGCGATATCGGCCGATTTGCGATCTGTCAGCAGATTCGGTTTCTGGGCAGTTTACATGTCGAACTGCACGGTAGAAACGATAAAACAGCTCCTCCGTGCAGTTTTCATACCGAGTCACCGTCCACTGGGCTCAGCGAGAAAACGCGATTTCGGCGCTTCTGAGGGCCGAAAACGCGATATCGGCCGATTTGCGATCTGTCAGCAGATTCGGTTTCTGGGCAGTTTACATGTCGAACTGCACGGTAGAAACGATAAAACAGCTCCTCCGTGCAGTTTTCATACCGAGTCACCGTCCACTGGGCTCAGCGAGAAAACGCGATTTCGGCGCTTCTGAGGGCCGAAAACGCGATATCGGCCGATTTTCGATCTGTCAGCAGATTCGGTTTCTGGGCAGTTTACATGTCGAACTGCACGGTAGAAACGATAAAACAGCTCCTCCGTGCAGTTTTCATACCGAGTCACCGTCCACTGGGCTCAGCGAGAAAACGCGATTTCGGCGCTTCTGAGGGCCGAAAACGCGATATCGGCCGATTTGCGATCTGTCAGCAGATTCGGTTTCTGGGCAGTTTACATGTCGAACTGCACGGTAGAAACGATAAAACAGCTCCTCCGTGCAGTTTTCATACCGAGTCACCGTCCACTGGGCTCAGCGAGAAAACGCGATTTCGGCGCTTCTGAGGGCCGAAAACGCGATATCGGCCGATTTTCGATCTGTCAGCAGATTCGGTTTCTGGGCAGTTTACATGTCGAACTGCACGGTAGAAACGATAAAACAGCTCCTCCGTGCAGTTTTCATACCGAGTCACCGTCCACTGGGCTCAGCGAGAAAACGCGATTTCGGCGCTTCTGAGGGCCGAAAACGCGATATCGGCCGATTTGCGATCTGTCAGCAGATTCGGTTTCTGGGCAGTTTACATGTCGAACTGCACGGTAGAAACGATAAAACAGCTCCTCCGTGCAGTTTTCATACCGAGTCACCGTCCACTGGGCTCAGCGAGAAAACGCGATTTCGGCGCTTCTGAGGGCCGAAAACGCGATATCGGCCGATTTGCGATCTGTCAGCAGATTCGGTTTCTGGGCAGTTTACATGTCGAACTGCACGGTAGAAACGATAAAACAGCTCCTCCGTGCAGTTTTCATACCGAGTCACCGTCCACTGGGCTCAGCGAGAAAACGCGATTTCGGCGCTTCTGAGGGCCGAAAACGCGATATCGGCCGATTTGCGATCTGTCAGCAGATTCGGTTTCTGGGCAGTTTACATGTCGAACTGCACGGTAGAAACGATAAAACAGCTCCTCCGTGCAGTTTTCATACCGAGTCACCGTCCACTGGGCTCAGCGAGAAAACGCGATTTCGGCGCTTCTGAGGGCCGAAAACGCGATATCGGCCGATTTGCGATCTGTCAGCAGATTCGGTTTCTGGGCAGTTTACATGTCGAACTGCACGGTAGAAACGATAAAACAGCTCCTCCGTGCAGTTTTCATACCGAGTCACCGTCCACTGGGCTCAGCGAGAAAACGCGATTTCGGCGCTTCTGAGGGCCGAAAACGCGATATCGGCCGATTTGCGATCTGTCAGCAGATTCGGTTTCTGGGCAGTTTACATGTCGAACTGCACGGTAGAAACGATAAAACAGCTCCTCCGTGCAGTTTTCATACCGAGTCACCGTCCACTGGGCTCAGCGAGAAAACGCGATTTCGGCGCTTCTGAGGGCCGAAAACGCGATATCGGCCGATTTTCGATCTGTCAGCAGATTCGGTTTCTGGGCAGTTTACATGTCGAACTGCACGGTAGAAACGATAAAACAGCTCCTCCGTGCAGTTTTCATACCGAGTCACCGTCCACTGGGCTCAGCGAGAAAACGCGATTTCGGCGCTTCTGAGGGCCGAAAACGCGATATCGGCCGATTTGCGATCTGTCAGCAGATTCGGTTTCTGGGCAGTTTACATGTCGAACTGCACGGTAGAAACGATAAAACAGCTCCTCCGTGCAGTTTTCATACCGAGTCACCGTCCACTGGGCTCAGCGAGAAAACGCGATTTCGGCGCTTCTGAGGGCCGAAAACGCGATATCGGCCGATTTGCGATCTGTCAGCAGATTCGGTTTCTGGGCAGTTTACATGTCGAACTGCACGGTAGAAACGATAAAACAGCTCCTCCGTGCAGTTTTCATACCGAGTCACCGTCCACTGGGCTCAGCGAGAAAACGCGATTTCGGCGCTTCTGAGGGCCGAAAACGCGATATCGGCCGATTTTCGATCTGTCAGCAGATTCGGTTTCTGGGCAGTTTACATGTCGAACTGCACGGTAGAAACGATAAAACAGCTCCTCCGTGCAGTTTTCATACCGAGTCACCGTCCACTGGGCTCAGCGAGAAAACGCGATTTCGGCGCTTCTGAGGGCCGAAAACGCGATATCGGCCGATTTGCGATCTGTCAGCAGATTCGGTTTCTGGGCAGTTTACATGTCGAACTGCACGGTAGAAACGATAAAACAGCTCCTCCGTGCAGTTTTCATACCGAGTCACCGTCCACTGGGCTCAGCGAGAAAACGCGATTTCGGCGCTTCTGAGGGCCGAAAACGCGATATCGGCCGATTTTCGATCTGTCAGCAGATTCGGTTTCTGGGCAGTTTACATGTCGAACTGCACGGTAGAAACGATAAAACAGCTCCTCCGTGCAGTTTTCATACCGAGTCACCGTCCACTGGGCTCAGCGAGAAAACGCGATTTCGGCGCTTCTGAGGGCCGAAAACGCGATATCGGCCGATTTGCGATCTGTCAGCAGATTCGGTTTCTGGGCAGTTTACATGTCGAACTGCACGGTAGAAACGATAAAACAGCTCCTCCGTGCAGTTTTCATACCGAGTCACCGTCCACTGGGCTCAGCGAGAAAACGCGATTTCGGCGCTTCTGAGGGCCGAAAACGCGATATCGGCCGATTTGCGATCTGTCAGCAGATTCGGTTTCTGGGCAGTTTACATGTCGAACTGCACGGTAGAAACGATAAAACAGCTCCTCCGTGCAGTTTTCATACCGAGTCACCGTCCACTGGGCTCAGCGAGAAAACGCGATTTCGGCGCTTCTGAGGGCCGAAAACGCGATATCGGCCGATTTGCGATCTGTCAGCAGATTCGGTTTCTGGGCAGTTTACATGTCGAACTGCACGGTAGAAACGATAAAACAGCTCCTCCGTGCAGTTTTCATACCGAGTCACCGTCCACTGGGCTCAGCGAGAAAACGCGATTTCGGCGCTTCTGAGGGCCGAAAACGCGATATCGGCCGATTTTCGATCTGTCAGCAGATTCGGTTTCTGGGCAGTTTACATGTCGAACTGCACGGTAGAAACGATAAAACAGCTCCTCCGTGCAGTTTTCATACCGAGTCACCGTCCACTGGGCTCAGCGAGAAAACGCGATTTCGGCGCTTCTGAGGGCCGAAAACGCGATATCGGCCGATTTGCGATCTGTCAGCAGATTCGGTTTCTGGGCAGTTTACATGTCGAACTGCACGGTAGAAACGATAAAACAGCTCCTCCGTGCAGTTTTCATACCGAGTCACCGTCCACTGGGCTCAGCGAGAAAACGCGATTTCGGCGCTTCTGAGGGCCGAAAACGCGATATCGGCCGATTTGCGATCTGTCAGCAGATTCGGTTTCTGGGCAGTTTACATGTCGAACTGCACGGTAGAAACGATAAAACAGCTCCTCCGTGCAGTTTTCATACCGAGTCACCGTCCACTGGGCTCAGCGAGAAAACGCGATTTCGGCGCTTCTGAGGGCCGAAAACGCGATATCGGCCGATTTGCGATCTGTCAGCAGATTCGGTTTCTGGGCAGTTTACATGTCGAACTGCACGGTAGAAACGATAAAACAGCTCCTCCGTGCAGTTTTCATACCGAGTCACCGTCCACTGGGCTCAGCGAGAAAACGCGATTTCGGCGCTTCTGAGGGCCGAAAACGCGATATCGGCCGATTTGCGATCTGTCAGCAGATTCGGTTTCTGGGCAGTTTACATGTCGAACTGCACGGTAGAAACGATAAAACAGCTCCTCCGTGCAGTTTTCATACCGAGTCACCGTCCACTGGGCTCAGCGAGAAAACGCGATTTCGGCGCTTCTGAGGGCCGAAAACGCGATATCGGCCGATTTGCGATCTGTCAGCAGATTCGGTTTCTGGGCAGTTTACATGTCGAACTGCACGGTAGAAACGATAAAACAGCTCCTCCGTGCAGTTTTCATACCGAGTCACCGTCCACTGGGCTCAGCGAGAAAACGCGATTTCGGCGCTTCTGAGGGCCGAAAACGCGATATCGGCCGATTTGCGATCTGTCAGCAGATTCGGTTTCTGGGCAGTTTACATGTCGAACTGCACGGTAGAAACGATAAAACAGCTCCTCCGCAGTTTTCATACCGAGTCACCGTCCACTGGGCTCAGCGAGAAAACGCGATTTCGGCGCTTCTGAGGGCCGAAAACGCGATATCGGCCGATTTGCGATCTGTCAGCAGATTCGGTTTCTGGGCAGTTTACATGTCGAACTGCACGGTAGAAACGATAAAACAGCTCCTCCGTGCAGTTTTCATACCGAGTCACCGTCCACTGGGCTCAGCGAGAAAACGCGATTTCGGCGCTTCTGAGGGCCGAAAACGCGATATCGGCCGATTTGCGATCTGTCAGCAGATTCGGTTTCTGGGCAGTTTACATGTCGAACTGCACGGTAGAAACGATAAAACAGCTCCTCCGTGCAGTTTTCATACCGAGTCACCGTCCACTGGGCTCAGCGAGAAAACGCGATTTCGGCGCTTCTGAGGGCCGAAAACGCGATATCGGCCGATTTGCGATCTGTCAGCAGATTCGGTTTCTGGGCAGTTTACATGTCGAACTGCACGGTAGAAACGATAAAACAGCTCCTCCGTGCAGTTTTCATACCGAGTCACCGTCCACTGGGCTCAGCGAGAAAACGCGATTTCGGCGCTTCTGAGGGCCGAAAACGCGATATCGGCCGATTTGCGATCTGTCAGCAGATTCGGTTTCTGGGCAGTTTACATGTCGAACTGCACGGTAGAAACGATAAAACAGCTCCTCCGTGCAGTTTTCATACCGAGTCACCGTCCACTGGGCTCAGCGAGAAAACGCGATTTCGGCGCTTCTGAGGGCCGAAAACGCGATATCGGCCGATTTGCGATCTGTCAGCAGATTCGGTTTCTGGGCAGTTTACATGTCGAACTGCACGGTAGAAACGATAAAACAGCTCCTCCGTGCAGTTTTCATACCGAGTCACCGTCCACTGGGCTCAGCGAGAAAACGCGATTTCGGCGCTTCTGAGGGCCGAAAACGCGATATCGGCCGATTTTCGATCTGTCAGCAGATTCGGTTTCTGGGCAGTTTACATGTCGAACTGCACGGTAGAAACGATAAAACAGCTCCTCCGTGCAGTTTTCATACCGAGTCACCGTCCACTGGGCTCAGCGAGAAAACGCGATTTCGGCGCTTCTGAGGGCCGAAAACGCGATATCGGCCGATTTGCGATCTGTCAGCAGATTCGGTTTCTGGGCAGTTTACATGTCGAACTGCACGGTAGAAACGATAAAACAGCTCCTCCGTGCAGTTTTCATACCGAGTCACCGTCCACTGGGCTCAGCGAGAAAACGCGATTTCGGCGCTTCTGAGGGCCGAAAACGCGATATCGGCCGATTTGCGATCTGTCAGCAGATTCGGTTTCTGGGCAGTTTACATGTCGAACTGCACGGTAGAAACGATAAAACAGCTCCTCCGTGCAGTTTTCATACCGAGTCACCGTCCACTGGGCTCAGCGAGAAAACGCGATTTCGGCGCTTCTGAGGGCCGAAAACGCGATATCGGCCGATTTGCGATCTGTCAGCAGATTCGGTTTCTGGGCAGTTTACATGTCGAACTGCACGGTAGAAACGATAAAACAGCTCCTCCGTGCAGTTTTCATACCGAGTCACCGTCCACTGGGCTCAGCGAGAAAACGCGATTTCGGCGCTTCTGAGGGCCGAAAACGCGATATCGGCCGATTTGCGATCTGTCAGCAGATTCGGTTTCTGGGCAGTTTACATGTCGAACTGCACGGTAGAAACGATAAAACAGCTCCTCCGTGCAGTTTTCATACCGAGTCACCGTCCACTGGGCTCAGCGAGAAAACGCGATTTCGGCGCTTCTGAGGGCCGAAAACGCGATATCGGCCGATTTTCGATCTGTCAGCAGATTCGGTTTCTGGGCAGTTTACATGTCGAACTGCACGGTAGAAACGATAAAACAGCTCCTCCGTGCAGTTTTCATACCGAGTCACCGTCCACTGGGCTCAGCGAGAAAACGCGATTTCGGCGCTTCTGAGGGCCGAAAACGCGATATCGGCCGATTTGCGATCTGTCAGCAGATTCGGTTTCTGGGCAGTTTACATGTCGAACTGCACGGTAGAAACGATAAAACAGCTCCTCCGTGCAGTTTTCATACCGAGTCACCGTCCACTGGGCTCAGCGAGAAAACGCGATTTCGGCGCTTCTGAGGGCCGAAAACGCGATATCGGCCGATTTTCGATCTGTCAGCAGATTCGGTTTCTGGGCAGTTTACATGTCGAACTGCACGGTAGAAACGATAAAACAGCTCCTCCGTGCAGTTTTCATACCGAGTCACCGTCCACTGGGCTCAGCGAGAAAACGCGATTTCGGCGCTTCTGAGGGCCGAAAACGCGATATCGGCCGATTTGCGATCTGTCAGCAGATTCGGTTTCTGGGCAGTTTACATGTCGAACTGCACGGTAGAAACGATAAAACAGCTCCTCCGTGCAGTTTTCATACCGAGTCACCGTCCACTGGGCTCAGCGAGAAAACGCGATTTCGGCGCTTCTGAGGGCCGAAAACGCGATATCGGCCGATTTGCGATCTGTCAGCAGATTCGGTTTCTGGGCAGTTTACATGTCGAACTGCACGGTAGAAACGATAAAACAGCTCCTCCGTGCAGTTTTCATACCGAGTCACCGTCCACTGGGCTCAGCGAGAAAACGCGATTTCGGCGCTTCTGAGGGCCGAAAACGCGATATCGGCCGATTTGCGATCTGTCAGCAGATTCGGTTTCTGGGCAGTTTACATGTCGAACTGCACGGTAGAAACGATAAAACAGCTCCTCCGTGCAGTTTTCATACCGAGTCACCGTCCACTGGGCTCAGCGAGAAAACGCGATTTCGGCGCTTCTGAGGGCCGAAAACGCGATATCGGCCGATTTGCGATCTGTCAGCAGATTCGGTTTCTGGGCAGTTTACATGTCGAACTGCACGGTAGAAACGATAAAACAGCTCCTCCGTGCAGTTTTCATACCGAGTCACCGTCCACTGGGCTCAGCGAGAAAACGCGATTTCGGCGCTTCTGAGGGCCGAAAACGCGATATCGGCCGATTTGCGATCTGTCAGCAGATTCGGTTTCTGGGCAGTTTACATGTCGAACTGCACGGTAGAAACGATAAAACAGCTCCTCCGTGCAGTTTTCATACCGAGTCACCGTCCACTGGGCTCAGCGAGAAAACGCGATTTCGGCGCTTCTGAGGGCCGAAAACGCGATATCGGCCGATTTGCGATCTGTCAGCAGATTCGGTTTCTGGGCAGTTTACATGTCGAACTGCACGGTAGAAACGATAAAACAGCTCCTCCGTGCAGTTTTCATACCGAGTCACCGTCCACTGGGCTCAGCGAGAAAACGCGATTTCGGCGCTTCTGAGGGCCGAAAACGCGATATCGGCCGATTTGCGATCTGTCAGCAGATTCGGTTTCTGGGCAGTTTACATGTCGAACTGCACGGTAGAAACGATAAAACAGCTCCTCCGTGCAGTTTTCATACCGAGTCACCGTCCACTGGGCTCAGCGAGAAAACGCGATTTCGGCGCTTCTGAGGGCCGAAAACGCGATATCGGCCGATTTTCGATCTGTCAGCAGATTCGGTTTCTGGGCAGTTTACATGTCGAACTGCACGGTAGAAACGATAAAACAGCTCCTCCGTGCAGTTTTCATACCGAGTCACCGTCCACTGGGCTCAGCGAGAAAACGCGATTTCGGCGCTTCTGAGGGCCGAAAACGCGATATCGGCCGATTTGCGATCTGTCAGCAGATTCGGTTTCTGGGCAGTTTACATGTCGAACTGCACGGTAGAAACGATAAAACAGCTCCTCCGTGCAGTTTTCATACCGAGTCACCGTCCACTGGGCTCAGCGAGAAAACGCGATTTCGGCGCTTCTGAGGGCCGAAAACGCGATATCGGCCGATTTTCGATCTGTCAGCAGATTCGGTTTCTGGGCAGTTTACATGTCGAACTGCACGGTAGAAACGATAAAACAGCTCCTCCGTGCAGTTTTCATACCGAGTCACCGTCCACTGGGCTCAGCGAGAAAACGCGATTTCGGCGCTTCTGAGGGCCGAAAACGCGATATCGGCCGATTTTCGATCTGTCAGCAGATTCGGTTTCTGGGCAGTTTACATGTCGAACTGCACGGTAGAAACGATAAAACAGCTCCTCCGTGCAGTTTTCATACCGAGTCACCGTCCACTGGGCTCAGCGAGAAAACGCGATTTCGGCGCTTCTGAGGGCCGAAAACGCGATATCGGCCGATTTGCGATCTGTCAGCAGATTCGGTTTCTGGGCAGTTTACATGTCGAACTGCACGGTAGAAACGATAAAACAGCTCCTCCGTGCAGTTTTCATACCGAGTCACCGTCCACTGGGCTCAGCGAGAAAACGCGATTTCGGCGCTTCTGAGGGCCGAAAACGCGATATCGGCCGATTTGCGATCTGTCAGCAGATTCGGTTTCTGGGCAGTTTACATGTCGAACTGCACGGTAGAAACGATAAAACAGCTCCTCCGTGCAGTTTTCATACCGAGTCACCGTCCACTGGGCTCAGCGAGAAAACGCGATTTCGGCGCTTCTGAGGGCCGAAAACGCGATATCGGCCGATTTGCGATCTGTCAGCAGATTCGGTTTCTGGGCAGTTTACATGTCGAACTGCACGGTAGAAACGATAAAACAGCTCCTCCGTGCAGTTTTCATACCGAGTCACCGTCCACTGGGCTCAGCGAGAAAACGCGATTTCGGCGCTTCTGAGGGCCGAAAACGCGATATCGGCCGATTTGCGATCTGTCAGCAGATTCGGTTTCTGGGCAGTTTACATGTCGAACTGCACGGTAGAAACGATAAAACAGCTCCTCCGTGCAGTTTTCATACCGAGTCACCGTCCACTGGGCTCAGCGAGAAAACGCGATTTCGGCGCTTCTGAGGGCCGAAAACGCGATATCGGCCGATTTTCGATCTGTCAGCAGATTCGGTTTCTGGGCAGTTTACATGTCGAACTGCACGGTAGAAACGATAAAACAGCTCCTCCGTGCAGTTTTCATACCGAGTCACCGTCCACTGGGCTCAGCGAGAAAACGCGATTTCGGCGCTTCTGAGGGCCGAAAACGCGATATCGGCCGATTTGCGATCTGTCAGCAGATTCGGTTTCTGGGCAGTTTACATGTCGAACTGCACGGTAGAAACGATAAAACAGCTCCTCCGTGCAGTTTTCATACCGAGTCACCGTCCACTGGGCTCAGCGAGAAAACGCGATTTCGGCGCTTCTGAGGGCCGAAAACGCGATATCGGCCGATTTGCGATCTGTCAGCAGATTCGGTTTCTGGGCAGTTTACATGTCGAACTGCACGGTAGAAACGATAAAACAGCTCCTCCGTGCAGTTTTCATACCGAGTCACCGTCCACTGGGCTCAGCGAGAAAACGCGATTTCGGCGCTTCTGAGGGCCGAAAACGCGATATCGGCCGATTTGCGATCTGTCAGCAGATTCGGTTTCTGGGCAGTTTACATGTCGAACTGCACGGTAGAAACGATAAAACAGCTCCTCCGTGCAGTTTTCATACCGAGTCACCGTCCACTGGGCTCAGCGAGAAAACGCGATTTCGGCGCTTCTGAGGGCCGAAAACGCGATATCGGCCGATTTGCGATCTGTCAGCAGATTCGGTTTCTGGGCAGTTTACATGTCGAACTGCACGGTAGAAACGATAAAACAGCTCCTCCGTGCAGTTTTCATACCGAGTCACCGTCCACTGGGCTCAGCGAGAAAACGCGATTTCGGCGCTTCTGAGGGCCGAAAACGCGATATCGGCCGATTTGCGATCTGTCAGCAGATTCGGTTTCTGGGCAGTTTACATGTCGAACTGCACGGTAGAAACGATAAAACAGCTCCTCCGTGCAGTTTTCATACCGAGTCACCGTCCACTGGGCTCAGCGAGAAAACGCGATTTCGGCGCTTCTGAGGGCCGAAAACGCGATATCGGCCGATTTGCGATCTGTCAGCAGATTCGGTTTCTGGGCAGTTTACATGTCGAACTGCACGGTAGAAACGATAAAACAGCTCCTCCGTGCAGTTTTCATACCGAGTCACCGTCCACTGGGCTCAGCGAGAAAACGCGATTTCGGCGCTTCTGAGGGCCGAAAACGCGATATCGGCCGATTTTCGATCTGTCAGCAGATTCGGTTTCTGGGCAGTTTACATGTCGAACTGCACGGTAGAAACGATAAAACAGCTCCTCCGTGCAGTTTTCATACCGAGTCACCGTCCACTGGGCTCAGCGAGAAAACGCGATTTCGGCGCTTCTGAGGGCCGAAAACGCGATATCGGCCGATTTGCGATCTGTCAGCAGATTCGGTTTCTGGGCAGTTTACATGTCGAACTGCACGGTAGAAACGATAAAACAGCTCCTCCGTGCAGTTTTCATACCGAGTCACCGTCCACTGGGCTCAGCGAGAAAACGCGATTTCGGCGCTTCTGAGGGCCGAAAACGCGATATCGGCCGATTTGCGATCTGTCAGCAGATTCGGTTTCTGGGCAGTTTACATGTCGAACTGCACGGTAGAAACGATAAAACAGCTCCTCCGTGCAGTTTTCATACCGAGTCACCGTCCACTGGGCTCAGCGAGAAAACGCGATTTCGGCGCTTCTGAGGGCCGAAAACGCGATATCGGCCGATTTTCGATCTGTCAGCAGATTCGGTTTCTGGGCAGTTTACATGTCGAACTGCACGGTAGAAACGATAAAACAGCTCCTCCGTGCAGTTTTCATACCGAGTCACCGTCCACTGGGCTCAGCGAGAAAACGCGATTTCGGCGCTTCTGAGGGCCGAAAACGCGATATCGGCCGATTTTCGATCTGTCAGCAGATTCGGTTTCTGGGCAGTTTACATGTCGAACTGCACGGTAGAAACGATAAAACAGCTCCTCCGTGCAGTTTTCATACCGAGTCACCGTCCACTGGCTCAGCGAGAAAACGCGATTTCGGCGCTTCTGAGGGCCGAAAACGCGATATCGGCCGATTTGCGATCTGTCAGCAGATTCGGTTTCTGGGCAGTTTACATGTCGAACTGCACGGTAGAAAAACAGCTCCTCCGTGCAGTTTTCATACCGAGTCACCGTCCACTGGGCTCAGCGAGAAAACGCGATTTCGGCGCTTCTGAGGGCCGAAAACGCGATATCGGCCGATTTTCGATCTGTCAGCAGATTCGGTTTCTGGGCAGTTTACATGTCGAACTGCACGGTAGAAACGATAAAACAGCTCCTCCGTGCAGTTTTCATACCGAGTCACCGTCCACTGGGCTCAGCGAGAAAACGCGATTTCGGCGCTTCTGAGGGCCGAAAACGCGATATCGGCCGATTTGCGATCTGTCAGCAGATTCGGTTTCTGGGCAGTTTACATGTCGAACTGCACGGTAGAAACGATAAAACAGCTCCTCCGTGCAGTTTTCATACCGAGTCACCGTCCACTCGGCTCAGCGAGAAAACGCGATTTCGGCGCTTCTGAGGGCCGAAAACGCGATATCGGCCGATTTGCGATCTGTCAGCAGATTCGGTTTCTGGGCAGTTTACATGTCGAACTGCACGGTAGAAACGATAAAACAGCTCCTCCGTGCAGTTTTCATACCGAGTCACCGTCCACTGGGCTCAGCGAGAAAACGCGATTTCGGCGCTTCTGAGGGCCGAAAACGCGATATCGGCCGATTTGCGATCTGTCAGCAGATTCGGTTTCTGGGCAGTTTACATGTCGAACTGCACGGTAGAAACGATAAAACAGCTCCTCCGTGCAGTTTTCATACCGAGTCACCGTCCACTGGGCTCAGCGAGAAAACGCGATTTCGGCGCTTCTGAGGGCCGAAAACGCGATATCGGCCGATTTGCGATCTGTCAGCAGATTCGGTTTCTGGGCAGTTTACATGTCGAACTGCACGGTAGAAACGATAAAACAGCTCCTCCGTGCAGTTTTCATACCGAGTCACCGTCCACTGGGCTCAGCGAGAAAACGCGATTTCGGCGCTTCTGAGGGCCGAAAACGCGATATCGGCCGATTTGCGATCTGTCAGCAGATTCGGTTTCTGGGCAGTTTACATGTCGAACTGCACGGTAGAAACGATAAAACAGCTCCTCCGTGCAGTTTTCATACCGAGTCACCGTCCACTCGGCTCAGCGAGAAAACGCGATTTCGGCGCTTCTGAGGGCCGAAAACGCGATATCGGCCGATTTGCGATCTGTCAGCAGATTCGGTTTCTGGGCAGTTTACATGTCGAACTGCACGGTAGAAACGATAAAACAGCTCCTCCGTGCAGTTTTCATACCGAGTCACCGTCCACTCGGCTCAGCGAGAAAACGCGATTTCGGCGCTTCTGAGGGCCGAAAACGCGATATCGGCCGATTTGCGATCTGTCAGCAGATTCGGTTTCTGGGCAGTTTACATGTCGAACTGCACGGTAGAAACGATAAAACAGCTCCTCCGTGCAGTTTTCATACCGAGTCACCGTCCACTGGGCTCAGCGAGAAAACGCGATTTCGGCGCTTCTGAGGGCCGAAAACGCGATATCGGCCGATTTGCGATCTGTCAGCAGATTCGGTTTCTGGGCAGTTTACATGTCGAACTGCACGGTAGAAACGATAAAACAGCTCCTCCGTGCAGTTTTCATACCGAGTCACCGTCCACTGGGCTCAGCGAGAAAACGCGATTTCGGCGCTTCTGAGGGCCGAAAACGCGATATCGGCCGATTTGCGATCTGTCAGCAGATTCGGTTTCTGGGCAGTTTACATGTCGAACTGCACGGTAGAAACGATAAAACAGCTCCTCCGTGCAGTTTTCATACCGAGTCACCGTCCACTGGGCTCAGCGAGAAAACGCGATTTCGGCGCTTCTGAGGGCCGAAAACGCGATATCGGCCGATTTGCGATCTGTCAGCAGATTCGGTTTCTGGGCAGTTTACATGTCGAACTGCACGGTAGAAACGATAAAACAGCTCCTCCGTGCAGTTTTCATACCGAGTCACCGTCCACTGGGCTCAGCGAGAAAACGCGATTTCGGCGCTTCTGAGGGCCGAAAACGCGATATCGGCCGATTTGCGATCTGTCAGCAGATTCGGTTTCTGGGCAGTTTACATGTCGAACTGCACGGTAGAAACGATAAAACAGCTCCTCCGTGCAGTTTTCATACCGAGTCACCGTCCACTGGGCTCAGCGAGAAAACGCGATTTCGGCGCTTCTGAGGGCCGAAAACGCGATATCGGCCGATTTTCGATCTGTCAGCAGATTCGGTTTCTGGGCAGTTTACATGTCGAACTGCACGGTAGAAACGATAAAACAGCTCCTCCGTGCAGTTTTCATACCGAGTCACCGTCCACTGGGCTCAGCGAGAAAACGCGATTTCGGCGCTTCTGAGGGCCGAAAACGCGATATCGGCCGATTTGCGATCTGTCAGCAGATTCGGTTTCTGGGCAGTTTACATGTCGAACTGCACGGTAGAAACGATAAAACAGCTCCTCCGTGCAGTTTTCATACCGAGTCACCGTCCACTGGGCTCAGCGAGAAAACGCGATTTCGGCGCTTCTGAGGGCCGAAAACGCGATATCGGCCGATTTGCGATCTGTCAGCAGATTCGGTTTCTGGGCAGTTTACATGTCGAACTGCACGGTAGAAACGATAAAACAGCTCCTCCGTGCAGTTTTCATACCGAGTCACCGTCCACTGGGCTCAGCGAGAAAACGCGATTTCGGCGCTTCTGAGGGCCGAAAACGCGATATCGGCCGATTTGCGATCTGTCAGCAGATTCGGTTTCTGGGCAGTTTACATGTCGAACTGCACGGTAGAAACGATAAAACAGCTCCTCCGTGCAGTTTTCATACCGAGTCACCGTCCACTGGCTCAGCGAGAAAACGCGATTTCGGCGCTTCTGAGGGCCGAAAACGCGATATCGGCCGATTTGCGATCTGTCAGCAGATTCGGTTTCTGGGCAGTTTACATGTCGAACTGCACGGTAGAAACGATAAAACAGCTCCTCCGTGCAGTTTTCATACCGAGTCACCGTCCACTGGGCTCAGCGAGAAAACGCGATTTCGGCGCTTCTGAGGGCCGAAAACGCGATATCGGCCGATTTGCGATCTGTCAGCAGATTCGGTTTCTGGGCAGTTTACATGTCGAACTGCACGGTAGAAACGATAAAACAGCTCCTCCGTGCAGTTTTCATACCGAGTCACCGTCCACTGGGCTCAGCGAGAAAACGCGATTTCGGCGCTTCTGAGGGCCGAAAACGCGATATCGGCCGATTTGCGATCTGTCAGCAGATTCGGTTTCTGGGCAGTTTACATGTCGAACTGCACGGTAGAAACGATAAAACAGCTCCTCCGTGCAGTTTTCATACCGAGTCACCGTCCACTGGGCTCAGCGAGAAAACGCGATTTCGGCGCTTCTGAGGGCCGAAAACGCGATATCGGCCGATTTGCGATCTGTCAGCAGATTCGGTTTCTGGGCAGTTTACATGTCGAACTGCACGGTAGAAACGATAAAACAGCTCCTCCGTGCAGTTTTCATACCGAGTCACCGTCCACTGGGCTCAGCGAGAAAACGCGATTTCGGCGCTTCTGAGGGCCGAAAACGCGATATCGGCCGATTTGCGATCTGTCAGCAGATTCGGTTTCTGGGCAGTTTACATGTCGAACTGCACGGTAGAAACGATAAAACAGCTCCTCCGTGCAGTTTTCATACCGAGTCACCGTCCACTGGGCTCAGCGAGAAAACGCGATTTCGGCGCTTCTGAGGGCCGAAAACGCGATATCGGCCGATTTGCGATCTGTCAGCAGATTCGGTTTCTGGGCAGTTTACATGTCGAACTGCACGGTAGAAACGATAAAACAGCTCCTCCGTGCAGTTTTCATACCGAGTCACCGTCCACTGGCTCAGCGAGAAAACGCGATTTCGGCGCTTCTGAGGGCCGAAAACGCGATATCGGCCGATTTGCGATCTGTCAGCAGATTCGGTTTCTGGGCAGTTTACATGTCGAACTGCACGGTAGAAACGATAAAACAGCTCCTCCGTGCAGTTTTCATACCGAGTCACCGTCCACTGGGCTCAGCGAGAAAACGCGATTTCGGCGCTTCTGAGGGCCGAAAACGCGATATCGGCCGATTTTCGATCTGTCAGCAGATTCGGTTTCTGGGCAGTTTACATGTCGAACTGCACGGTAGAAACGATAAAACAGCTCCTCCGTGCAGTTTTCATACCGAGTCACCGTCCACTGGGCTCAGCGAGAAAACGCGATTTCGGCGCTTCTGAGGGCCGAAAACGCGATATCGGCCGATTTGCGATCTGTCAGCAGATTCGGTTTCTGGGCAGTTTACATGTCGAACTGCACGGTAGAAACGATAAAACAGCTCCTCCGTGCAGTTTTCATACCGAGTCACCGTCCACTGGGCTCAGCGAGAAAACGCGATTTCGGCGCTTCTGAGGGCCGAAAACGCGATATCGGCCGATTTGCGATCTGTCAGCAGATTCGGTTTCTGGGCAGTTTACATGTCGAACTGCACGGTAGAAACGATAAAACAGCTCCTCCGTGCAGTTTTCATACCGAGTCACCGTCCACTGGGCTCAGCGAGAAAACGCGATTTCGGCGCTTCTGAGGGCCGAAAACGCGATATCGGCCGATTTGCGATCTGTCAGCAGATTCGGTTTCTGGGCAGTTTACATGTCGAACTGCACGGTAGAAACGATAAAACAGCTCCTCCGTGCAGTTTTCATACCGAGTCACCGTCCACTCGGCTCAGCGAGAAAACGCGATTTCGGCGCTTCTGAGGGCCGAAAACGCGATATCGGCCGATTTGCGATCTGTCAGCAGATTCGGTTTCTGGGCAGTTTACATGTCGAACTGCACGGTAGAAACGATAAAACAGCTCCTCCGTGCAGTTTTCATACCGAGTCACCGTCCACTGGGCTCAGCGAGAAAACGCGATTTCGGCGCTTCTGAGGGCCGAAAACGCGATATCGGCCGATTTGCGATCTGTCAGCAGATTCGGTTTCTGGGCAGTTTACATGTCGAACTGCACGGTAGAAACGATAAAACAGCTCCTCCGTGCAGTTTTCATACCGAGTCACCGTCCACTGGGCTCAGCGAGAAAACGCGATTTCGGCGCTTCTGAGGGCCGAAAACGCGATATCGGCCGATTTGCGATCTGTCAGCAGATTCGGTTTCTGGGCAGTTTACATGTCGAACTGCACGGTAGAAACGATAAAACAGCTCCTCCGTGCAGTTTTCATACCGAGTCACCGTCCACTGGGCTCAGCGAGAAAACGCGATTTCGGCGCTTCTGAGGGCCGAAAACGCGATATCGGCCGATTTGCGATCTGTCAGCAGATTCGGTTTCTGGGCAGTTTACATGTCGAACTGCACGGTAGAAACGATAAAACAGCTCCTCCGTGCAGTTTTCATACCGAGTCACCGTCCACTCGGCTCAGCGAGAAAACGCGATTTCGGCGCTTCTGAGGGCCGAAAACGCGATATCGGCCGATTTGCGATCTGTCAGCAGATTCGGTTTCTGGGCAGTTTACATGTCGAACTGCACGGTAGAAACGATAAAACAGCTCCTCCGTGCAGTTTTCATACCGAGTCACCGTCCACTCGGCTCAGCGAGAAAACGCGATTTCGGCGCTTCTGAGGGCCGAAAACGCGATATCGGCCGATTTGCGATCTGTCAGCAGATTCGGTTTCTGGGCAGTTTACATGTCGAACTGCACGGTAGAAACGATAAAACAGCTCCTCCGTGCAGTTTTCATACCGAGTCACCGTCCACTGGGCTCAGCGAGAAAACGCGATTTCGGCGCTTCTGAGGGCCGAAAACGCGATATCGGCCGATTTGCGATCTGTCAGCAGATTCGGTTTCTGGGCAGTTTACATGTCGAACTGCACGGTAGAAACGATAAAACAGCTCCTCCGTGCAGTTTTCATACCGAGTCACCGTCCACTGGGCTCAGCGAGAAAACGCGATTTCGGCGCTTCTGAGGGCCGAAAACGCGATATCGGCCGATTTGCGATCTGTCAGCAGATTCGGTTTCTGGGCAGTTTACATGTCGAACTGCACGGTAGAAACGATAAAACAGCTCCTCCGTGCAGTTTTCATACCGAGCTCAGCGAGAAACGCGATTTCGGCGCTTCTGAGGGCCGAAAACGCGATATCGGCCGATTTGCGATCTGTCAGCAGGATAAAACAGCTCCTCCGTGCAGTTTTCATACCGAGTCACCGTCCACTCGGCTCAGCGAGAAAACGCGATTTCGGCGCTTCTGAGGGCCGAAAACGCGATATCGGCCGATTTGCGATCTGTCAGCAGATTCGGTTTCTGGGCAGTTTACATGTCGAACTGCACGGTAGAAACGATAAAACAGCTCCTCCGTGCAGTTTTCATACCGAGTCACCGTCCACTCGGCTCAGCGAGAAAACGCGATTTCGGCGCTTCTGAGGGCCGAAAACGCGATATCGGCCGATTTGCGATCTGTCAGCAGATTCGGTTTCTGGGCAGTTTACATGTCGAACTGCACGGTAGAAACGATAAAACAGCTCCTCCGTGCAGTTTTCATACCGAGTCACCGTCCACTCGGCTCAGCGAGAAAACGCGATTTCGGCGCTTCTGAGGGCCGAAAACGCGATATCGGCCGATTTGCGATCTGTCAGCAGATTCGGTTTCTGGGCAGTTTACATGTCGAACTGCACGGTAGAAACGATAAAACAGCTCCTCCGTGCAGTTTTCATACCGAGTCACCGTCCACTCGGCTCAGCGAGAAAACGCGATTTCGGCGCTTCTGAGGGCCGAAAACGCGATATCGGCCGATTTGCGATCTGTCAGCAGATTCGGTTTCTGGGCAGTTTACATGTCGAACTGCACGGTAGAAACGATAAAACAGCTCCTCCGTGCAGTTTTCATACCGAGTCACCGTCCACTCGGCTCAGCGAGAAAACGCGATTTCGGCGCTTCTGAGGGCCGAAAACGCGATATCGGCCGATTTGCGATCTGTCAGCAGATTCGGTTTCTGTCAGGCAGTCGAACTGCACGGTAGAAACGATAAAACAGCTCCTCCGTGCAGTTTTCATACCGAGTCACCGTCCACTCGGCTCAGCGAGAAAACGCGATTTCGGCGCTTCTGAGGGCCGAAAACGCGATATCGGCCGATTTGCGATCTGTCAGCAGATTCGGTTTCTGGGCAGTTTACATGTCGACTGCACGGTAGAAACGATAAAACAGCTCCTCCGTGCAGTTTTCATACCGAGTCACCGTCCACTCGGCTCAGCGAGAAAACGCGATTTCGGCGCTTCTGAGGGCCGAAAACGCGATATCGGCCGATTTGCGATCTGTCAGCAGATTCGGTTTCTGGGCAGTTTACATGTCGAACTGCACGGTAGAAACGATAAAACAGCTCCTCCGTGCAGTTTTCATACCGAGTCACCGTCCACTCGGCTCAGCGAGAAAACGCGATTTCGGCGCTTCTGAGGGCCGAAAACGCGATATCGGCCGATTTGCGATCTGTCAGCAGATTCGGTTTCTGGGCAGTTTACATGTCGAACTGCACGGTAGAAACGATAAAACAGCTCCTCCGTGCAGTTTTCATACCGAGTCACCGTCCACTCGGCTCAGCGAGAAAACGCGATTTCGGCGCTTCTGAGGGCCGAAAACGCGATATCGGCCGATTTGCGATCTGTCAGCAGATTCGGTTTCTGGGCAGTTTACATGTCGAACTGCACGGTAGGATAAAACAGCTCCTCCGTGCAGTTTTCATACCGAGTCACCGTCCACTCGGCTCAGCGAGAAAACGCGATTTCGGCGCTTCTGAGGGCCGAAAACGCGATATCGGCCGATTTGCGATCTGTCAGCAGATTCGGTTTCTGGGCAGTTTACATGTCGAACTGCACGGTAGAAACGATAAAACAGCTCCTCCGTGCAGTTTTCATACCGAGTCACCGTCCACTCGGCTCAGCGAGAAAACGCGATTTCGGCGCTTCTGAGGGCCGAAAACGCGATATCGGCCGATTTGCGATCTGTCAGCAGATTCGGTTTCTGGGCAGTTTACATGTCGAACTGCACGGTAGAAACGATAAAACAGCTCCTCCGTGCAGTTTTCATACCGAGTCACCGTCCACTCGGCTCAGCGAGAAAACGCGATTTCGGCGCTTCTGAGGGCCGAAAACGCGATATCGGCTGATTTGCGATCTGTCAGCAGATTCGGTTTCTGGGCAGTTTACATGTCGAACTGCACGGTAGAAACGATAAAACAGCTCCTCCGTGCAGTTTTCATACCGAGTCACCGTCCACTCGGCTCAGCGAGAAAACGCGATTTCGGCGCTTCTGAGGGCCGAAAACGCGATATCGGCCGATTTGCGATCTGTCAGCAGATTCGGTTTCTGGGCAGTTTACATGTCGAACTGCACGGTAGAAACGATAAAACAGCTCCTCCGTGCAGTTTTCATACCGAGTCACCGTCCACTCGGCTCAGCGAGAAAACGCGATTTCGGCGCTTCTGAGGGCCGAAAACGCGATATCGGCCGATTTGCGATCTGTCAGCAGATTCGGTTTCTGGGCAGTTTACATGTCGAACTGCACGGTAGAAACGATAAAACAGCTCCTCCGTGCAGTTTTCATACCGAGTCACCGTCCACTCGGCTCAGCGAGAAAACGCGATTTCGGCGCTTCTGAGGGCCGAAAACGCGATATCGGCCGATTTGCGATCTGTCAGCAGATTCGGTTTCTGGGCAGTTTACATGTCGAACTGCACGGTAGAAACGATAAAACAGCTCCTCCGTGCAGTTTTCATACCGAGTCACCGTCCACTGGCTCAGCGAGAAAACGCGATTTCGGCGCTTCTGAGGGCCGAAAACGCGATATCGGCCGATTTGCGATCTGTCAGCAGATTCGGTTTCTGGGCAGTTTACATGTCGAACTGCACGGTAGAAACGATAAAACAGCTCCTCCGTGCAGTTTTCATACCGAGTCACCGTCCACTGGGCTCAGCGAGAAAACGCGATTTCGGCGCTTCTGAGGGCCGAAAACGCGATATCGGCCGATTTGCGATCTGTCAGCAGATTCGGTTTCTGGGCAGTTTACATGTCGAACTGCACGGTAGAAACGATAAAACAGCTCCTCCGTGCAGTTTTCATACCGAGTCACCGTCCACTGGGCTCAGCGAGAAAACGCGATTTCGGCGCTTCTGAGGGCCGAAAACGCGATATCGGCCGATTTGCGATCAGTCAGCAGATTCGGTTTCTGGGCAGTTTACATGTCGAACTGCACGGTAGAAACGATAAAACAGCTCCTCCGTGCAGTTTTCATACCGAGTCACCGTCCACTGGGCTCAGCGAGAAAACGCGATTTCGGCGCTTCTGAGGGCCGAAAACGCGATATCGGCCGATTTGCGATCTGTCAGCAGATTCGGTTTCTGGGCAGTTTACATGTCGAACTGCACGGTAGAAACGATAAAACAGCTCCTCCGTGCAGTTTTCATACCGAGTCACCGTCCACTGGGCTCAGCGAGAAAACGCGATTTCGGCGCTGATTTCGGGAGGGCCGAAAACGCGATATCGGCCGATTTGCGATCTGTCAGCAGATTCGGTTTCTGGGCAGTTTACATGTCGAACTGCACGGTAGAAACGATAAAACAGCTCCTCCGTGCAGTTTTCATACCGAGTCACCGTCCACTGGGCTCAGCGAGAAAACGCGATTTCGGCGCTTCTGAGGGCCGAAAACGCGATATCGGCCGATTTGCGATCTGTCAGCAGATTCGGTTTCTGGGCAGTTTACATGTCGAACTGCACGGTAGAAACGATAAAACAGCTCCTCCGTGCAGTTTTCATACCGAGTCACCGTCCACTGGGCTCAGCGAGAAAACGCGATTTCGGCGCTTCTGAGGGCCGAAAACGCGATATCGGCCGATTTGCGATCTGTCAGCAGATTCGGTTTCTGGGCAGTTTACATGTCGAACTGCACGGTAGAAACGATAAAACAGGTCCTCCGTGCAGTTTTCATACCGAGTCACCGTCCACTGGGCTCAGCGAGAAAACGCGATTTCGGCGCTTCTGAGGGCTGAAAACGCGATATCGGCCGATTTTCGATCTGTCAGCAGATTCGGTTTCTTGGCAGTTTACATGTCGAACTGCACGGTAGAAACGATAAAACAGCTCCTCCGTGCAGTTTTCATACCGAGTCACCGTCCACTGGGCTCAGCGAGAAAACGCGATTTCGGCGCTTCTGAGGGCCGAAAACGCGATATCGGCCGATTTGCGATCTGTCAGCAGATTCGGTTTCTGGGCAGTTTACATGTCGAACTGCACGGTAGAAACGATAAAACAGCTCCTCCGTGCAGTTTTCATACCGAGTCACCGTCCACTGGGCTCAGCGAGAAAACGCGATTTCGGCGCTTCTGAGGGCCGAAAACGCGATATCGGCCGATTTGCGATCTGTCAGCAGATTCGGTTTCTGGGCAGTTTACATGTCGAACTGCACGGTAGAAACGATAAAACAGCTCCTCCGTGCAGTTTTCATACCGAGTCACCGTCCACTCGGCTCAGCGAGAAAAAACGCTTTCGGCGCTTCTGAGGGCCGAAAACGCGATATCGGCCGATTTGCGATCTGTCAGCAGATTCGGTTTCTGGGCAGTTTACATGTCGAACTGCACGGTAGAAACGATAAAACAGCTCCTCCGTGCAGTTTTCATACCGAGTCACCGTCCACTGGGCTCAGCGAGAAAACGCGATTTCGCGATTTCGGCGCTTCCGAGAAAACGCGATTTCGGCGCTTCTGAGGGCCGAAAACGCGATATCGGCCGATTTGCGATCTGTCAGCAGATTCGGTTTCTGGGCAGTTTACATGTCGAACTGCACGGTAGAAACGATAAAACAGCTCCTCCGTGCAGTTTTCATACCGAGTCACCGTCCACTCGGCTCAGCGAGAAAACGCGATTTCGGCGCTTCTGAGGGCCGAAAACGCGATATCGGCCGATTTGCGATCTGTCAGCAGATTCGGTTTCTGGGCAGTTTACATGTCGAACTGCACGGTAGAAACGATAAAACAGCTCCTCCGTGCAGTTTTCATACCGAGTCACCGTCCACTGGGCTCAGCGAGAAAACGCGATTTCGGCGCTTCTGAGGGCCGAAAACGCGATATCGGCCGATTTGCGATCTGTCAGCAGATTCGGTTTCTGGGCAGTTTACATGTCGAACTGCACGGTAGAAACGATAAAACAGCTCCTCCGTGCAGTTTTCATACCGAGTCACCGTCCACTCGGCTCAGCGAGAAAACGCGATTTCGGCGCTTCTGAGGGCCGAAAACGCGATATCGGCCGATTTTCGATCTGTCAGCAGATTCGGTTTCTGGGCAGTTTACATGTCGAACTGCACGGTAGAAACGATAAAACAGCTCCTCCGTGCAGTTTTCATACCGAGTCACCGTCCACTCGGCTCAGCGAGAAAACGCGATTTCGGCGCTTCTGAGGGCCGAAAACGCGATATCGGCCGATTTGCGATCTGTCAGCAGATTCGGTTTCTGGGCAGTTTACATGTCGAACTGCACGGTAGAAACGATAAAACAGCTCCTCCGTGCAGTTTTCATACCGAGTCACCGTCCACTCGGCTCAGCGAGAAAACGCGATTTCGGCGCTTCTGAGGGCCGAAAACGCGATATCGGCCGATTTGCGATCTGTCAGCAGATTCGGTTTCTGGGCAGTTTACATGTCGAACTGCACGGTAGAAACGATAAACAGCTCCTCCGTGCAGTTTTCATACCGAGTCACCGTCCACTCGGCTCAGCGAGAAAACGCGATTTCGGCGCTTCTGAGGGCCGAAAACGCGATATCGGCCGATTTGCGATCTGTCAGCAGATTCGGTTTCTGGGCAGTTTACATGTCGAACTGCACGGTAGAAACGATAAAACAGCTCCTCCGTGCAGTTTTCATACCGAGTCACCGTCCACTCGGCTCAGCGAGAAAACGCGATTTCGGCGCTTCTGAGGGCCGAAAACGCGATATCGGCCGATTTGCGATCTGTCAGCAGATTCGGTTTCTGGGCAGTTTACATGTCGAACTGCACGGTAGAAACGATAAAACAGCTCCTCCGTGCAGTTTTCATACCGAGTCACCGTCCACTCGGCTCAGCGAGAAAACGCGATTTCGGCGCTTCTGAGGGCCGAAAACGCGATATCGGCCGATTTGCGATCTGTCAGCAGATTCGGTTTCTGGGCAGTTTACATGTCGAACTGCACGGTAGAAACGATAAAACAGCTCCTCCGTGCAGTTTTCATACCGAGTCACCGTCCACTCGGCTCAGCGAGAAAACGCGATTTCGGCGCTTCTGAGGGCCGAAAACGCGATATCGGCCGATTTTCGATCTGTCAGCAGATTCGGTTTCTGGGCAGTTTACATGTCGAACTGCACGGTAGAAACGATAAAACAGCTCCTCCGTGCAGTTTTCATACCGAGTCACCGTCCACTCGGCTCAGCGAGAAAACGCGATTTCGGCGCTTCTGAGGGCCGAAAACGCGATATCGGCCGATTTGCGATCTGTCAGCAGATTCGGTTTCTGGGCAGTTTACATGTCGAACTGCACGGTAGAAACGATAAAACAGCTCCTCCGTGCAGTTTTCATACCGAGTCACCGTCCACTGTGGCTCAGCGAGAAAACGCGATTTCGGCGCTTCTGAGGGCCGAAAACGCGATATCGGCCGATTTGCGATCTGTCAGCAGATTCGGTTTCTGGGCAGTTTACATGTCGAACTGCACGGTAGAAACGATAAAACAGCTCCTCCGTGCAGTTTTCATACCGAGTCACCGTCCACTCGGCTCAGCGAGAAAACGCGATTTCGGCGCTTCTGAGGGCCGAAAACGCGATATCGGCCGATTTGCGATCTGTCAGCAGATTCGGTTTCTGGGCAGTTTACATGTCGAACTGCACGGTAGAAACGATAAAACAGCTCCTCCGTGCAGTTTTCATACCGAGTCACCGTCCACTCGGCTCAGCGAGAAAACGCGATTTCGGCGCTTCTGAGGGCCGAAAACGCGATATCGGCCGATTTGCGATCTGTCAGCAGATTCGGTTTCTGGGCAGTTTACATGTCGAACTGCACGGTAGAAACGATAAAACAGCTCCTCCGTGCAGTTTTCATACCGAGTCACCGTCCACTCGGCTCAGCGAGAAAACGCGATTTCGGCGCTTCTGAGGGCCGAAAACGCGATATCGGCCGATTTGCGATCTGTCAGCAGATTCGGTTTCTGGGCAGTTTACATGTCGAACTGCACGGTAGAAACGATAAAACAGCTCCTCCGTGCAGTTTTCATACCGAGTCACCGTCCACTCGGCTCAGCGAGAAAACGCGATTTCGGCGCTTCTGAGGGCCGAAAACGCGATATCGGCCGATTTGCGATCTGTCAGCAGATTCGGTTTCTGGGCAGTTTACATGTCGAACTGCACGGTAGAAACGATAAAACAGCTCCTCCGTGCAGTTTTCATACCGAGTCACCGTCCACTCGGCTCAGCGAGAAAACGCGATTTCGGCGCTTCTGAGGGCCGAAAACGCGATATCGGCCGATTTGCGATCTGTCAGCAGATTCGGTTTCTGGGCAGTTTACATGTCGAACTGCACGGTAGAAACGATAAAACAGCTCCTCCGTGCAGTTTTCATACCGAGTCACCGTCCACTCGGCTCAGCGAGAAAACGCGATTTCGGCGCTTCTGAGGGCCGAAAACGCGATATCGGCCGATTTTCGATCTGTCAGCAGATTCGGTTTCTGGGCAGTTTACATGTCGAACTGCACGGTAGAAACGATAAAACAGCTCCTCCGTGCAGTTTTCATACCGAGTCACCGTCCACTCGGCTCAGCGAGAAAACGCGATTTCGGCGCTTCTGAGGGCCGAAAACGCGATATCGGCCGATTTGCGATCTGTCAGCAGATTCGGTTTCTGGGCAGTTTACATGTCGAACTGCACGGTAGAAACGATAAAACAGCTCCTCCGTGCAGTTTTCATACCGAGTCACCGTCCACTGGGCTCAGCGAGAAAACGCGATTTCGGCGCTTCTGAGGGCCGAAAACGCGATATCGGCCGATTTGCGATCTGTCAGCAGATTCGGTTTCTGGGCAGTTTACATGTCGAACTGCACGGTAGAAACGATAAAACAGCTCCTCCGTGCAGTTTTCATACCGAGTCACCGTCCACTCGGCTCAGCGAGAAAACGCGATTTCGGCGCTTCTGAGGGCCGAAAACGCGATATCGGCCGATTTGCGATCTGTCAGCAGATTCGGTTTCTGGGCAGTTTACATGTCGAACTGCACGGTAGAAACGATAAAACAGCTCCTCCGTGCAGTTTTCATACCGAGTCACCGTCCACTGGGCTCAGCGAGAAAACGCGATTTCGGCGCTTCTGAGGGCCGAAAACGCGATATCGGCCGATTTGCGATCTGTCAGCAGATTCGGTTTCTGGGCAGTTTACATGTCGAACTGCACGGTAGAAACGATAAAACAGCTCCTCCGTGCAGTTTTCATACCGAGTCACCGTCCACTCGGCTCAGCGAGAAAACGCGATTTCGGCGCTTCTGAGGGCCGAAAACGCGATATCGGCCGATTTGCGATCTGTCAGCAGATTCGGTTTCTGGGCAGTTTACATGTCGAACTGCACGGTAGAAACGATAAAACAGCTCCTCCGTGCAGTTTTCATACCGAGTCACCGTCCACTCGGCTCAGCGAGAAAACGCGATTTCGGCGCTTCTGAGGGCCGAAAACGCGATATCGGCCGATTTGCGATCTGTCAGCAGATTCGGTTTCTGGGCAGTTTACATGTCGAACTGCACGGTAGAAACGATAAAACAGCTCCTCCGTGCAGTTTTCATACCGAGTCACCGTCCACTCGGCTCAGCGAGAAAACGCGATTTCGGCGCTTCTGAGGGCCGAAAACGCGATATCGGCCGATTTGCGATCTGTCAGCAGATTCGGTTTCTGGGCAGTTTACATGTCGAACTGCACGGTAGAAACGATAAAACAGCTCCTCCGTGCAGTTTTCATACCGAGTCACCGTCCACTCGGCTCAGCGAGAAAACGCGATTTCGGCGCTTCTGAGGGCCGAAAACGCGATATCGGCCGATTTGCGATCTGTCAGCAGATTCGGTTTCTGGGCAGTTTACATGTCGAACTGCACGGTAGAAACGATAAAACAGCTCCTCCGTGCAGTTTTCATACCGAGTCACCGTCCACTCGGCTCAGCGAGAAAACGCGATTTCGGCGCTTCTGAGGGCCGAAAACGCGATATCGGCCGATTTGCGATCTGTCAGCAGATTCGGTTTCTGGGCAGTTTACATGTCGAACTGCACGGTAGAAACGATAAAACAGCTCCTCCGTGCAGTTTTCATACCGAGTCACCGTCCACTCGGCTCAGCGAGAAAACGCGATTTCGGCGCTTCTGAGGGCCGAAAACGCGATATCGGCCGATTTGCGATCTGTCAGCAGATTCGGTTTCTGGGCAGTTTACATGTCGAACTGCACGGTAGAAACGATAAAACAGCTCCTCCGTGCAGTTTTCATACCGAGTCACCGTCCACTCGGCTCAGCGAGAAAACGCGATTTCGGCGCTTCTGAGGGCCGAAAACGCGATATCGGCCGATTTGCGATCTGTCAGCAGATTCGGTTTCTGGGCAGTTTACATGTCGAACTGCACGGTAGAAACGATAAAACAGCTCCTCCGTGCAGTTTTCATACCGAGTCACCGTCCACTCGGCTCAGCGAGAAAACGCGATTTCGGCGCTTCTGAGGGCCGAAAACGCGATATCGGCCGATTTGCGATCTGTCAGCAGATTCGGTTTCTGGGCAGTTTACATGTCGAACTGCACGGTAGAAACGATAAAACAGCTCCTCCGTGCAGTTTTCATACCGAGTCACCGTCCACTCGGCTCAGCGAGAAAACGCGATTTCGGCGCTTCTGAGGGCCGAAAACGCGATATCGGCCGATTTGCGATCTGTCAGCAGATTCGGTTTCTGGGCAGTTTACATGTCGAACTGCACGGTAGAAACGATAAAACAGCTCCTCCGTGCAGTTTTCATACCGAGTCACCGTCCACTGGCTCAGCGAGAAAACGCGATTTCGGCGCTTCTGAGGGCCGAAAACGCGATATCGGCCGATTTGCGATCTGTCAGCAGATTCGGTTTCTGGGCAGTTTACATGTCGAACTGCACGGTAGAAACGATAAAACAGCTCCTCCGTGCAGTTTTCATACCGAGTCACCGTCCACTCGGGTCAGCGAGAAAACGCGATTTCGGCGCTTCTGAGGGCCGAAAACGCGATATCGGCCGATTTGCGATCTGTCAGCAGATTCGGTTTCTGGGCAGTTTACATGTCGAACTGCACGGTAGAAACGATAAAACAGCTCCTCCGTGCAGTTTTCATACCGAGTCACCGTCCACTGGCTCAGCGAGAAAACGCGATTTCGGCGCTTCTGAGGGCCGAAAACGCGATATCGGCCGATTTGCGATCTGTCAGCAGATTCGGTTTCTGGGCAGTTTACATGTCGAACTGCACGGTAGAAACGATAAAACAGCTCCTCCGTGCAGTTTTCATACCGAGTCACCGTCCACTCGGCTCAGCGAGAAAACGCGATTTCGGCGCTTCTGAGGGCCGAAAACGCGATATCGGCCGATTTGCGATCTGTCAGCAGATTCGGTTTCTGGGCAGTTTACATGTCGAACTGCACGGTAGAAACGATAAAACAGCTCCTCCGTGCAGTTTTCATACCGAGTCACCGTCCACTCGGCTCAGCGAGAAAACGCGATTTCGGCGCTTCTGAGGGCCGAAAACGCGATATCGGCCGATTTGCGATCTGTCAGCAGATTCGGTTTCTGGGCAGTTTACATGTCGAACTGCACGGTAGAAACGATAAAACAGCTCCTCCGTGCAGTTTTCATACCGAGTCACCGTCCACTCGGCTCAGCGAGAAAACGCGATTTCGGCGCTTCTGAGGGCCGAAAACGCGATATCGGCCGATTTGCGATCTGTCAGCAGATTCGGTTTCTGGGCAGTTTACATGTCGAACTGCACGGTAGAAACGATAAAACAGCTCCTCCGTGCAGTTTTCATACCGAGTCACCGTCCACTCGGCTCAGCGAGAAAACGCGATTTCGGCGCTTCTGAGGGCCGAAAACGCGATATCGGCCGATTTTCGATCTGTCAGCAGATTCGGTTTCTGGGCAGTTTACATGTCGAACTGCACGGTAGAAACGATAAAACAGCTCCTCCGTGCAGTTTTCATACCGAGTCACCGTCCACTCGGCTCAGCGAGAAAACGCGATTTCGGCGCTTCTGAGGGCCGAAAACGCGATATCGGCCGATTTGCGATCTGTCAGCAGATTCGGTTTCTGGGCAGTTTACATGTCGAACTGCACGGTAGAAACGATAAAACAGCTCCTCCGTGCAGTTTTCATACCGAGTCACCGTCCACTCGGCTCAGCGAGAAAACGCGATTTCGGCGCTTCTGAGGGCCGAAAACGCGATATCGGCCGATTTGCGATCTGTCAGCAGATTCGGTTTCTGGGCAGTTTACATGTCGAACTGCACGGTAGAAACGATAAAACAGCTCCTCCGTGCAGTTTTCATACCGAGTCACCGTCCACTCGGCTCAGCGAGAAAACGCGATTTCGGCGCTTCTGAGGGCCGAAAACGCGATATCGGCCGATTTGCGATCTGTCAGCAGATTCGGTTTCTGGGCAGTTTACATGTCGAACTGCACGGTAGAAACGATAAAACAGCTCCTCCGTGCAGTTTTCATACCGAGTCACCGTCCACTCGGCTCAGCGAGAAACGCGATTTCGGCGCTTCTGAGGGCCGAAAACGCGATATCGGCCGATTTGCGATCTGTCAGCAGATTCGGTTTCTGGGCAGTTTACATGTCGAACTGCACGGTAGAAACGATAAAACAGCTCCTCCGTGCAGTTTTCATACCGAGTCACCGTCCACTGGGCTCAGCGAGAAAACGCGATTTCGGCGCTTCTGAGGGCCGAAAACGCGATATCGGCCGATTTGCGATCTGTCAGCAGATTCGGTTTCTGGGCAGTTTACATGTCGAACTGCACGGTAGAAACGATAAAACAGCTCCTCCGTGCAGTTTTCATACCGAGTCACCGTCCACTCGGCTCAGCGAGAAAACGCGATTTCGGCGCTTCTGAGGGCCGAAAACGCGATATCGGCCGATTTTCGATCTGTCAGCAGATTCGGTTTCTGGGCAGTTTACATGTCGAACTGCACGGTAGAAACGATAAAACAGCTCCTCCGTGCAGTTTTCATACCGAGTCACCGTCCACTGGGCTCAGCGAGAAAACGCGATTTCGGCGCTTCTGAGGGCCGAAAACGCGATATCGGCCGATTTGCGATCTGTCAGCAGATTCGGTTTCTGGGCAGTTTACATGTCGAACTGCACGGTAGAAACGATAAAACAGCTCCTCCGTGCAGTTTTCATACCGAGTCACCGTCCACTCGGCTCAGCGAGAAAACGCGATTTCGGCGCTTCTGAGGGCCGAAAACGCGATATCGGCCGATTTTCGATCTGTCAGCAGATTCGGTTTCTGGGCAGTTTACATGTCGAACTGCACGGTAGAAACGATAAAACAGCTCCTCCGTGCAGTTTTCATACCGAGTCACCGTCCACTCGGCTCAGCGAGAAAACGCGATTTCGGCGCTTCTGAGGGCCGAAAACGCGATATCGGCCGATTTGCGATCTGTCAGCAGATTCGGTTTCTGGGCAGTTTACATGTCGAACTGCACGGTAGAAACGATAAAACAGCTCCTCCGTGCAGTTTTCATACCGAGTCACCGTCCACTCGGCTCAGCGAGAAAACGCGATTTCGGCGCTTCTGAGGGCCGAAAACGCGATATCGGCCGATTTGCGATCTGTCAGCAGATTCGGTTTCTGGGCAGTTTACATGTCGAACTGCACGGTAGAAACGATAAAACAGCTCCTCCGTGCAGTTTTCATACCGAGTCACCGTCCACTCGGCTCAGCGAGAAAACGCGATTTCGGCGCTTCTGAGGGCCGAAAACGCGATATCGGCCGATTTTCGATCTGTCAGCAGATTCGGTTTCTGGGCAGTTTACATGTCGAACTGCACGGTAGAAACGATAAAACAGCTCCTCCGTGCAGTTTTCATACCGAGTCACCGTCCACTCGGCTCAGCGAGAAAACGCGATTTCGGCGCTTCTGAGGGCCGAAAACGCGATATCGGCCGATTTGCGATCTGTCAGCAGATTCGGTTTCTGGGCAGTTTACATGTCGAACTGCACGGTAGAAACGATAAAACAGCTCCTCCGTGCAGTTTTCATACCGAGTCACCGTCCACTCGGCTCAGCGAGAAAACGCGATTTCGGCGCTTCTGAGGGCCGAAAACGCGATATCGGCCGATTTTCGATCTGTCAGCAGATTCGGTTTCTGGGCAGTTTACATGTCGAACTGCACGGTAGAAACGATAAAACAGCTCCTCCGTGCAGTTTTCATACCGAGTCACCGTCCACTGGCTCAGCGAGAAAACGCGATTTCGGCGCTTCTGAGGGCCGAAAACGCGATATCGGCCGATTTTCGATCTGTCAGCAGATTCGGTTTCTGGGCAGTTTACATGTCGAACTGCACGGTAGAAACGATAAAACAGCTCCTCCGTGCAGTTTTCATACCGAGTCACCGTCCACTGGGCTCAGCGAGAAAACGCGATTTCGGCGCTTCTGAGGGCCGAAAACGCGATATCGGCCGATTTGCGATCTGTCAGCAGATTCGGTTTCTGGGCAGTTTACATGTCGAACTGCACGGTAGAAACGATAAAACAGCTCCTCCGTGCAGTTTTCATACCGAGTCACCGTCCACTCGGCTCAGCGAGAAAACGCGATTTCGGCGCTTCTGAGGGCCGAAAACGCGATATCGGCCGATTTGCGATCTGTCAGCAGATTCGGTTTCTGGGCAGTTTACATGTCGAACTGCACGGTAGAAACGATAAAACAGCTCCTCCGTGCAGTTTTCATACCGAGTCACCGTCCACTCGGCTCAGCGAGAAAACGCGATTTCGGCGCTTCTGAGGGCCGAAAACGCGATATCGGCCGATTTGCGATCTGTCAGCAGATTCGGTTTCTGGGCAGTTTACATGTCGAACTGCACGGTAGAAACGATAAAACAGCTCCTCCGTGCAGTTTTCATACCGAGTCACCGTCCACTCGGCTCAGCGAGAAAACGCGATTTCGGCGCTTCTGAGGGCCGAAAACGCGATATCGGCCGATTTTCGATCTGTCAGCAGATTCGGTTTCTGGGCAGTTTACATGTCGAACTGCACGGTAGAAACGATAAAACAGCTCCTCCGTGCAGTTTTCATACCGAGTCACCGTCCACTGGGCTCAGCGAGAAAACGCGATTTCGGCGCTTCTGAGGGCCGAAAACGCGATATCGGCCGATTTGCGATCTGTCAGCAGATTCGGTTTCTGGGCAGTTTACATGTCGAACTGCACGGTAGAAACGATAAAACAGCTCCTCCGTGCAGTTTTCATACCGAGTCACCGTCCACTCGGCTCAGCGAGAAAACGCGATTTCGGCGCTTCTGAGGGCCGAAAACGCGATATCGGCCGATTTGCGATCTGTCAGCAGATTCGGTTTCTGGGCAGTTTACATGTCGAACTGCACGGTAGAAACGATAAAACAGCTCCTCCGTGCAGTTTTCATACCGAGTCACCGTCCACTCGGCTCAGCGAGAAAACGCGATTTCGGCGCTTCTGAGGGCCGAAAACGCGATATCGGCCGATTTGCGATCTGTCAGCAGATTCGGTTTCTGGGCAGTTTACATGTCGAACTGCACGGTAGAAACGATAAAACAGCTCCTCCGTGCAGTTTTCATACCGAGTCACCGTCCACTCGGCTCAGCGAGAAAACGCGATTTCGGCGCTTCTGAGGGCCGAAAACGCGATATCGGCCGATTTGCGATCTGTCAGCAGATTCGGTTTCTGGGCAGTTTACATGTCGAACTGCACGGTAGAAACGATAAAACAGCTCCTCCGTGCAGTTTTCATACCGAGTCACCGTCCACTCGGCTCAGCGAGAAAACGCGATTTCGGCGCTTCTGAGGGCCGAAAACGCGATATCGGCCGATTTTCGATCTGTCAGCAGATTCGGTTTCTGGGCAGTTTACATGTCGAACTGCACGGTAGAAACGATAAAACAGCTCCTCCGTGCAGTTTTCATACCGAGTCACCGTCCACTGGGCTCAGCGAGAAAACGCGATTTCGGCGCTTCTGAGGGCCGAAAACGCGATATCGGCCGATTTGCGATCTGTCAGCAGATTCGGTTTCTGGGCAGTTTACATGTCGAACTGCACGGTAGAAACGATAAAACAGCTCCTCCGTGCAGTTTTCATACCGAGTCACCGTCCACTCGGCTCAGCGAGAAAACGCGATTTCGGCGCTTCTGAGGGCCGAAAACGCGATATCGGCCGATTTGCGATCTGTCAGCAGATTCGGTTTCTGGGCAGTTTACATGTCGAACTGCACGGTAGAAACGATATTTCGGCGCTCCTGAGGGCCGAAAACGCGATATCGGCCGATTTGCGATCTGTCAGCAGATTCGGTTTCTGGGCAGTGTACATGTCGAACTGCACGGTAGAAACGATAAAACAGCTCCTCCGTGCAGTTTTCATACCGAGTCACCGTCCACTCGGCTCAGCGAGAAAACGCGATTTCGGCACTTCTGAGGGCCGAAAACGCGATATCGGCCGATTTTCGATCTGTCAGCAGATTCGGTTTCTGGGCAGTTTACATGTCGAACTGCACGGTAGAAACGATAAAACAGCTCCTCCGTGCAGTTTTCATACCGAGTCACCGTCCACTGGGCTCAGCGAGAAAACGCGATTTCGGCGCTTCTGAGGGCCGAAAACGCGATATCGGCCGATTTGCGATCTGTCAGCAGATTCGGTTTCTGGGCAGTTTACATGTCGAACTGCACGGTAGAAACGATAAAACAGCTCCTCCGTGCAGTTTTCATACCGAGTCACCGTCCACTGGGCTCAGCGAGAAAACGCGATTTCGGCGCTTCTGAGGGCCGAAAACGCGATATCGGCCGATTTGCGATCTGTCAGCAGATTCGGTTTCTGGGCAGTTTACATGTCGAACTGCACGGTAGAAACGATAAAACAGCTCCTCCGTGCAGTTTTCATACCGAGTCACCGTCCACTGGGCTCAGCGAGAAAACGCGATTTCGGCGCTTCTGAGGGCCGAAAACGCGATATCGGCCGATTTTCGATCTGTCAGCAGATTCGGTTTCTGGGCAGTTTACATGTCGAACTGCACGGTAGAAACGATAAAACAGCTCCTCCGTGCAGTTTTCATACCGAGTCACCGTCCACTGGGCTCAGCGAGAAAACGCGATTTCGGCGCTTCTGAGGGCCGAAAACGCGATATCGGCCGATTTTCGATCTGTCAGCAGATTCGGTTTCTGGGCAGTTTACATGTCGAACTGCACGGTAGAAACGATAAAACAGCTCCTCCGTGCAGTTTTCATACCGAGTCACCGTCCACTGGGCTCAGCGAGAAAACGCGATTTCGGCGCTTCTGAGGGCCGAAAACGCGATATCGGCCGATTTTCGATCTGTCAGCAGATTCGGTTTCTGGGCAGTTTACATGTCGAACTGCACGGTAGAAACGATAAAACAGCTCCTCCGTGCAGTTTTCATACCGAGTCACCGTCCACTGGGCTCAGCGAGAAAACGCGATTTCGGCGCTTCTGAGGGCCGAAAACGCGATATCGGCCGATTTGCGATCTGTCAGCAGATTCGGTTTCTGGGCAGTTTACATGTCGAACTGCACGGTAGAAACGATAAAACAGCTCCTCCGTGCAGTTTTCATACCGAGTCACCGTCCACTGGGCTCAGCGAGAAAACGCGATTTCGGCGCTTCTGAGGGCCGAAAACGCGATATCGGCCGATTTTCGATCTGTCAGCAGATTCGGTTTCTGGGCAGTTTACATGTCGAACTGCACGGTAGAAACGATAAAACAGCTCCTCCGTGCAGTTTTCATACCGAGTCACCGTCCACTGGGCTCAGCGAGAAAACGCGATTTCGGCGCTTCTGAGGGCCGAAAACGCGATATCGGCCGATTTTCGATCTGTCAGCAGATTCGGTTTCTGGCAGTTTACATGTCGAACTGCACGGTAGAAACGATAAAACAGCTCCTCCGTGCAGTTTTCATACCGAGTCACCGTCCACTGGGCTCAGCGAGAAAACGCGATTTCGGCGCTTCTGAGGGCCGAAAACGCGATATCGGCCGAACAGCTCCCCCGTGCAGTTTTCATACCGAGTCACCGTCCACTGGGCTCAGCGAGAAAACGCGATTTCGGCGCTTCTGAGGGCCGAAAACGCGATATCGGCCGATTTGCGATCTGTCAGCAGATTCGGTTTCTGGGCAGTTTACATGTCGAACTGCACGGTAGAAACGATAAAACAGCTCCTCCGTGCAGTTTTCATACCGAGTCACCGTCCACTGGGCTCAGCGAGAAAACGCGATTTCGGCGCTTCTGAGGGCCGAAAACGCGATATCGGCCGATTTTCGATCTGTCAGCAGATTCGGTTTCTGGGCAGTTTACATGTCGAACTGCACGGTAGAAACGATAAAACAGCTCCTCCGTGCAGTTTTCATACCGAGTCACCGTCCACTGGGCTCAGCGAGAAAACGCGATTTCGGCGCTTCTGAGGGCCGAAAACGCGATATCGGCCGATTTTCGATCTGTCAGCAGATTCGGTTTCTGGGCAGTTTACATGTCGAACTGCACGGTAGAAACGATAAAACAGCTCCTCCGTGCAGTTTTCATACCGAGTCACCGTCCACTGGGCTCAGCGAGAAAACGCGATTTCGGCGCTTCTGAGGGCCGAAAACGCGATATCGGCCGATTTTCGATCTGTCAGCAGATTCGGTTTCTGGGCAGTTTACATGTCGAACTGCACGGTAGAAACGATAAAACAGCTCCTCCGTGCAGTTTTCATACCGAGTCACCGTCCACTGGGCTCAGCGAGAAAACGCGATTTCGGCGCTTCTGAGGGCCGAAAACGCGATATCGGCCGATTTTCGATCTGTCAGCAGATTCGGTTTCTGGGCAGTTTACATGTCGAACTGCACGGTAGAAACGATAAAACAGCTCCTCCGTGCAGTTTTCATACCGAGTCACCGTCCACTGGGCTCAGCGAGAAAACGCGATTTCGGCGCTTCTGAGGGCCGAAAACGCGATATCGGCCGATTTTCGATCTGTCAGCAGATTCGGTTTCTGGGCAGTTTACATGTCGAACTGCACGGTAGAAACGATAAAACAGCTCCTCCGTGCAGTTTTCATACCGAGTCACCGTCCACTGGGCTCAGCGAGAAAACGCGATTTCGGCGCTTCTGAGGGCCGAAAACGCGATATCGGCCGATTTTCGATCTGTCAGCAGATTCGGTTTCTGGGCAGTTTACATGTCGAACTGCACGGTAGAAACGATAAAACAGCTCCTCCGTGCAGTTTTCATACCGAGTCACCGTCCACTGGGCTCAGCGAGAAAACGCGATTTCGGCGCTTCTGAGGGCCGAAAACGCGATATCGGCCGATTTGCGATCTGTCAGCAGATTCGTTTTCGAGGCAGTTTACATGTCGAACTGCACCGTAGAAACGATAAAACAGCTCCTCCGTGCTGTTTTCATACCGAGTCACCGTCCACTGGGCTCAGCGAGAAAACGCGATTTCGGCGCTTCTGAGGGCCGAAAACGCGATATCGGCCGATTTGCGATCTGTCAGCAGATTCGGTTTCTGGGCAGTTTACATGTCGAACTGCACGGTAGAAACGATAAAACAGCTCCTCCGTGCAGTTTTCATACCGAGTCACCGTCCACTGGGCTCAGCGAGAAAACGCGATTTCGGCGCTTCTGAGGGCCGAAAACGCGATATCGGCCGATTTGCGATCTGTCAGCAGATTCGGTTTCTGGGCAGTTTACATGTCGAACTGCACGGTAGAAACGATAAAACAGCTCCCCGTGCAGTTTTCATACCGAGTCACCGTCCACTGGGCTCAGCGAGAAAACGCGATTTCGGCGCTTCTGAGGGCCGAAAACGCGATATCGCCGATTTGCGATCTGTCAGCAGATTCGGTTTCTGGGCAGTTTACATGTCGAACTGCACGGTAGAAACGATAAAACAGCTCCTCCGTGCAGTTTTCATACCGAGTCACCGTCCACTGGGCTCAGCGAGAAAACGCGATTTCGGCGCTTCTGAGGGCCGAAAACGCGATATCGGCCGATTTTCGATCTGTCAGCAGATTCGGTTTCTGGGCAGTTTACATGTCGAACTGCACGGTAGAAACGATAAAACAGCTCCTCCGTGCAGTTTTCATACCGAGTCACCGTCCACTGGGCTCAGCGAGAAAACGCGATTTCGGCGCTTCTGAGGGCCGAAAAACGCGATATCGGCCGATTTTCGATCTGTCAGCAGATTCGGTTTCTGAACTGCACGGCCGAAAAAACGCGATATCGGCCGATTTTCGATCTGTCAGCAGATTCGGTTTCTGGGCAGTTTACATGTCGAACTGCACGGTAGAAACGATAAAACAGCTCCTCCGTGCAGTTTTCATACCGAGTCACCGTCCACTGGGCTCAGCGAGAAAACGCGATTTCGGCGCTTCTGAGGGCCGAAAACGCGATATCGGCCGATTTTCGATCTGTCAGCAGATTCGGTTTCTGGGCAGTTTACATGTCGAACTGCACGGTAGAAACGATAAAACAGCTCCTCCGTGCAGTTTTCATACCGAGTCACCGTCCACTGGGCTCAGCGAGAAAACGCGATTTCGGCGCTTCTGAGGGCCGAAAACGCGATATCGGCCGATTTGCGATCTGTCAGCAGATTCGGTTTCTGGGCAGTTTACATGTCGAACTGCACGGTAGAAACGATAAAACAGCTCCTCCGTGCAGTTTTCATACCGAGTCACCGTCCACTGGGCTCAGCGAGAAAACGCGATTTCGGCGCTTCTGAGGGCCGAAAACGCGATATCGGCCGATTTTCGATCTGTCAGCAGATTCGGTTTCTGGGCAGTTTACATGTCGAACTGCACGGTAGAAACGATAAAACAGCTCCTCCGTGCAGTTTTCATACCGAGTCACCGTCCACTGGGCTCAGCGAGAAAACGCGATTTCGGCGCTTCTGAGGGCCGAAAACGCGATATCGGCCGATTTGCGATCTGTCAGCAGATTCGGTTTCTGGGCAGTTTACATGTCGAACTGCACGGTAGAAACGATAAAACAGCTCCTCCGTGCAGTTTTCATACCGAGTCACCGTCCACTGGGCTCAGCGAGAAAACGCGATTTCGGCGCTTCTGAGGGCCGAAAACGCGATATCGGCCGATTTTCGATCTGTCAGCAGATTCGGTTTCTGGGCAGTTTACATGTCGAACTGCACGGTAGAAACGATAAAACAGCTCCTCCGTGCAGTTTTCATACCGAGTCACCGTCCACTGGGCTCAGCGAGAAAACGCGATTTCGGCGCTTCTGAGGGCCGAAAACGCGATATCGGCCGATTTGCGATCTGTCAGCAGATTCGGTTTCTGGGCAGTTTACATGTCGAACTGCACGGTGAAAACGATAAAACAGCTCCTCCGTGCAGTTTTCATACCGAGTCACCGTCCACTCGGCTCAGCGAGAAAACGCGATTTCGGCGCTTCTGAGGGCCGAAAACGCGATATCGGCCGATTTTCGATCTGTCAGCAGATTCGGTTTCTTGGCAGTTACATGTCGAACTGCACGGTAGAAACGATAAAACAGCTCCTCCGTGCAGTTTTCATACCGAGTCACCGTCCACTGGGCTCAGCGAGAAAACGCGATTTCGGCGCTTCTGAGGGCCGAAAACGCGATATCGGCCGATTTTCGATCTGTCAGCAGATTCGGTTTCTGGGCAGTTTACATGTCGAACTGCACGGTAGAAACGATAAAACAGCTCCTCCGTGCAGTTTTCATACCGAGTCACCGTCCACTGGGCTCAGCGAGAAAACGCGATTTCGGCGCTTCTGAGGGCCGAAAACGCGATATCGGCCGATTTTCGATCTGTCAGCAGATTCGGTTTCTGGGCAGTTTACATGTCGAACTGCACGGTAGAAACGATAAAACAGCTCCTCCGTGCAGTTTTCATACCGAGTCACCGTCCACTGGGCTCAGCGAGAAAACGCGATTTCGGCGCTTCTGAGGGCCGAAAACGCGATATCGGCCGATTTTCGATCTGTCAGCAGATTCGGTTTCTGGGCAGTTTACATGTCGAACTGCACGGTAGAAACGATAAAACAGCTCCTCCGTGCAGTTTTCATACCGAGTCACCGTCCACTGGGCTCAGCGAGAAAACGCGATTTCGGCGCTTCTGAGGGCCGAAAACGCGATATCGGCCGATTTTCGATCTGTCAGCAGATTCGGTTTCTGGGCAGTTTACATGTCGAACTGCACGGTAGAAACGATAAAACAGCTCCTCCGTGCAGTTTTCATACCGAGTCACCGTCCACTGGGCTCAGCGAGAAAACGCGATTTCGGCGCTTCTGAGGGCCGAAAACGCGATATCGGCTGATTTGCGATGCGTTTTCGGCCCTCAGAAGCGCCGAAATCGCGTTTTCTCGCTGAGCCCAGTGGACGGTGACTCGGTATGAAAACTGCACGGAGGAGCTGTTTTATCGTTTCTACCGTGCAGTTCGACATGTAAACTGCCCAGAAACCGAATCTGCTGACAGATCGCAAATCGGCCGATATCGCGTTTTCGGCCCTCAGAAGCGCCGAAATCGCGTTTTCTCGCTGAGCCCAGTGGACGGTGACTCGGTATGAAAACTGCACGGAGGAGCTGTTTTATCGTTTCTACCGTGCAGTTCGACATGTAAACTGCCCAGAAACCGAATCTGCTGACAGATCGCAAATCGGCCGATATCGCGTTTTCGGCCCTCAGAAGCGCCGAAATCGCGTTTTCTCGCTGAGCCCAGTGGACGGTGACTCGGTATGAAAACTGCACGGAGGAGCTGTTTTATCGTTTCTACCGTGCAGTTCGACATGTAAACTGCCCAGAAACCGAATCTGCTGACAGATCGCAAATCGGCCGATATCGCGTTTTCGGCCCTCAGAAGCGCCGAAATCGCGTTTTCTCGCTGAGCCCAGTGGACGGTGACTCGGTATGAAAACTGCACGGAGGAGCTGTTTTATCGTTTCTACCGTGCAGTTCGACATGTAAACTGCCCAGAAACCGAATCTGCTGACAGATCGCAAATCGGCCGATATCGCGTTTTCGGCCCTCAGAAGCGCCGAAATCGCGTTTTCTCGCTGAGCCCAGTGGACGGTGACTCGGTATGAAAACTGCACGGAGGAGCTGTTTTATCGTTTCTACCGTGCAGTTCGACATGTAAACTGCCCAGAAACCGAATCTGCTGACAGATCGCAAATCGGCCGATATCGCGTTTTCGGCCCTCAGAAGCGCCGAAATCGCGTTTTCTCGCTGAGCCCAGTGGACGGTGACTCGGTATGAAAACTGCACGGAGGAGCTGTTTTATCGTTTCTACCGTGCAGTTCGACATGTAAACTGCCCAGAAACCGAATCTGCTGACAGATCGCAAATCGGCCGATATCGCGTTTTCGGCCCTCAGAAGCGCCGAAATCGCGTTTTCTCGCTGAGCCCAGTGGACGGTGACTCGGTATGAAAACTGCACGGAGGAGCTGTTTTATCGTTTCTACCGTGCAGTTCGACATGTAAACTGCCCAGAAACCGAATCTGCTGACAGATCGCAAATCGGCCGATATCGCGTTTTCGGCCCTCAGAAGCGCCGAAATCGCGTTTTCTCGCTGAGCCCAGTGGACGGTGACTCGGTATGAAAACTGCACGGAGGAGCTGTTTTATCGTTTCTACCGTGCAGTTCGACATGTAAACTGCCCAGAAACCGAATCTGCTGACAGATCGCAAATCGGCCGATATCGCGTTTTCGGCCCTCAGAAGCGCCGAAATCGCGTTTTCTCGCTGAGCCCAGTGGACGGTGACTCGGTATGAAAACTGCACGGAGGAGCTGTTTTATCGTTTCTACCGTGCAGTTCGACATGTAAACTGCCCAGAAACCGAATCTGCTGACAGATCGCAAATCGGCCGATATCGCGTTTTCGGCCCTCAGAAGCGCCGAAATCGCGTTTTCTCGCTGAGCCCAGTGGACGGTGACTCGGTATGAAAACTGCACGGAGGAGCTGTTTTATCGTTTCTACCGTGCAGTTCGACATGTAAACTGCCCAGAAACCGAATCTGCTGACAGATCGCAAATCGGCCGATATCGCGTTTTCGGCCCTCAGAAGCGCCGAAATCGCGTTTTCTCGCTGAGCCCAGTGGACGGTGACTCGGTATGAAAACTGCACGGAGGAGCTGTTTTATCGTTTCTACCGTGCAGTTCGACATGTAAACTGCCCAGAAACCGAATCTGCTGACAGATCGAAAATCGGCCGATATCGCGTTTTCGGCCCTCAGAAGCGCCGAAATCGCGTTTTCTCGCTGAGCCCAGTGGACGGTGACTCGGTATGAAAACTGCACGGAGGAGCTGTTTTATCGTTTCTACCGTGCAGTTCGACATGTAAACTGCCCAGAAACCGAATCTGCTGACAGATCGCAAATCGGCCGATATCGCGTTTTCGGCCCTCAGAAGCGCCGAAATCGCGTTTTCTCGCTGAGCCCAGTGGACGGTGACTCGGTATGAAAACTGCACGGAGGAGCTGTTTTATCGTTTCTACCGTGCAGTTCGACATGTAAACTGCCCAGAAACCGAATCTGCTGACAGATCGAAAATCGGCCGATATCGCGTTTTCGGCCCTCAGAAGCGCCGAAATCGCGTTTTCTCGCTGAGCCCAGTGGACGGTGACTCGGTATGAAAACTGCACGGAGGAGCTGTTTTATCGTTTCTACCGTGCAGTTCGACATGTAAACTGCCCAGAAACCGAATCTGCTGACAGATCGCAAATCGGCCGATATCGCGTTTTCGGCCCTCAGAAGCGCCGAAATCGCGTTTTCTCGCTGAGCCCAGTGGACGGTGACTCGGTATGAAAACTGCACGGAGGAGCTGTTTTATCGTTTCTACCGTGCAGTTCGACATGTAAACTGCCCAGAAACCGAATCTGCTGACAGATCGCAAATCGGCCGATATCGCGTTTTCGGCCCTCAGAAGCGCCGAAATCGCGTTTTCTCGCTGAGCCCAGTGGACGGTGACTCGGTATGAAAACTGCACGGAGGAGCTGTTTTATCGTTTCTACCGTGCAGTTCGACATGTAAACTGCCCAGAAACCGAATCTGCTGACAGATCGCAAATCGGCCGATATCGCGTTTTCGGCCCTCAGAAGCGCCGAAATCGCGTTTTCTCGCTGAGCCCAGTGGACGGTGACTCGGTATGAAAACTGCACGGAGGAGCTGTTTTATCGTTTCTACCGTGCAGTTCGACATGTAAACTGCCCAGAAACCGAATCTGCTGACAGATCGCAAATCGGCCGATATCGCGTTTTCGGCCCTCAGAAGCGCCGAAATCGCGTTTTCTCGCTGAGCCCAGTGGACGGTGACTCGGTATGAAAACTGCACGGAGGAGCTGTTTTATCGTTTCTACCGTGCAGTTCGACATGTAAACTGCCCAGAAACCGAATCTGCTGACAGATCGCAAATCGGCCGATATCGCGTTTTCGGCCCTCAGAAGCGCCGAAATCGCGTTTTCTCGCTGAGCCCAGTGGACGGTGACTCGGTATGAAAACTGCACGGAGGAGCTGTTTTATCGTTTCTACCGTGCAGTTCGACATGTAAACTGCCCAGAAACCGAATCTGCTGACAGATCGCAAATCGGCCGATATCGCGTTTTCGGCCCTCAGAAGCGCCGAAATCGCGTTTTCTCGCTGAGCCCAGTGGACGGTGACTCGGTATGAAAACTGCACGGAGGAGCTGTTTTATCGTTTCTACCGTGCAGTTCGACATGTAAACTGCCCAGAAACCGAATCTGCTGACAGATCGAAAATCGGCCGATATCGCGTTTTCGGCCCTCAGAAGCGCCGAAATCGCGTTTTCTCGCTGAGCCCAGTGGACGGTGACTCGGTATGAAAACTGCACGGAGGAGCTGTTTTATCGTTTCTACCGTGCAGTTCGACATGTAAACTGCCCAGAAACCGAATCTGCTGACAGATCGCAAATCGGCCGATATCGCGTTTTCGGCCCTCAGAAGCGCCGAAATCGCGTTTTCTCGCTGAGCCCAGTGGACGGTGACTCGGTATGAAAACTGCACGGAGGAGCTGTTTTATCGTTTCTACCGTGCAGTTCGACATGTAAACTGCCCAGAAACCGAATCTGCTGACAGATCGCAAATCGGCCGATATCGCGTTTTCGGCCCTCAGAAGCGCCGAAATCGCGTTTTCTCGCTGAGCCCAGTGGACGGTGACTCGGTATGAAAACTGCACGGAGGAGCTGTTTTATCGTTTCTACCGTGCAGTTCGACATGTAAACTGCCCAGAAACCGAATCTGCTGACAGATCGCAAATCGGCCGATATCGCGTTTTCGGCCCTCAGAAGCGCCGAAATCGCGTTTTCTCGCTGAGCCCAGTGGACGGTGACTCGGTATGAAAACTGCACGGAGGAGCTGTTTTATCGTTTCTACCGTGCAGTTCGACATGTAAACTGCCCAGAAACCGAATCTGCTGACAGATCGCAAATCGGCCGATATCGCGTTTTCGGCCCTCAGAAGCGCCGAAATCGCGTTTTCTCGCTGAGCCCAGTGGACGGTGACTCGGTATGAAAACTGCACGGAGGAGCTGTTTTATCGTTTCTACCGTGCAGTTCGACATGTAAACTGCCCAGAAACCGAATCTGCTGACAGATCGCAAATCGGCCGATATCGCGTTTTCGGCCCTCAGAAGCGCCGAAATCGCGTTTTCTCGCTGAGCCCAGTGGACGGTGACTCGGTATGAAAACTGCACGGAGGAGCTGTTTTATCGTTTCTACCGTGCAGTTCGACATGTAAACTGCCCAGAAACCGAATCTGCTGACAGATCGCAAATCGGCCGATATCGCGTTTTCGGCCCTCAGAAGCGCCGAAATCGCGTTTTCTCGCTGAGCCCAGTGGACGGTGACTCGGTATGAAAACTGCACGGAGGAGCTGTTTTATCGTTTCTACCGTGCAGTTCGACATGTAAACTGCCCAGAAACCGAATCTGCTGACAGATCGCAAATCGGCCGATATCGCGTTTTCGGCCCTCAGAAGCGCCGAAATCGCGTTTTCTCGCTGAGCCCAGTGGACGGTGACTCGGTATGAAAACTGCACGGAGGAGCTGTTTTATCGTTTCTACCGTGCAGTTCGACATGTAAACTGCCCAGAAACCGAATCTGCTGACAGATCGCAAATCGGCCGATATCGCGTTTTCGGCCCTCAGAAGCGCCGAAATCGCGTTTTCTCGCTGAGCCCAGTGGACGGTGACTCGGTATGAAAACTGCACGGAGGAGCTGTTTTATCGTTTCTACCGTGCAGTTCGACATGTAAACTGCCCAGAAACCGAATCTGCTGACAGATCGCAAAATCGGCCGATATCGCGTTTTCGGCCCTCAGAAGCGCCGAAATCGCGTTTTCTCGCTGAGCCCAGTGGACGGTGACTCGGTATGAAAACTGCACGGAGGAGCTGTTTTATCGTTTCTACCGTGCAGTTCGACATGTAAACTGCCCAGAAACCGAATCTGCTGACAGATCGCAAATCGGCCGATATCGCGTTTTCGGCCCTCAGAAGCGCCGAAATCGCGTTTTCTCGCTGAGCCCAGTGGACGGTGACTCGGTATGAAAACTGCACGGAGGAGCTGTTTTATCGTTTCTACCGTGCAGTTCGACATGTAAACTGCCCAGAAACCGAATCTGCTGACAGATCGCAAATCGGCCGATATCGCGTTTTCGGCCCTCAGAAGCGCCGAAATCGCGTTTTCTCGCTGAGCCCAGTGGACGGTGACTCGGTATGAAAACTGCACGGAGGAGCTGTTTTATCGTTTCTACCGTGCAGTTCGACATGTAAACTGCCCAGAAACCGAATCTGCTGACAGATCGCAAATCGGCCGATATCGCGTTTTCGGCCCTCAGAAGCGCCGAAATCGCGTTTTCTCTGAGCCCAGTGGACGGTGACTCGGTATGAAAACTGCACGGAGGAGCTGTTTTATCGTTTCTACCGTGCAGTTCGACATGTAAACTGCCCAGAAACCGAATCTGCTGACAGATCGCAAATCGGCCGATATCGCGTTTTCGGCCCTCAGAAGCGCCGAAATCGCGTTTTCTCGCTGAGCCCAGTGGACGGTGACTCGGTATGAAAACTGCACGGAGGAGCTGTTTTATCGTTTCTACCGTGCAGTTCGACATGTAAACTGCCCAGAAACCGAATCTGCTGACAGATCGCAAATCGGCCGATATCGCGTTTTCGGCCCTCAGAAGCGCCGAAATCGCGTTTTCTCGCTGAGCCCAGTGGACGGTGACTCGGTATGAAAACTGCACGGAGGAGCTGTTTTATCGTTTCTACCGTGCAGTTAGACATGTAAACTGCCCAGAAACCGAATCTGCTGACAGATCGCAAAATCGGCCGATATCGCGTTTTCGGCCCTCAGAAGCGCCGAAATCGCGTTTTCTCGCTGAGCCCAGTGGACGGTGACTCGGTATGAAAACTGCACGGAGGAGCTGTTTTATCGTTTCTACCGTGCAGTTCGACATGTAAACTGCCCAGAAACCGAATCTGCTGACAGATCGCAAATCGGCCGATATCGCGTTTTCGGCCCTCAGAAGCGCCGAAATCGCGTTTTCTCGCTGAGCCCAGTGGACGGTGACTCGGTATGAAAACTGCACGGAGGAGCTGTTTTATCGTTTCTACCGTGCAGTTCGACATGTAAACTGCCCAGAAACCGAATCTGCTGACAGATCGCAAATCGGCCGATATCGCGTTTTCGGCCCTCAGAAGCGCCGAAATCGCGTTTTCTCGCTGAGCCCAGTGGACGGTGACTCGGTATGAAAACTGCACGGAGGAGCTGTTTTATCGTTTCTACCGTGCAGTTCGACATGTAAACTGCCCAGAAACCGAATCTGCTGACAGATCGCAAATCGGCCGATATCGCGTTTTCGGCCCTCAGAAGCGCCGAAATCGCGTTTTCTCGCTGAGCCCAGTGGACGGTGACTCGGTATGAAAACTGCACGGAGGAGCTGTTTTATCGTTTCTACCGTGCAGTTCGACATGTAAACTGCCCAGAAACCGAATCTGCTGACAGATCGCAAATCGGCCGATATCGCGTTTTCGGCCCTCAGAAGCGCCGAAATCGCGTTTTCTCGCTGAGCCCAGTGGACGGTGACTCGGTATGAAAACTGCACGGAGGAGCTGTTTTATCGTTTCTACCGTGCAGTTCGACATGTAAACTGCCCAGAAACCGAATCTGCTGACAGATCGCAAATCGGCCGATATCGCGTTTTCGGCCCTCAGAAGCGCCGAAATCGCGTTTTCTCGCTGAGCCCAGTGGACGGTGACTCGGTATGAAAACTGCACGGAGGAGCTGTTTTATCGTTTCTACCGTGCAGTTCGACATGTAAACTGCCCAGAAACCGAATCTGCTGACAGATCGCAAATCGGCCGATATCGCGTTTTCGGCCCTCAGAAGCGCCGAAATCGCGTTTTCTCGCTGAGCCCAGTGGACGGTGACTCGGTATGAAAACTGCACGGAGGAGCTGTTTTATCGTTTCTACCGTGCAGTTCGACATGTAAACTGCCCAGAAACCGAATCTGCTGACAGATCGCAAATCGGCCGATATCGCGTTTTCGGCCCTCAGAAGCGCCGAAATCGCGTTTTCTCGCTGAGCCCAGTGGACGGTGACTCGGTATGAAAACTGCACGGAGGAGCTGTTTTATCGTTTCTACCGTGCAGTTCGACATGTAAACTGCCCAGAAACCGAATCTGCTGACAGATCGCAAATCGGCCGATATCGCGTTTTCGGCCCTCAGAAGCGCCGAAATCGCGTTTTCTCGCTGAGCCCAGTGGACGGTGACTCGGTATGAAAACTGCACGGAGGAGCTGTTTTATCGTTTCTACCGTGCAGTTCGACATGTAAACTGCCCAGAAACCGAATCTGCTGACAGATCGCAAATCGGCCGATATCGCGTTTTCGGCCCTCAGAAGCGCCGAAATCGCGTTTTCTCGCTGAGCCCAGTGGACGGTGACTCGGTATGAAAACTGCACGGAGGAGCTGTTTTATCGTTTCTACCGTGCAGTTCGACATGTAAACTGCCCAGAAACCGAATCTGCTGACAGATCGCAAATCGGCCGATATCGCGTTTTCGGCCCTCAGAAGCGCCGAAATCGCGTTTTCTCGCTGAGCCCAGTGGACGGTGACTCGGTATGAAAACTGCACGGAGGAGCTGTTTTATCGTTTCTACCGTGCAGTTCGACATGTAAACTGCCCAGAAACCGAATCTGCTGACAGATCGCAAATCGGCCGATATCGCGTTTTCGGCCCTCAGAAGCGCCGAAATCGCGTTTTCTCGCTGAGCCCAGTGGACGGTGACTCGGTATGAAAACTGCACGGAGGAGCTGTTTTATCGTTTCTACCGTGCAGTTCGACATGTAAACTGCCCAGAAACCGAATCTGCTGACAGATCGCAAATCGGCCGATATCGCGTTTTCGGCCCTCAGAAGCGCCGAAATCGCGTTTTCTCGCTGAGCCCAGTGGACGGTGACTCGGTATGAAAACTGCACGGAGGAGCTGTTTTATCGTTTCTACCGTGCAGTTCGACATGTAAACTGCCCAGAAACCGAATCTGCTGACAGATCGCAAATCGGCCGATATCGCGTTTTCGGCCCTCAGAAGCGCCGAAATCGCGTTTTCTCGCTGAGCCCAGTGGACGGTGACTCGGTATGAAAACTGCACGGAGGAGCTGTTTTATCGTTTCTACCGTGCAGTTCGACATGTAAACTGCCCAGAAACCGAATCTGCTGACAGATCGCAAATCGGCCGATATCGCGTTTTCGGCCCTCAGAAGCGCCGAAATCGCGTTTTCTCGCTGAGCCCAGTGGACGGTGACTCGGTATGAAAACTGCACGGAGGAGCTGTTTTATCGTTTCTACCGTGCAGTTCGACATGTAAACTGCCCAGAAACCGAATCTGCTGACAGATCGCAAATCGGCCGATATCGCGTTTTCGGCCCTCAGAAGCGCCGAAATCGCGTTTTCTCGCTGAGCCCAGTGGACGGTGACTCGGTATGAAAACTGCACGGAGGAGCTGTTTTATCGTTTCTACCGTGCAGTTCGACATGTAAACTGCCCAGAAACCGAATCTGCTGACAGATCGCAAATCGGCCGATATCGCGTTTTCGGCCCTCAGAAGCGCCGAAATCGCGTTTTCTCGCTGAGCCCAGTGGACGGTGACTCGGTATGAAAACTGCACGGAGGAGCTGTTTTATCGTTTCTACCGTGCAGTTCGACATGTAAACTGCCCAGAAACCGAATCTGCTGACAGATCGCAAATCGGCCGATATCGCGTTTTCGGCCCTCAGAAGCGCCGAAATCGCGTTTTCTCGCTGAGCCCAGTGGACGGTGACTCGGTATGAAAACTGCACGGAGGAGCTGATTTATCGTTTCTACCGTGCAGTTCGACATGTAAACTGCCCAGAAACCGAATCTGCTGACAGATCGCAAATCGGCCGATATCGCGTTTTCGGCCCTCAGAAGCGCCGAAATCGCGTTTTCTCGCTGAGCCCAGTGGACGGTGACTCGGTATGAAAACTGCACGGAGGAGCTGTTTTATCGTTTCTACCGTGCAGTTCGACATGTAAACTGCCCAGAAACCGAATCTGCTGACAGATCGCAAATCGGCCGATATCGCGTTTTCGGCCCTCAGAAGCGCCGAAATCGCGTTTTCTCGCTGAGCCCAGTGGACGGTGACTCGGTATGAAAACTGCACGGAGGAGCTGTTTTATCGTTTCTACCGTGCAGTTCGACATGTAAACTGCCCAGAAACCGAATCTGCTGACAGATCGCAAATCGGCCGATATCGCGTTTTCGGCCCTCAGAAGCGCCGAAATCGCGTTTTCTCGCTGAGCCCAGTGGACGGTGACTCGGTATGAAAACTGCACGGAGGAGCTGTTTTATCGTTTCTACCGTGCAGTTCGACATGTAAACTGCCCAGAAACCGAATCTGCTGACAGATCGCAAATCGGCCGATATCGCGTTTTCGGCCCTCAGAAGCGCCGAAATCGCGTTTTCTCGCTGAGCCCAGTGGACGGTGACTCGGTATGAAAACTGCACGGAGGAGCTGTTTTATCGTTTCTACCGTGCAGTTCGACATGTAAACTGCCCAGAAACCGAATCTGCTGACAGATCGCAAATCGGCCGATATCGCGTTTTCGGCCCTCAGAAGCGCCGAAATCGCGTTTTCTCGCTGAGCCCAGTGGACGGTGACTCGGTATGAAAACTGCACGGAGGAGCTGTTTTATCGTTTCTACCGTGCAGTTCGACATGTAAACTGCCCAGAAACCGAATCTGCTGACAGATCGCAAATCGGCCGATATCGCGTTTTCGGCCCTCAGAAGCGCCGAAATCGCGTTTTCTCGCTGAGCCCAGTGGACGGTGACTCGGTATGAAAACTGCACGGAGGAGCTGTTTTATCGTTTCTACCGTGCAGTTCGACATGTAAACTGCCCAGAAACCGAATCTGCTGACAGATCGCAAATCGGCCGATATCGCGTTTTCGGCCCTCAGAAGCGCCGAAATCGCGTTTTCTCGCTGAGCCCAGTGGACGGTGACTCGGTATGAAAACTGCACGGAGGAGCTGTTTTATCGTTTCTACCGTGCAGTTCGACATGTAAACTGCCCAGAAACCGAATCTGCTGACAGATCGCAAATCGGCCGATATCGCGTTTTCGGCCCTCAGAAGCGCCGAAATCGCGTTTTCTCGCTGAGCCCAGTGGACGGTGACTCGGTATGAAAACTGCACGGAGGAGCTGTTTTATCGTTTCTACCGTGCAGTTCGACATGTAAACTGCCCAGAAACCGAATCTGCTGACAGATCGCAAATCGGCCGATATCGCGTTTTCGGCCCTCAGAAGCGCCGAAATCGCGTTTTCTCGCTGAGCCCAGTGGACGGTGACTCGGTATGAAAACTGCACGGAGGAGCTGTTTTATCGTTTCTACCGTGCAGTTCGACATGTAAACTGCCCAGAAACCGAATCTGCTGACAGATCGCAAATCGGCCGATATCGCGTTTTCGGCCCTCAGAAGCGCCGAAATCGCGTTTTCTCGCTGAGCCCAGTGGACGGTGACTCGGTATGAAAACTGCACGGAGGAGCTGTTTTATCGTTTCTACCGTGCAGTTCGACATGTAAACTGCCCAGAAACCGAATCTGCTGACAGATCGCAAATCGGCCGATATCGCGTTTTCGGCCCTCAGAAGCGCCGAAATCGCGTTTTCTCGCTGAGCCCAGTGGACGGTGACTCGGTATGAAAACTGCACGGAGGAGCTGTTTTATCGTTTCTACCGTGCAGTTCGACATGTAAACTGCCCAGAAACCGAATCTGCTGACAGATCGCAAATCGGCCGATATCGCGTTTTCGGCCCTCAGAAGCGCCGAAATCGCGTTTTCTCGCTGAGCCCAGTGGACGGTGACTCGGTATGAAAACTGCACGGAGGAGCTGTTTTATCGTTTCTACCGTGCAGTTCGACATGTAAACTGCCCAGAAACCGAATCTGCTGACAGATCGCAAATCGGCCGATATCGCGTTTTCGGCCCTCAGAAGCGCCGAAATCGCGTTTTCTCGCTGAGCCCAGTGGACGGTGACTCGGTATGAAAACTGCACGGAGGAGCTGTTTTATCGTTTCTACCGTGCAGTTCGACATGTAAACTGCCCAGAAACCGAATCTGCTGACAGATCGCAAATCGGCCGATATCGCGTTTTCGGCCCTCAGAAGCGCCGAAATCGCGTTTTCTCGCTGAGCCCAGTGGACGGTGACTCGGTATGAAAACTGCACGGAGGAGCTGTTTTATCGTTTCTACCGTGCAGTTCGACATGTAAACTGCCCAGAAACCGAATCTGCTGACAGATCGCAAATCGGCCGATATCGCGTTTTCGGCCCTCAGAAGCGCCGAAATCGCGTTTTCTCGCTGAGCCCAGTGGACGGTGACTCGGTATGAAAACTGCACGGAGGAGCTGTTTTATCGTTTCTACCGTGCAGTTCGACATGTAAACTGCCCAGAAACCGAATCTGCTGACAGATCGCAAATCGGCCGATATCGCGTTTTCGGCCCTCAGAAGCGCCGAAATCGCGTTTTCTCGCTGAGCCCAGTGGACGGTGACTCGGTATGAAAACTGCACGGAGGAGCTGTTTTATCGTTTCTACCGTGCAGTTCGACATGTAAACTGCCCAGAAACCGAATCTGCTGACAGATCGCAAATCGGCCGATATCGCGTTTTCGGCCCTCAGAAGCGCCGAAATCGCGTTTTCTCGCTGAGCCCAGTGGACGGTGACTCGGTATGAAAACTGCACGGAGGAGCTGTTTTATCGTTTCTACCGTGCAGTTCGACATGTAAACTGCCCAGAAACCGAATCTGCTGACAGATCGCAAATCGGCTGATATCGCGTTCGGCCAGATATCGCGTTTTCGGCCCTCAGAAGCGCCGAAATCGCGTTTTCTCGCTGAGCCCAGTGGACGGTGACTCGGTATGAAAACTGCACGGAGGAGCTGTTTTATCGTTTCTACCGTGCAGTTCGACATGTAAACTGCCCAGAAACCGAATCTGCTGACAGATCGCAAATCGGCCGATATCGCGTTTTCGGCCCTCAGAAGCGCCGAAATCGCGTTTTCTCGCTGAGCCCAGTGGACGGTGACTCGGTATGAAAACTGCACGGAGGAGCTGTTTTATCGTTTCTACCGTGCAGTTCGACATGTAAACTGCCCAGAAACCGAATCTGCTGACAGATCGCAAATCGGCCGATATCGCGTTTTCGGCCCTCAGAAGCGCCGAAATCGCGTTTTCTCGCTGAGCCCAGTGGACGGTGACTCGGTATGAAAACTGCACGGAGGAGCTGTTTTATCGTTTCTACCGTGCAGTTCGACATGTAAACTGCCCAGAAACCGAATCTGCTGACAGATCGCAAATCGGCCGATATCGCGTTTTCGGCCCTCAGAAGCGCCGAAATCGCGTTTTCTCGCTGAGCCCAGTGGACGGTGACTCGGTATGAAAACTGCACGGAGGAGCTGTTTTATCGTTTCTACCGTGCAGTTCGACATGTAAACTGCCCAGAAACCGAATCTGCTGACAGATCGCAAATCGGCCGATATCGCGTTTTCGGCCCTCAGAAGCGCCGAAATCGCGTTTTCTCGCTGAGCCCAGTGGACGGTGACTCGGTATGAAAACTGCACGGAGGAGCTGTTTTATCGTTTCTACCGTGCAGTTCGACATGTAAACTGCCCAGAAACCGAATCTGCTGACAGATCGCAAATCGGCCGATATCGCGTTTTCGGCCCTCAGAAGCGCCGAAATCGCGTTTTCTCGCTGAGCCCAGTGGACGGTGACTCGGTATGAAAACTGCACGGAGGAGCTGTTTTATCGTTTCTACCGTGCAGTTCGACATGTAAACTGCCCAGAAACCGAATCTGCTGACAGATCGCAAATCGGCCGATATCGCGTTTTCGGCCCTCAGAAGCGCCGAAATCGCGTTTTCTCGCTGAGCCCAGTGGACGGTGACTCGGTATGAAAACTGCACGGAGGAGCTGTTTTATCGTTTCTACCGTGCAGTTCGACATGTAAACTGCCCAGAAACCGAATCTGCTGACAGATCGCAAATCGGGCGATATCGCGTTTTCGGCCCTCAGAAGCGCCGAAATCGCGTTTTCTCGCTGAGCCCAGTGGACGGTGACTCGGTATGAAAACTGCACGGAGGAGCTGTTTTATCGTTTCTACCGTGCAGTTCGACATGTAAACTGCCCAGAAACCGAATCTGCTGACAGATCGCAAATCGGCCGATATCGCGTTTTCGGCCCTCAGAAGCGCCGAAATCGCGTTTTCTCGCTGAGCCCAGTGGACGGTGACTCGGTATGAAAACTGCACGGAGGAGCTGTTTTATCGTTTCTACCGTGCAGTTCGACATGTAAACTGCCCAGAAACCGAATCTGCTGACAGATCGCAAATCGGCCGATATCGCGTTTTCGGCCCTCAGAAGCGCCGAAATCGCGTTTTCTCGCTGAGCCCAGTGGACGGTGACTCGGTATGAAAACTGCACGGAGGAGCTGTTTTATCGTTTCTACCGTGCAGTTCGACATGTAAACTGCCCAGAAACCGAATCTGCTGACAGATCGCAAATCGGCCGATATCGCGTTTTCGGCCCTCAGAAGCGCCGAAATCGCGTTTTCTCGCTGAGCCCAGTGGACGGTGACTCGGTATGAAAACTGCACGGAGGAGCTGTTTTATCGTTTCTACCGTGCAGTTCGACATGTAAACTGCCCAGAAACCGAATCTGCTGACAGATCGCAAATCGGCCGATATCGCGTTTTCGGCCCTCAGAAGCGCCGAAATCGCGTTTTCTCGCTGAGCCCAGTGGACGGTGACTCGGTATGAAAACTGCACGGAGGAGCTGTTTTATCGTTTCTACCGTGCAGTTCGACATGTAAACTGCCCAGAAACCGAATCTGCTGACAGATCGCAAATCGGCCGATATCGCGTTTTCGGCCCTCAGAAGCGCCGAAATCGCGTTTTCTCGCTGAGCCCAGTGGACGGTGACTCGGTATGAAAACTGCACGGAGGAGCTGTTTTATCGTTTCTACCGTGCAGTTCGACATGTAAACTGCCCAGAAACCGAATCTGCTGACAGATCGCAAATCGGCCGATATCGCGTTTTCGGCCCTCAGAAGCGCCGAAATCGCGTTTTCTCGCTGAGCCCAGTGGACGGTGACTCGGTATGAAAACTGCACGGAGGAGCTGTTTTATCGTTTCTACCGTGCAGTTCGACATGTAAACTGCCCAGAAACCGAATCTGCTGACAGATCGCAAATCGGCCGATATCGCGTTTTCGGCCCTCAGAAGCGCCGAAATCGCGTTTTCTCGCTGAGCCCAGTGGACGGTGACTCGGTATGAAAACTGCACGGAGGAGCTGTTTTATCGTTTCTACCGTGCAGTTCGACATGTAAACTGCCCAGAAACCGAATCTGCTGACAGATCGCAAATCGGCCGATATCGCGTTTTCGGCCCTCAGAAGCGCCGAAATCGCGTTTTCTCGCTGAGCCCAGTGGACGGTGACTCGGTATGAAAACTGCACGGAGGAGCTGTTTTATCGTTTCTACCGTGCAGTTCGACATGTAAACTGCCCAGAAACCGAATCTGCTGACAGATCGCAAATCGGCCGATATCGCGTTTTCGGCCCTCAGAAGCGCCGAAATCGCGTTTTCTCGCTGAGCCCAGTGGACGGTGACTCGGTATGAAAACTGCACGGAGGAGCTGTTTTATCGTTTCTACCGTGCAGTTCGACATGTAAACTGCCCAGAAACCGAATCTGCTGACAGATCGCAAATCGGCCGATATCGCGTTTTCGGCCCTCAGAAGCGCCGAAATCGCGTTTTCTCGCTGAGCCCAGTGGACGGTGACTCGGTATGAAAACTGCACGGAGGAGCTGTTTTATCGTTTCTACCGTGCAGTTCGACATGTAAACTGCCCAGAAACCGAATCTGCTGACAGATCGCAAATCGGCCGATATCGCGTTTTCGGCCCTCAGAAGCGCCGAAATCGCGTTTTCTCGCTGAGCCCAGTGGACGGTGACTCGGTATGAAAACTGCACGGAGGAGCTGTTTTATCGTTTCTACCGTGCAGTTCGACATGTAAACTGCCCAGAAACCGAATCTGCTGACAGATCGCAAATCGGCCGATATCGCGTTTTCGGCCCTCAGAAGCGCCGAAATCGCGTTTTCTCGCTGAGCCCAGTGGACGGTGACTCGGTATGAAAACTGCACGGAGGAGCTGTTTTATCGTTTCTACCGTGCAGTTCGACATGTAAACTGCCCAGAAACCGAATCTGCTGACAGATCGCAAATCGGCCGATATCGCGTTTTCGGCCCTCAGAAGCGCCGAAATCGCGTTTTCTCGCTGAGCCCAGTGGACGGTGACTCGGTATGAAAACTGCACGGAGGAGCTGTTTTATCGTTTCTACCGTGCAGTTCGACATGTAAACTGCCCAGAAACCGAATCTGCTGACAGATCGCAAAATCGGCCGATATCGCGTTTTCGGCCCTCAGAAGCGCCGAAATCGCGTTTTCTCGCTGAGCCCAGTGGACGGTGACTCGGTATGAAAACTGCACGGAGGAGCTGTTTTATCGTTTCTACCGTGCAGTTCGACATGTAAACTGCCCAGAAACCGAATCTGCTGACAGATCGCAAATCGGCCGATATCGCGTTTTCGGCCCTCAGAAGCGCCGAAATCGCGTTTTCTCGCTGAGCCCAGTGGACGGTGACTCGGTATGAAAACTGCACGGAGGAGCTGTTTTATCGTTTCTACCGTGCAGTTCGACATGTAAACTGCCCAGAAACCGAATCTGCTGACAGATCGCAAATCGGCCGATATCGCGTTTTCGGCCCTCAGAAGCGCCGAAATCGCGTTTTCTCGCTGAGCCCAGTGGACGGTGACTCGGTATGAAAACTGCACGGAGGAGCTGTTTTATCGTTTCTACCGTGCAGTTCGACATGTAAACTGCCCAGAAACCGAATCTGCTGACAGATCGCAAATCGGCCGATATCGCGTTTTCGGCCCTCAGAAGCGCCGAAATCGCGTTTTCTCGCTGAGCCCAGTGGACGGTGACTCGGTATGAAAACTGCACGGAGGAGCTGTTTTATCGTTTCTACCGTGCAGTTCGACATGTAAACTGCCCAGAAACCGAATCTGCTGACAGATCGCAAATCGGCCGATATCGCGTTTTCGGCCCTCAGAAGCGCCGAAATCGCGTTTTCTCGCTGAGCCCAGTGGACGGTGACTCGGTATGAAAACTGCACGGAGGAGCTGTTTTATCGTTTCTACCGTGCAGTTCGACATGTAAACTGCCCAGAAACCGAATCTGCTGACAGATCGCAAATCGGCCGATATCGCGTTTTCGGCCCTCAGAAGCGCCGAAATCGCGTTTTCTCGCTGAGCCCAGTGGACGGTGACTCGGTATGAAAACTGCACGGAGGAGCTGTTTTATCGTTTCTACCGTGCAGTTCGACATGTAAACTGCCCAGAAACCGAATCTGCTGACAGATCGCAAATCGGCCGATATCGCGTTTTCGGCCCTCAGAAGCGCCGAAATCGCGTTTTCTCGCTGAGCCCAGTGGACGGTGACTCGGTATGAAAACTGCACGGAGGAGCTGTTTTATCGTTTCTACCGTGCAGTTCGACATGTAAACTGCCCAGAAACCGAATCTGCTGACAGATCGCAAATCGGCCGATATCGCGTTTTCGGCCCTCAGAAGCGCCGAAATCGCGTTTTCTCGCTGAGCCCAGTGGACGGTGACTCGGTATGAAAACTGCACGGAGGAGCTGTTTTATCGTTTCTACCGTGCAGTTCGACATGTAAACTGCCCAGAAACCGAATCTGCTGACAGATCGCAAATCGGCCGATATCGCGTTTTCGGCCCTCAGAAGCGCCGAAATCGCGTTTTCTCGCTGAGCCCAGTGGACGGTGACTCGGTATGAAAACTGCACGGAGGAGCTGTTTTATCGTTTCTACCGTGCAGTTCGACATGTAAACTGCCCAGAAACCGAATCTGCTGACAGATCGCAAATCGGCCGATATCGCGTTTTCGGCCCTCAGAAGCGCCGAAATCGCGTTTTCTCGCTGAGCCCAGTGGACGGTGACTCGGTATGAAAACTGCACGGAGGAGCTGTTTTATCGTTTCTACCGTGCAGTTCGACATGTAAACTGCCCAGAAACCGAATCTGCTGACAGATCGCAAATCGGCCGATATCGCGTTTTCGGCCCTCAGAAGCGCCGAAATCGCGTTTTCTCGCTGAGCCCAGTGGACGGTGACTCGGTATGAAAACTGCACGGAGGAGCTGTTTTATCGTTTCTACCGTGCAGTTCGACATGTAAACTGCCCAGAAACCGAATCTGCTGACAGATCGCAAATCGGCCGATATCGCGTTTTCGGCCCTCAGAAGCGCCGAAATCGCGTTTTCTCGCTGAGCCCAGTGGACGGTGACTCGGTATGAAAACTGCACGGAGGAGCTGTTTTATCGTTTCTACCGTGCAGTTCGACATGTAAACTGCCCAGAAACCGAATCTGCTGACAGATCGCAAATCGGCCGATATCGCGTTTTCGGCCCTCAGAAGCGCCGAAATCGCGTTTTCTCGCTGAGCCCAGTGGACGGTGACTCGGTATGAAAACTGCACGGAGGAGCTGTTTTATCGTTTCTACCGTGCAGTTCGACATGTAAACTGCCCAGAAACCGAATCTGCTGACAGATCGCAAATCGGCCGATATCGCGTTTTCGGCCCTCAGAAGCGCCGAAATCGCGTTTTCTCGCTGAGCCCAGTGGACGGTGACTCGGTATGAAAACTGCACGGAGGAGCTGTTTTATCGTTTCTACCGTGCAGTTCGACATGTAAACTGCCCAGAAACCGAATCTGCTGACAGATCGCAAATCGGCCGATATCGCGTTTTCGGCCCTCAGAAGCGCCGAAATCGCGTTTTCTCGCTGAGCCCAGTGGACGGTGACTCGGTATGAAAACTGCACGGAGGAGCTGTTTTATCGTTTCTACCGTGCAGTTCGACATGTAAACTGCCCAGAAACCGAATCTGCTGACAGATCGCAAATCGGCCGATATCGCGTTTTCGGCCCTCAGAAGCGCCGAAATCGCGTTTTCTCGCTGAGCCCAGTGGACGGTGACTCGGTATGAAAACTGCACGGAGGAGCTGTTTTATCGTTTCTACCGTGCAGTTCGACATGTAAACTGCCCAGAAACCGAATCTGCTGACAGATCGCAAATCGGCCGATATCGCGTTTTCGGCCCTCAGAAGCGCCGAAATCGCGTTTTCTCGCTGAGCCCAGTGGACGGTGACTCGGTATGAAAACTGCACGGAGGAGCTGTTTTATCGTTTCTACCGTGCAGTTCGACATGTAAACTGCCCAGAAACCGAATCTGCTGACAGATCGCAAATCGGCCGATATCGCGTTTTCGGCCCTCAGAAGCGCCGAAATCGCGTTTTCTCGCTGAGCCCAGTGGACGGTGACTCGGTATGAAAACTGCACGGAGGAGCTGTTTTATCGTTTCTACCGTGCAGTTCGACATGTAAACTGCCCAGAAACCGAATCTGCTGACAGATCGCAAATCGGCCGATATCGCGTTTTCGGCCCTCAGAAGCGCCGAAATCGCGTTTTCTCGCTGAGCCCAGTGGACGGTGACTCGGTATGAAAACTGCACGGAGGAGCTGTTTTATCGTTTCTACCGTGCAGTTCGACATGTAAACTGCCCAGAAACCGAATCTGCTGACAGATCGCAAATCGGCCGATATCGCGTTTTCGGCCCTCAGAAGCGCCGAAATCGCGTTTTCTCGCTGAGCCCAGTGGACGGTGACTCGGTATGAAAACTGCACGGAGGAGCTGTTTTATCGTTTCTACCGTGCAGTTCGACATGTAAACTGCCCAGAAACCGAATCTGCTGACAGATCGCAAATCGGCCGATATCGCGTTTTCGGCCCTCAGAAGCGCCGAAATCGCGTTTTCTCGCTGAGCCCAGTGGACGGTGACTCGGTATGAAAACTGCACGGAGGAGCTGTTTTATCGTTTCTACCGTGCAGTTCGACATGTAAACTGCCCAGAAACCGAATCTGCTGACAGATCGCAAATCGGCCGATATCGCGTTTTCGGCCCTCAGAAGCGCCGAAATCGCGTTTTCTCGCTGAGCCCAGTGGACGGTGACTCGGTATGAAAACTGCACGGAGGAGCTGTTTTATCGTTTCTACCGTGCAGTTCGACATGTAAACTGCCCAGAAACCGAATCTGCTGACAGATCGCAAATCGGCCGATATCGCGTTTTCGGCCCTCAGAAGCGCCGAAATCGCGTTTTCTCGCTGAGCCCAGTGGACGGTGACTCGGTATGAAAACTGCACGGAGGAGCTGTTTTATCGTTTCTACCGTGCAGTTCGACATGTAAACTGCCCAGAAACCGAATCTGCTGACAGATCGCAAATCGGCCGATATCGCGTTTTCGGCCCTCAGAAGCGCCGAAATCGCGTTTTCTCGCTGAGCCCAGTGGACGGTGACTCGGTATGAAAACTGCACGGAGGAGCTGTTTTATCGTTTCTACCGTGCAGTTCGACATGTAAACTGCCCAGAAACCGAATCTGCTGACAGATCGCAAATCGGCCGATATCGCGTTTTCGGCCCTCAGAAGCGCCGAAATCGCGTTTTCTCGCTGAGCCCAGTGGACGGTGACTCGGTATGAAAACTGCACGGAGGAGCTGTTTTATCGTTTCTACCGTGCAGTTCGACATGTAAACTGCCCAGAAACCGAATCTGCTGACAGATCGCAAATCGGCCGATATCGCGTTTTCGGCCCTCAGAAGCGCCGAAATCGCGTTTTCTCGCTGAGCCCAGTGGACGGTGACTCGGTATGAAAACTGCACGGAGGAGCTGTTTTATCGTTTCTACCGTGCAGTTCGACATGTAAACTGCCCAGAAACCGAATCTGCTGACAGATCGCAAATCGGCCGATATCGCGTTTTCGGCCCTCAGAAGCGCCGAAATCGCGTTTTCTCGCTGAGCCCAGTGGACGGTGACTCGGTATGAAAACTGCACGGAGGAGCTGTTTTATCGTTTCTACCGTGCAGTTCGACATGTAAACTGCCCAGAAACCGAATCTGCTGACAGATCGCAAATCGGCCGATATCGCGTTTTCGGCCCTCAGAAGCGCCGAAATCGCGTTTTCTCGCTGAGCCCAGTGGACGGTGACTCGGTATGAAAACTGCACGGAGGAGCTGTTTTATCGTTTCTACCGTGCAGTTCGACATGTAAACTGCCCAGAAACCGAATCTGCTGACAGATCGCAAATCGGCCGATATCGCGTTTTCGGCCCTCAGAAGCGCCGAAATCGCGTTTTCTCGCTGAGCCCAGTGGACGGTGACTCGGTATGAAAACTGCACGGAGGAGCTGTTTTATCGTTTCTACCGTGCAGTTCGACATGTAAACTGCCCAGAAACCGAATCTGCTGACAGATCGCAAATCGGCCGATATCGCGTTTTCGGCCCTCAGAAGCGCCGAAATCGCGTTTTCTCGCTGAGCCCAGTGGACGGTGACTCGGTATGAAAACTGCACGGAGGAGCTGTTTTATCGTTTCTACCGTGCAGTTCGACATGTAAACTGCCCAGAAACCGAATCTGCTGACAGATCGCAAATCGGCCGATATCGCGTTTTCGGCCCTCAGAAGCGCCGAAATCGCGTTTTCTCGCTGAGCCCAGTGGACGGTGACTCGGTATGAAAACTGCACGGAGGAGCTGTTTTATCGTTTCTACCGTGCAGTTCGACATGTAAACTGCCCAGAAACCGAATCTGCTGACAGATCGCAAATCGGCCGATATCGCGTTTTCGGCCCTCAGAAGCGCCGAAATCGCGTTTTCTCGCTGAGCCCAGTGGACGGTGACTCGGTATGAAAACTGCACGGAGGAGCTGTTTTATCGTTTCTACCGTGCAGTTCGACATGTAAACTGCCCAGAAACCGAATCTGCTGACAGATCGCAAATCGGCCGATATCGCGTTTTCGGCCCTCAGAAGCGCCGAAATCGCGTTTTCTCGCTGAGCCCAGTGGACGGTGACTCGGTATGAAAACTGCACGGAGGAGCTGTTTTATCGTTTCTACCGTGCAGTTCGACATGTAAACTGCCCAGAAACCGAATCTGCTGACAGATCGCAAATCGGCCGATATCGCGTTTTCGGCCCTCAGAAGCGCCGAAATCGCGTTTTCTCGCTGAGCCCAGTGGACGGTGACTCGGTATGAAAACTGCACGGAGGAGCTGTTTTATCGTTTCTACCGTGCAGTTCGACATGTAAACTGCCCAGAAACCGAATCTGCTGACAGATCGCAAATCGGCCGATATCGCGTTTTCGGCCCTCAGAAGCGCCGAAATCGCGTTTTCTCGCTGAGCCCAGTGGACGGTGACTCGGTATGAAAACTGCACGGAGGAGCTGTTTTATCGTTTCTACCGTGCAGTTCGACATGTAAACTGCCCAGAAACCGAATCTGCTGACAGATCGCAAATCGGCCGATATCGCGTTTTCGGCCCTCAGAAGCGCCGAAATCGCGTTTTCTCGCTGAGCCCAGTGGACGGTGACTCGGTATGAAAACTGCACGGAGGAGCTGTTTTATCGTTTCTACCGTGCAGTTCGACATGTAAACTGCCCAGAAACCGAATCTGCTGACAGATCGCAAATCGGCCGATATCGCGTTTTCGGCCCTCAGAAGCGCCGAAATCGCGTTTTCTCGCTGAGCCCAGTGGACGGTGACTCGGTATGAAAACTGCACGGAGGAGCTGTTTTATCGTTTCTACCGTGCAGTTCGACATGTAAACTGCCCAGAAACCGAATCTGCTGACAGATCGCAAATCGGCCGATATCGCGTTTTCGGCCCTCAGAAGCGCCGAAATCGCGTTTTCTCGCTGAGCCCAGTGGACGGTGACTCGGTATGAAAACTGCACGGAGGAGCTGTTTTATCGTTTCTACCGTGCAGTTCGACATGTAAACTGCCCAGAAACCGAATCTGCTGACAGATCGCAAATCGGCCGATATCGCGTTTTCGGCCCTCAGAAGCGCCGAAATCGCGTTTTCTCGCTGAGCCCAGTGGACGGTGACTCGGTATGAAAACTGCACGGAGGAGCTGTTTTATCGTTTCTACCGTGCAGTTCGACATGTAAACTGCCCAGAAACCGAATCTGCTGACAGATCGCAAATCGGCCGATATCGCGTTTTCGGCCCTCAGAAGCGCCGAAATCGCGTTTTCTCGCTGAGCCCAGTGGACGGTGACTCGGTATGAAAACTGCACGGAGGAGCTGTTTTATCGTTTCTACCGTGCAGTTCGACATGTAAACTGCCCAGAAACCGAATCTGCTGACAGATCGCAAATCGGCCGATATCGCGTTTTCGGCCCTCAGAAGCGCCGAAATCGCGTTTTCTCGCTGAGCCCGGTGACTCGGTATGAAAACTGCACGGAGGAGCTGTTTTATCGTTTCTACCGTGCAGTTCGACATGTAAACTGTGGACGGTGACTCGGTATGAAAACTGCACGGAGGCGCTGTTTTATCGTTTCTACCGTGCAGTTCGACATGTAAACTGCCCAGAAACCGAATCTGCTGACAGATCGCAAATCGGCCGATATCGCGTTTTCGGCCCTCAGAAGCGCCGAAATCGCGTTTTCTCGCTGAGCCCAGTGGACGGTGACTCGGTATGAAAACTGCACGGAGGAGCTGTTTTATCGTTTCTACCGTGCAGTTCGACATGTAAACTGCCCAGAAACCGAATCTGCTGACAGATCGCAAATCGGCCGATATCGCGTTTTCGGCCCTCAGAAGCGCCGAAATCGCGTTTTCTCGCTGAGCCCAGTGGACGGTGACTCGGTATGAAAACTGCACGGAGGAGCTGTTTTATCGTTTCTACCGTGCAGTTCGACATGTAAACTGCCCAGAAACCGAATCTGCTGACAGATCGCAAATCGGCCGATATCGCGTTTTCGGCCCTCAGAAGCGCCGAAATCGCGTTTTCTCGCTGAGCCCAGTGGACGGTGACTCGGTATGAAAACTGCACGGAGGAGCTGTTTTATCGTTTCTACCGTGCAGTTCGACATGTAAACTGCCCAGAAACCGAATCTGCTGACAGATCGCAAATCGGCCGATATCGCGTTTTCGGCCCTCAGAAGCGCCGAAATCGCGTTTTCTCGCTGAGCCCAGTGGACGGTGACTCGGTATGAAAACTGCACGGAGGAGCTGTTTTATCGTTTCTACCGTGCAGTTCGACATGTAAACTGCCCAGAAACCGAATCTGCTGACAGATCGCAAATCGGCCGATATCGCGTTTTCGGCCCTCAGAAGCGCCGAAATCGCGTTTTCTCGCTGAGCCCAGTGGACGGTGACTCGGTATGAAAACTGCACGGAGGAGCTGTTTTATCGTTTCTACCGTGCAGTTCGACATGTAAACTGCCCAGAAACCGAATCTGCTGACAGATCGCAAATCGGCCGATATCGCGTTTTCGGCCCTCAGAAGCGCCGAAATCGCGTTTTCTCGCTGAGCCCAGTGGACGGTGACTCGGTATGAAAACTGCACGGAGGAGCTGTTTTATCGTTTCTACCGTGCAGTTCGACATGTAAACTGCCCAGAAACCGAATCTGCTGACAGATCGCAAATCGGCCGATATCGCGTTTTCGGCCCTCAGAAGCGCCGAAATCGCGTTTTCTCGCTGAGCCCAGTGGACGGTGACTCGGTATGAAAACTGCACGGAGGAGCTGTTTTATCGTTTCTACCGTGCAGTTCGACATGTAAACTGCCCAGAAACCGAATCTGCTGACAGATCGCAAATCGGCCGATATCGCGTTTTCGGCCCTCAGAAGCGCCGAAATCGCGTTTTCTCGCTGAGCCCAGTGGACGGTGACTCGGTATGAAAACTGCACGGAGGAGCTGTTTTATCGTTTCTACCGTGCAGTTCGACATGTAAACTGCCCAGAAACCGAATCTGCTGACAGATCGCAAATCGGCCGATATCGCGTTTTCGGCCCTCAGAAGCGCCGAAATCGCGTTTTCTCGCTGAGCCCAGTGGACGGTGACTCGGTATGAAAACTGCACGGAGGAGCTGTTTTATCGTTTCTACCGTGCAGTTCGACATGTAAACTGCCCAGAAACCGAATCTGCTGACAGATCGCAAATCGGCCGATATCGCGTTTTCGGCCCTCAGAAGCGCCGAAATCGCGTTTTCTCGCTGAGCCCAGTGGACGGTGACTCGGTATGAAAACTGCACGGAGGAGCTGTTTTATCGTTTCTACCGTGCAGTTCGACATGTAAACTGCCCAGAAACCGAATCTGCTGACAGATCGCAAATCGGCCGATATCGCGTTTTCGGCCCTCAGAAGCGCCGAAATCGCGTTTTCTCGCTGAGCCCAGTGGACGGTGACTCGGTATGAAAACTGCACGGAGGAGCTGTTTTATCGTTTCTACCGTGCAGTTCGACATGTAAACTGCCCAGAAACCGAATCTGCTGACAGATCGCAAATCGGCCGATATCGCGTTTTCGGCCCTCAGAAGCGCCGAAATCGCGTTTTCTCGCTGAGCCCAGTGGACGGTGACTCGGTATGAAAACTGCACGGAGGAGCTGTTTTATCGTTTCTACCGTGCAGTTCGACATGTAAACTGCCCAGAAACCGAATCTGCTGACAGATCGCAAATCGGCCGATATCGCGTTTTCGGCCCTCAGAAGCGCCGAAATCGCGTTTTCTCGCTGAGCCCAGTGGACGGTGACTCGGTATGAAAACTGCACGGAGGAGCTGTTTTATCGTTTCTACCGTGCAGTTCGACATGTAAACTGCCCAGAAACCGAATCTGCTGACAGATCGCAAATCGGCCGATATCGCGTTTTCGGCCCTCAGAAGCGCCGAAATCGCGTTTTCTCGCTGAGCCCAGTGGACGGTGACTCGGTATGAAAACTGCACGGAGGAGCTGTTTTATCGTTTCTACCGTGCAGTTCGACATGTAAACTGCCCAGAAACCGAATCTGCTGACAGATCGCAAATCGGCCGATATCGCGTTTTCGGCCCTCAGAAGCGCCGAAATCGCGTTTTCTCGCTGAGCCCAGTGGACGGTGACTCGGTATGAAAACTGCACGGAGGAGCTGTTTTATCGTTTCTACCGTGCAGTTCGACATGTAAACTGCCCAGAAACCGAATCTGCTGACAGATCGCAAATCGGCCGATATCGCGTTTTCGGCCCTCAGAAGCGCCGAAATCGCGTTTTCTCGCTGAGCCCAGTGGACGGTGACTCGGTATGAAAACTGCACGGAGGAGCTGTTTTATCGTTTCTACCGTGCAGTTCGACATGTAAACTGCCCAGAAACCGAATCTGCTGACAGATCGCAAATCGGCCGATATCGCGTTTTCGGCCCTCAGAAGCGCCGAAATCGCGTTTTCTCGCTGAGCCCAGTGGACGGTGACTCGGTATGAAAACTGCACGGAGGAGCTGTTTTATCGTTTCTACCGTGCAGTTCGACATGTAAACTGCCCAGAAACCGAATCTGCTGACAGATCGCAAATCGGCCGATATCGCGTTTTCGGCCCTCAGAAGCGCCGAAATCGCGTTTTCTCGCTGAGCCGAGTGGACGGTGACTCGGTATGAAAACTGCACGGAGGAGCTGTTTTATCGTTTCTACCGTGCAGTTCGACATGTAAACTGCCCAGAAACCGAATCTGCTGACAGATCGCAAATCGGCCGATATCGCGTTTTCGGCCCTCAGAAGCGCCGAAATCGCGTTTTCTCGCTGAGCCCAGTGGACGGTGACTCGGTATGAAAACTGCACGGAGGAGCTGTTTTATCGTTTCTACCGTGCAGTTCGACATGTAAACTGCCCAGAAACCGAATCTGCTGACAGATCGAAAACGGCCGATATCGCGTTTTCTCGAGTGGACGGTGACTCGATCTTTTATCGTTTCTACTGAGTTCGACAGAACGGATCGAAAATCGGCCGATATCGCGTTTTCGGCCCTCAGAAGCGCCGAAATCGCGTTTTCTCGCTGAGCCCAGTGGACACGGAGGAGCTGTTTTATCGTTTCTACCGTGCAGTTCGACATGTAAACTGCCCAGAAACCGAATCTGCTGACCGAAATCGCGTTTTCGGCCCTCAGAAGCGCCGAAATCGCGTTTTCTCGCCCCCAGTGGACGGTGACTCGGTATGAAAACTGCACGGAGGAGCTGTTTTATCGTTTCTACCGTGCAGTTCGACATGTAAACTGCCCAGAAACCGAATCTGCTGACAGATCGCAAATCGGCCGATATCGCGTTTTCGGCCCTCAGAAGCGCCGAAATCGCGTTTTCTCGCTGAGCCCAGTGGACGGTGACTCGGTATGAAAACTGCACGGAGGAGCTGTTTTATCGTTTCTACCGTGCAGTTCGACATGTAAACTGCCCAGAAACCGAATCTGCTGACAGATCGCAAATCGGCCGATATCGCGTTTTCGGCCCTCAGAAGCGCCGAAATCGCGTTTTCTCGCTGAGCCGAGTGGACGGTGACTCGGTATGAAAACTGCACGGAGGAGCTGTTTTATCGTTTCTACCGTGCAGTTCGACATGTAAACTGCCCAGAAACCGAATCTGCTGACAGATCGCAAATCGGCCGATATCGCGTTTTCGGCCCTCAGAAGCGCCGAAATCGCGTTTTCTCGCTGAGCCCAGTGGACGGTGACTCGGTATGAAAACTGCACGGAGGAGCTGTTTTATCGTTTCTACCGTGCAGTTCGACATGTAAACTGCCCAGAAACCGAATCTGCTGACAGATCGCAAATCGGCCGATATCGCGTTTTCGGCCCTCAGAAGCGCCGAAATCGCGTTTTCTCGCTGAGCCCAGTGGACGGTGACTCGGTATGAAAACTGCACGGAGGAGCTGTTTTATCGTTTCTACCGTGCAGTTCGACATGTAAACTGCCCAGAAACCGAATCTGCTGACAGATCGCAAATCGGCCGATATCGCGTTTTCGGCCCTCAGAAGCGCCGAAATCGCGTTTTCTCGCTGAGCCCAGTGGACGGTGACTCGGTATGAAAACTGCACGGAGGAGCTGTTTTATCGTTTCTACCGTGCAGTTCGACATGTAAACTGCCCAGAAACCGAATCTGCTGACAGATCGCAAATCGGCCGATATCGCGTTTTCGGCCCTCAGAAGCGCCGAAATCGCGTTTTCTCGCTGAGCCCAGTGGACGGTGACTCGGTATGAAAACTGCACGGAGGAGCTGTTTTATCGTTTCTACCGTGCAGTTCGACATGTAAACTGCCCAGAAACCGAATCTGCTGACAGATCGCAAATCGGCCGATATCGCGTTTTCGGCCCTCAGAAGCGCCGAAATCGCGTTTTCTCGCTGAGCCCAGTGGACGGTGACTCGGTATGAAAACTGCACGGAGGAGCTGTTTTATCGTTTCTACCGTGCAGTTCGACATGTAAACTGCCCAGAAACCGAATCTGCTGACAGATCGAAAATCGGCCGATATCGCGTTTTCGGCCCTCAGAAGCGCCGAAATCGCGTTTTCTCGCTGAGCCCAGTGGACGGTGACTCGGTATGAAAACTGCACGGAGGAGCTGTTTTATCGTTTCTACCGTGCAGTTCGACATGTAAACTGCCCAGAAACCGAATCTGCTGACAGATCGCAAATCGGCCGATATCGCGTTTTCGGCCCTCAGAAGCGCCGAAATCGCGTTTTCTCGCTGAGCCCAGTGGACGGTGACTCGGTATGAAAACTGCACGGAGGAGCTGTTTTATCGTTTCTACCGTGCAGTTCGACATGTAAACTGCCCAGAAACCGAATCTGCTGACAGATCGCAAATCGGCCGATATCGCGTTTTCGGCCCTCAGAAGCGCCGAAATCGCGTTTTCTCGCTGAGCCCAGTGGACGGTGACTCGGTATGAAAACTGCACGGAGGAGCTGTTTTATCGTTTCTACCGTGCAGTTCGACATGTAAACTGCCCAGAAACCGAATCTGCTGACAGATCGCAAATCGGCCGATATCGCGTTTTCGGCCCTCAGAAGCGCCGAAATCGCGTTTTCTCGCTGAGCCGAGTGGACGGTGACTCGGTATGAAAACTGCACGGAGGAGCTGTTTTATCGTTTCTACCGTGCAGTTCGACATGTAAACTGCCCAGAAACCGAATCTGCTGACAGATCGCAAATCGGCCGATATCGCGTTTTCGGCCCTCAGAAGCGCCGAAATCGCGTTTTCTCGCTGAGCCCAGTGGACGGTGACTCGGTATGAAAACTGCACGGAGGAGCTGTTTTATCGTTTCTACCGTGCAGTTCGACATGTAAACTGCCCAGAAACCGAATCTGCTGACAGATCGCAAATCGGCCGATATCGCGTTTTCGGCCCTCAGAAGCGCCGAAATCGCGTTTTCTCGCTGAGCCCAGTGGACGGTGACTCGGTATGAAAACTGCACGGAGGAGCTGTTTTATCGTTTCTACCGTGCAGTTCGACATGTAAACTGCCCAGAAACCGAATCTGCTGACAGATCGAAAATCGGCCGATATCGCGTTTTCGGCCCTCAGAAGCGCCGAAATCGCGTTTTCTCGCTGAGCCCAGTGGACGGTGACTCGGTATGAAAACTGCACGGAGGAGCTGTTTTATCGTTTCTACCGTGCAGTTCGACATGTAAACTGCCCAGAAACCGAATCTGCTGACAGATCGCAAATCGGCCGATATCGCGTTTTCGGCCCTCAGAAGCGCCGAAATCGCGTTTTCTCGCTGAGCCCAGTGGACGGTGACTCGGTATGAAAACTGCACGGAGGAGCTGTTTTATCGTTTCTACCGTGCAGTTCGACATGTAAACTGCCCAGAAACCGAATCTGCTGACAGATCGCAAATCGGCCGATATCGCGTTTTCGGCCCTCAGAAGCGCCGAAATCGCGTTTTCTCGCTGAGCCCAGTGGACGGTGACTCGGTATGAAAACTGCACGGAGGAGCTGTTTTATCGTTTCTACCGTGCAGTTCGACATGTAAACTGCCCAGAAACCGAATCTGCTGACAGATCGCAAATCGGCCGATATCGCGTTTTCGGCCCTCAGAAGCGCCGAAATCGCGTTTTCTCGCTGAGCCGAGTGGACGGTGACTCGGTATGAAAACTGCACGGAGGAGCTGTTTTATCGTTTCTACCGTGCAGTTCGACATGTAAACTGCCCAGAAACCGAATCTGCTGACAGATCGCAAATCGGCCGATATCGCGTTTTCGGCCCTCAGAAGCGCCGAAATCGCGTTTTCTCGCTGAGCCCAGTGGACGGTGACTCGGTATGAAAACTGCACGGAGGAGCTGTTTTATCGTTTCTACCGTGCAGTTCGACATGTAAACTGCCCAGAAACCGAATCTGCTGACAGATCGCAAATCGGCCGATATCGCGTTTTCGGCCCTCAGAAGCGCCGAAATCGCGTTTTCTCGCTGAGCCCAGTGGACGGTGACTCGGTATGAAAACTGCACGGAGGAGCTGTTTTATCGTTTCTACCGTGCAGTTCGACATGTAAACTGCCCAGAAACCGAATCTGCTGACAGATCGCAAATCGGCCGATATCGCGTTTTCGGCCCTCAGAAGCGCCGAAATCGCGTTTTCTCGCTGAGCCCAGTGGACGGTGACTCGGTATGAAAACTGCACGGAGGAGCTGTTTTATCGTTTCTACCGTGCAGTTCGACATGTAAACTGCCCAGAAACCGAATCTGCTGACAGATCGCAAATCGGCCGATATCGCGTTTTCGGCCCTCAGAAGCGCCGAAATCGCGTTTTCTCGCTGAGCCCAGTGGACGGTGACTCGGTATGAAAACTGCACGGAGGAGCTGTTTTATCGTTTCTACCGTGCAGTTCGACATGTAAACTGCCCAGAAACCGAATCTGCTGACAGATCGCAAATCGGCCGATATCGCGTTTTCGGCCCTCAGAAGCGCCGAAATCGCGTTTTCTCGCTGAGCCCAGTGGACGGTGACTCGGTATGAAAACTGCACGGAGGAGCTGTTTTATCGTTTCTACCGTGCAGTTCGACATGTAAACTGCCCAGAAACCGAATCTGCTGACAGATCGCAAATCGGCCGATATCGCGTTTTCGGCCCTCAGAAGCGCCGAAATCGCGTTTTCTCGCTGAGCCCAGTGGACGGTGACTCGGTATGAAAACTGCACGGAGGAGCTGTTTTATCGTTTCTACCGTGCAGTTCGACATGTAAACTGCCCAGAAACCGAATCTGCTGACAGATCGCAAATCGGCCGATATCGCGTTTTCGGCCCTCAGAAGCGCCGAAATCGCGTTTTCTCGCTGAGCCCAGTGGACGGTGACTCGGTATGAAAACTGCACGGAGGAGCTGTTTTATCGTTTCTACCGTGCAGTTCGACATGTAAACTGCCCAGAAACCGAATCTGCTGACAGATCGCAAATCGGCCGATATCGCGTTTTCGGCCCTCAGAAGCGCCGAAATCGCGTTTTCTCGCTGAGCCCAGTGGACGGTGACTCGGTATGAAAACTGCACGGAGGAGCTGTTTTATCGTTTCTACCGTGCAGTTCGACATGTAAACTGCCCAGAAACCGAATCTGCTGACAGATCGCAAATCGGCCGATATCGCGTTTTCGGCCCTCAGAAGCGCCGAAATCGCGTTTTCTCGCTGAGCCCAGTGGACGGTGACTCGGTATGAAAACTGCACGGAGGAGCTGTTTTATCGTTTCTACCGTGCAGTTCGACATGTAAACTGCCCAGAAACCGAATCTGCTGACAGATCGCAAATCGGCCGATATCGCGTTTTCGGCCCTCAGAAGCGCCGAAATCGCGTTTTCTCGCTGAGCCCAGTGGACGGTGACTCGGTATGAAAACTGCACGGAGGAGCTGTTTTATCGTTTCTACCGTGCAGTTCGACATGTAAACTGCCCAGAAACCGAATCTGCTGACAGATCGCAAATCGGCCGATATCGCGTTTTCGGCCCTCAGAAGCGCCGAAATCGCGTTTTCTCGCTGAGCCCAGTGGACGGTGACTCGGTATGAAAACTGCACGGGAGGAGCTGTTTTATCGTTTCTACCGTGCAGTTCGACATGTAAACTGCCCAGAAACCGAATCTGCTGACAGATCGCAAATCGGCCGATATCGCGTTTTCGGCCCTCAGAAGCGCCGAAATCGCGTTTTCTCGCTGAGCCCAGTGGACGGTGACTCGGTATGAAAACTGCACGGAGGAGCTGTTTTATCGTTTCTACCGTGCAGTTCGACATGTAAACTGCCCAGAAACCGAATCTGCTGACAGATCGAAAATCGGCCGATATCGCGTTTTCGGCCCTCAGAAGCGCCGAAATCGCGTTTTCTCGCTGAGCCGAGTGGACGGTGACTCGGTATGAAAACTGCACGGAGGAGCTGTTTTATCGTTTCTACCGTGCAGTTCGACATGTAAACTGCCCAGAAACCGAATCTGCTGACAGATCGCAAATCGGCCGATATCGCGTTTTCGGCCCTCAGAAGCGCCGAAATCGCGTTTTCTCGCTGAGCCCAGTGGACGGTGACTCGGTATGAAAACTGCACGGAGGAGCTGTTTTATCGTTTCTACCGTGCAGTTCGACATGTAAACTGCCCAGAAACCGAATCTGCTGACAGATCGAAAATCGGCCGATATCGCGTTTTCGGCCCTCAGAAGCGCCGAAATCGCGTTTTCTCGCTGAGCCCAGTGGACGGTGACTCGGTATGAAAACTGCACGGAGGAGCTGTTTTATCGTTTCTACCGTGCAGTTCGACATGTAAACTGCCCAGAAACCGAATCTGCTGACAGATCGAAAATCGGCCGATATCGCGTTTTCGGCCCTCAGAAGCGCCGAAATCGCGTTTTCTCGCTGAGCCGAGTGGACGGTGACTCGGTATGAAAACTGCACGGAGGAGCTGTTTTATCGTTTCTACCGTGCAGTTCGACATGTAAACTGCCCAGAAACCGAATCTGCTGACAGATCGCAAATCGGCCGATATCGCGTTTTCGGCCCTCAGAAGCGCCGAAATCGCGTTTTCTCGCTGAGCCCAGTGGACGGTGACTCGGTATGAAAACTGCACGGAGGAGCTGTTTTATCGTTTCTACCGTGCAGTTCGACATGTAAACTGCCCAGAAACCGAATCTGCTGACAGATCGCAAATCGGCCGATATCGCGTTTTCGGCCCTCAGAAGCGCCGAAATCGCGTTTTCTCGCTGAGCCCAGTGGACGGTGACTCGGTATGAAAACTGCACGGAGGAGCTGTTTTATCGTTTCTACCGTGCAGTTCGACATGTAAACTGCCCAGAAACCGAATCTGCTGACAGATCGCAAATCGGCCGATATCGCGTTTTCGGCCCTCAGAAGCGCCGAAATCGCGTTTTCTCGCTGAGCCCAGTGGACGGTGACTCGGTATGAAAACTGCACGGAGGAGCTGTTTTATCGTTTCTACCGTGCAGTTCGACATGTAAACTGCCCAGAAACCGAATCTGCTGACAGATCGCAAATCGGCCGATATCGCGTTTTCGGCCCTCAGAAGCGCCGAAATCGCGTTTTCTCGCTGAGCCCAGTGGACGGTGACTCGGTATGAAAACTGCACGGAGGAGCTGTTTTATCGTTTCTACCGTGCAGTTCGACATGTAAACTGCCCAGAAACCGAATCTGCTGACAGATCGCAAATCGGCCGATATCGCGTTTTCGGCCCTCAGAAGCGCCGAAATCGCGTTTTCTCGCTGAGCCCAGTGGACGGTGACTCGGTATGAAAACTGCACGGAGGAGCTGTTTTATCGTTTCTACCGTGCAGTTCGACATGTAAACTGCCCAGAAACCGAATCTGCTGACAGATCGCAAATCGGCCGATATCGCGTTTTCGGCCCTCAGAAGCGCCGAAATCGCGTTTTCTCGCTGAGCCCAGTGGACGGTGACTCGGTATGAAAACTGCACGGAGGAGCTGTTTTATCGTTTCTACCGTGCAGTTCGACATGTAAACTGCCCAGAAACCGAATCTGCTGACAGATCGAAAATCGGCCGATATCGCGTTTTCGGCCCTCAGAAGCGCCGAAATCGCGTTTTCTCGCTGAGCCCAGTGGACGGTGACTCGGTATGAAAACTGCACGGAGGAGCTGTTTTATCGTTTCTACCGTGCAGTTCGACATGTAAACTGCCCAGAAACCGAATCTGCTGACAGATCGAAAATCGGCCGATATCGCGTTTTCGGCCCTCAGAAGCGCCGAAATCGCGTTTTCTCGCTGAGCCCAGTGGACGGTGACTCGGTATGAAAACTGCACGGAGGAGCTGTTTTATCGTTTCTACCGTGCAGTTCGACATGTAAACTGCCCAGAAACCGAATCTGCTGACAGATCGAAAATCGGCCGATATCGCGTTTTCGGCCCTCAGAAGCGCCGAAATCGCGTTTTCTCGCTGAGCCGAGTGGACGGTGACTCGGTATGAAAACTGCACGGAGGAGCTGTTTTATCGTTTCTACCGTGCAGTTCGACATGTAAACTGCCCAGAAACCGAATCTGCTGACAGATCGCAAATCGGCCGATATCGCGTTTTCGGCCCTCAGAAGCGCCGAAATCGCGTTTTCTCGCTGAGCCGAGTGGACGGTGACTCGGTATGAAAACTGCACGGAGGAGCTGTTTTATCGTTTCTACCGTGCAGTTCGACATGTAAACTGCCCAGAAACCGAATCTGCTGACAGATCGCAAATCGGCCGATATCGCGTTTTCGGCCCTCAGAAGCGCCGAAATCGCGTTTTCTCGCTGAGCCCAGTGGACGGTGACTCGGTATGAAAACTGCACGGAGGAGCTGTTTTATCGTTTCTACCGTGCAGTTCGACATGTAAACTGCCCAGAAACCGAATCTGCTGACAGATCGAAAATCGGCCGATATCGCGTTTTCGGCCCTCAGAAGCGCCGAAATCGCGTTTTCTCGCTGAGCCCAGTGGACGGTGACTCGGTATGAAAACTGCACGGAGGAGCTGTTTTATCGTTTCTACCGTGCAGTTCGACATGTAAACTGCCCAGAAACCGAATCTGCTGACAGATCGCAAATCGGCCGATATCGCGTTTTCGGCCCTCAGAAGCGCCGAAATCGCGTTTTCTCGCTGAGCCCAGTGGACGGTGACTCGGTATGAAAACTGCACGGAGGAGCTGTTTTATCGTTTCTACCGTGCAGTTCGACATGTAAACTGCCCAGAAACCGAATCTGCTGACAGATCGCAAATCGGCCGATATCGCGTTTTCGGCCCTCAGAAGCGCCGAAATCGCGTTTTCTCGCTGAGCCGAGTGGACGGTGACTCGGTATGAAAACTGCACGGAGGAGCTGTTTTATCGTTTCTACCGTGCAGTTCGACATGTAAACTGCCCAGAAACCGAATCTGCTGACAGATCGCAAATCGGCCGATATCGCGTTTTCGGCCCTCAGAAGCGCCGAAATCGCGTTTTCTCGCTGAGCCCAGTGGACGGTGACTCGGTATGAAAACTGCACGGAGGAGCTGTTTTATCGTTTCTACCGTGCAGTTCGACATGTAAACTGCCCAGAAACCGAATCTGCTGACAGATCGCAAATCGGCCGATATCGCGTTTTCGGCCCTCAGAAGCGCCGAAATCGCGTTTTCTCGCTGAGCCCAGTGGACGGTGACTCGGTATGAAAACTGCACGGAGGAGCTGTTTTATCGTTTCTACCGTGCAGTTCGACATGTAAACTGCCCAGAAACCGAATCTGCTGACAGATCGCAAATCGGCCGATATCGCGTTTTCGGCCCTCAGAAGCGCCGAAATCGCGTTTTCTCGCTGAGCCCAGTGGACGGTGACTCGGTATGAAAACTGCACGGAGGAGCTGTTTTATCGTTTCTACCGTGCAGTTCGACATGTAAACTGCCCAGAAACCGAATCTGCTGACAGATCGCAAATCGGCCGATATCGCGTTTTCGGCCCTCAGAAGCGCCGAAATCGCGTTTTCTCGCTGAGCCGAGTGGACGGTGACTCGGTATGAAAACTGCACGGAGGAGCTGTTTTATCGTTTCTACCGTGCAGTTCGACATGTAAACTGCCCAGAAACCGAATCTGCTGACAGATCGCAAATCGGCCGATATCGCGTTTTCGGCCCTCAGAAGCGCCGAAATCGCGTTTTCTCGCTGAGCCGAGTGGACGGTGACTCGGTATGAAAACTGCACGGAGGAGCTGTTTTATCGTTTCTACCGTGCAGTTCGACATGTAAACTGCCCAGAAACCGAATCTGCTGACAGATCGCAAATCGGCCGATATCGCGTTTTCGGCCCTCAGAAGCGCCGAAATCGCGTTTTCTCGCTGAGCCGAGTGGACGGTGACTCGGTATGAAAACTGCACGGAGGAGCTGTTTTATCGTTTCTACCGTGCAGTTCGACATGTAAACTGCCCAGAAACCGAATCTGCTGACAGATCGCAAATCGGCCGATATCGCGTTTTCGGCCCTCAGAAGCGCCGAAATCGCGTTTTCTCGCTGAGCCCAGTGGACGGTGACTCGGTATGAAAACTGCACGGAGGAGCTGTTTTATCGTTTCTACCGTGCAGTTCGACATGTAAACTGCCCAGAAACCGAATCTGCTGACAGATCGCAAATCGGCCGATATCGCGTTTTCGGCCCTCAGAAGCGCCGAAATCGCGTTTTCTCGCTGAGCCCAGTGGACGGTGACTCGGTATGAAAACTGCACGGAGGAGCTGTTTTATCGTTTCTACCGTGCAGTTCGACATGTAAACTGCCCAGAAACCGAATCTGCTGACAGATCGCAAATCGGCCGATATCGCGTTTTCGGCCCTCAGAAGCGCCGAAATCGCGTTTTCTCGCTGAGCCGAGTGGACGGTGACTCGGTATGAAAACTGCACGGAGGGAGCTGTTTTATCGTTTCTACCGTGCAGTTCGACATGTAAACTGCCCAGAAACCGAATCTGCTGACAGATCGCAAATCGGCCGATATCGCGTTTTCGGCCCTCAGAAGCGCCGAAATCGCGTTTTCTCGCTGAGCCCAGTGGACGGTGACTCGGTATGAAAACTGCACGGAGGAGCTGTTTTATCGTTTCTACCGTGCAGTTCGACATGTAAACTGCCCAGAAACCGAATCTGCTGACAGATCGCAAATCGGCCGATATCGCGTTTTCGGCCCTCAGAAGCGCCGAAATCGCGTTTTCTCGCTGAGCCCAGTGGACGGTGACTCGGTATGAAAACTGCACGGAGGAGCTGTTTTATCGTTTCTACCGTGCAGTTCGACATGTAAACTGCCCAGAAACCGAATCTGCTGACAGATCGCAAATCGGCCGATATCGCGTTTTCGGCCCTCAGAAGCGCCGAAATCGCGTTTTCTCGCTGAGCCCAGTGGACGGTGACTCGGTATGAAAACTGCACGGAGGAGCTGTTTTATCGTTTCTACCGTGCAGTTCGACATGTAAACTGCCCAGAAACCGAATCTGCTGACAGATCGCAAATCGGCCGATATCGCGTTTTCGGCCCTCAGAAGCGCCGAAATCGCGTTTTCTCGCTGAGCCCAGTGGACGGTGACTCGGTATGAAAACTGCACGGAGGAGCTGTTTTATCGTTTCTACCGTGCAGTTCGACATGTAAACTGCCCAGAAACCGAATCTGCTGACAGATCGCAAATCGGCCGATATCGCGTTTTCGGCCCTCAGAAGCGCCGAAATCGCGTTTTCTCGCTGAGCCGAGTGGACGGTGACTCGGTATGAAAACTGCACGGAGGAGCTGTTTTATCGTTTCTACCGTGCAGTTCGACATGTAAACTGCCCAGAAACCGAATCTGCTGACAGATCGCAAATCGGCCGATATCGCGTTTTCGGCCCTCAGAAGCGCCGAAATCGCGTTTTCTCGCTGAGCCCAGTGGACGGTGACTCGGTATGAAAACTGCACGGAGGAGCTGTTTTATCGTTTCTACCGTGCAGTTCGACATGTAAACTGCCCAGAAACCGAATCTGCTGACAGATCGAAAATCGGCCGATATCGCGTTTTCGGCCCTCAGAAGCGCCGAAATCGCGTTTTCTCGCTGAGCCGAGTGGACGGTGACTCGGTATGAAAACTGCACGGAGGAGCTGTTTTATCGTTTCTACCGTGCAGTTCGACATGTAAACTGCCCAGAAACCGAATCTGCTGACAGATCGCAAATCGGCCGATATCGCGTTTTCGGCCCTCAGAAGCGCCGAAATCGCGTTTTCTCGCTGAGCCCAGTGGACGGTGACTCGGTATGAAAACTGCACGGAGGAGCTGTTTTATCGTTTCTACCGTGCAGTTCGACATGTAAACTGCCCAGAAACCGAATCTGCTGACAGATCGCAAATCGGCCGATATCGCGTTTTCGGCCCTCAGAAGCGCCGAAATCGCGTTTTCTCGCTGAGCCCAGTGGACGGTGACTCGGTATGAAAACTGCACGGAGGAGCTGTTTTATCGTTTCTACCGTGCAGTTCGACATGTAAACTGCCCAGAAACCGAATCTGCTGACAGATCGCAAATCGGCCGATATCGCGTTTTCGGCCCTCAGAAGCGCCGAAATCGCGTTTTCTCGCTGAGCCCAGTGGACGGTGACTCGGTATGAAAACTGCACGGAGGAGCTGTTTTATCGTTTCTACCGTGCAGTTCGACATGTAAACTGCCCAGAAACCGAATCTGCTGACAGATCGCAAATCGGCCGATATCGCGTTTTCGGCCCTCAGAAGCGCCGAAATCGCGTTTTCTCGCTGAGCCCAGTGGACGGTGACTCGGTATGAAAACTGCACGGAGGAGCTGTTTTATCGTTTCTACCGTGCAGTTCGACATGTAAACTGCCCAGAAACCGAATCTGCTGACAGATCGCAAATCGGCCGATATCGCGTTTTCGGCCCTCAGAAGCGCCGAAATCGCGTTTTCTCGCTGAGCCCAGTGGACGGTGACTCGGTATGAAAACTGCACGGAGGAGCTGTTTTATCGTTTCTACCGTGCAGTTCGACATGTAAACTGCCCAGAAACCGAATCTGCTGACAGATCGCAAATCGGCCGATATCGCGTTTTCGGCCCTCAGAAGCGCCGAAATCGCGTTTTCTCGCTGAGCCCAGTGGACGGTGACTCGGTATGAAAACTGCACGGAGGAGCTGTTTTATCGTTTCTACCGTGCAGTTCGACATGTAAACTGCCCAGAAACCGAATCTGCTGACAGATCGCAAATCGGCCGATATCGCGTTTTCGGCCCTCAGAAGCGCCGAAATCGCGTTTTCTCGCTGAGCCCAGTGGACGGTGACTCGGTATGAAAACTGCACGGAGGAGCTGTTTTATCGTTTCTACCGTGCAGTTCGACATGTAAACTGCCCAGAAACCGAATCTGCTGACAGATCGCAAATCGGCCGATATCGCGTTTTCGGCCCTCAGAAGCGCCGAAATCGCGTTTTCTCGCTGAGCCCAGTGGACGGTGACTCGGTATGAAAACTGCACGGAGGAGCTGTTTTATCGTTTCTACCGTGCAGTTCGACATGTAAACTGCCCAGAAACCGAATCTGCTGACAGATCGCAAATCGGCCGATATCGCGTTTTCGGCCCTCAGAAGCGCCGAAATCGCGTTTTCTCGCTGAGCCCAGTGGACGGTGACTCGGTATGAAAACTGCACGGAGGAGCTGTTTTATCGTTTCTACCGTGCAGTTCGACATGTAAACTGCCCAGAAACCGAATCTGCTGACAGATCGCAAATCGGCCGATATCGCGTTTTCGGCCCTCAGAAGCGCCGAAATCGCGTTTTCTCGCTGAGCCGAGTGGACGGTGACTCGGTATGAAAACTGCACGGAGGAGCTGTTTTATCGTTTCTACCGTGCAGTTCGACATGTAAACTGCCCAGAAACCGAATCTGCTGACAGATCGCAAATCGGCCGATATCGCGTTTTCGGCCCTCAGAAGCGCCGAAATCGCGTTTTCTCGCTGAGCCGAGTGGACGGTGACTCGGTATGAAAACTGCACGGAGGAGCTGTTTTATCGTTTCTACCGTGCAGTTCGACATGTAAACTGCCCAGAAACCGAATCTGCTGACAGATCGCAAATCGGCCGATATCGCGTTTTCGGCCCTCAGAAGCGCCGAAATCGCGTTTTCTCGCTGAGCCCAGTGGACGGTGACTCGGTATGAAAACTGCACGGAGGAGCTGTTTTATCGTTTCTACCGTGCAGTTCGACATGTAAACTGCCCAGAAACCGAATCTGCTGACAGATCGCAAATCGGCCGATATCGCGTTTTCGGCCCTCAGAAGCGCCGAAATCGCGTTTTCTCGCTGAGCCCAGTGGACGGTGACTCGGTATGAAAACTGCACGGAGGAGCTGTTTTATCGTTTCTACCGTGCAGTTCGACATGTAAACTGCCCAGAAACCGAATCTGCTGACAGATCGCAAATCGGCCGATATCGCGTTTTCGGCCCTCAGAAGCGCCGAAATCGCGTTTTCTCGCTGAGCCCAGTGGACGGTGACTCGGTATGAAAACTGCACGGAGGAGCTGTTTTATCGTTTCTACCGTGCAGTTCGACATGTAAACTGCCCAGAAACCGAATCTGCTGACAGATCGCAAATCGGCCGATATCGCGTTTTCGGCCCTCAGAAGCGCCGAAATCGCGTTTTCTCGCTGAGCCGAGTGGACGGTGACTCGGTATGAAAACTGCACGGAGGAGCTGTTTTATCGTTTCTACCGTGCAGTTCGACATGTAAACTGCCCAGAAACCGAATCTGCTGACAGATCGCAAATCGGCCGATATCGCGTTTTCGGCCCTCAGAAGCGCCGAAATCGCGTTTTCTCGCTGAGCCCAGTGGACGGTGACTCGGTATGAAAACTGCACGGAGGAGCTGTTTTATCGTTTCTACCGTGCAGTTCGACATGTAAACTGCCCAGAAACCGAATCTGCTGACAGATCGCAAATCGGCCGATATCGCGTTTTCGGCCCTCAGAAGCGCCGAAATCGCGTTTTCTCGCTGAGCCGAGTGGACGGTGACTCGGTATGAAAACTGCACGGAGGAGCTGTTTTATCGTTTCTACCGTGCAGTTCGACATGTAAACTGCCCAGAAACCGAATCTGCTGACAGATCGCAAATCGGCCGATATCGCGTTTTCGGCCCTCAGAAGCGCCGAAATCGCGTTTTCTCGCTGAGCCGAGTGGACGGTGACTCGGTATGAAAACTGCACGGAGGAGCTGTTTTATCGTTTCTACCGTGCAGTTCGACATGTAAACTGCCCAGAAACCGAATCTGCTGACAGATCGCAAATCGGCCGATATCGCGTTTTCGGCCCTCAGAAGCGCCGAAATCGCGTTTTCTCGCTGAGCCGAGTGGACGGTGACTCGGTATGAAAACTGCACGGAGGAGCTGTTTTATCGTTTCTACCGTGCAGTTCGACATGTAAACTGCCCAGAAACCGAATCTGCTGACAGATCGCAAATCGGCCGATATCGCGTTTTCGGCCCTCAGAAGCGCCGAAATCGCGTTTTCTCGCTGAGCCGAGTGGACGGTGACTCGGTATGAAAACTGCACGGAGGAGCTGTTTTATCGTTTCTACCGTGCAGTTCGACATGTAAACTGCCCAGAAACCGAATCTGCTGACAGATCGCAAATCGGCCGATATCGCGTTTTCGGCCCTCAGAAGCGCCGAAATCGCGTTTTCTCGCTGAGCCCAGTGGACGGTGACTCGGTATGAAAACTGCACGGAGGAGCTGTTTTATCGTTTCTACCGTGCAGTTCGACATGTAAACTGCCCAGAAACCGAATCTGCTGACAGATCGCAAATCGGCCGATATCGCGTTTTCGGCCCTCAGAAGCGCCGAAATCGCGTTTTCTCGCTGAGCCCAGTGGACGGTGACTCGGTATGAAAACTGCACGGAGGAGCTGTTTTATCGTTTCTACCGTGCAGTTCGACATGTAAACTGCCCAGAAACCGAATCTGCTGACAGATCGCAAATCGGCCGATATCGCGTTTTCGGCCCTCAGAAGCGCCGAAATCGCGTTTTCTCGCTGAGCCGAGTGGACGGTGACTCGGTATGAAAACTGCACGGAGGAGCTGTTTTATCGTTTCTACCGTGCAGTTCGACATGTAAACTGCCCAGAAACCGAATCTGCTGACAGATCGCAAATCGGCCGATATCGCGTTTTCGGCCCTCAGAAGCGCCGAAATCGCGTTTTCTCGCTGAGCCGAGTGGACGGTGACTCGGTATGAAAACTGCACGGAGGAGCTGTTTTATCGTTTCTACCGTGCAGTTCGACATGTAAACTGCCCAGAAACCGAATCTGCTGACAGATCGCAAATCGGCCGATATCGCGTTTTCGGCCCTCAGAAGCGCCGAAATCGCGTTTTCTCGCTGAGCCCAGTGGACGGTGACTCGGTATGAAAACTGCACGGAGGAGCTGTTTTATCGTTTCTACCGTGCAGTTCGACATGTAAACTGCCCAGAAACCGAATCTGCTGACAGATCGCAAATCGGCCGATATCGCGTTTTCGGCCCTCAGAAGCGCCGAAATCGCGTTTTCTCGCTGAGCCCAGTGGACGGTGACTCGGTATGAAAACTGCACGGAGGAGCTGTTTTATCGTTTCTACCGTGCAGTTCGACATGTAAACTGCCCAGAAACCGAATCTGCTGACAGATCGCAAATCGGCCGATATCGCGTTTTCGGCCCTCAGAAGCGCCGAAATCGCGTTTTCTCGCTGAGCCGAGTGGACGGTGACTCGGTATGAAAACTGCACGGAGGAGCTGTTTTATCGTTTCTACCGTGCAGTTCGACATGTAAACTGCCCAGAAACCGAATCTGCTGACAGATCGCAAATCGGCCGATATCGCGTTTTCGGCCCTCAGAAGCGCCGAAATCGCGTTTTCTCGCTGAGCCGAGTGGACGGTGACTCGGTATGAAAACTGCACGGAGGAGCTGTTTTATCGTTTCTACCGTGCAGTTCGACATGTAAACTGCCCAGAAACCGAATCTGCTGACAGATCGCAAATCGGCCGATATCGCGTTTTCGGCCCTCAGAAGCGCCGAAATCGCGTTTTCTCGCTGAGCCCAGTGGACGGTGACTCGGTATGAAAACTGCACGGAGGAGCTGTTTTATCGTTTCTACCGTGCAGTTCGACATGTAAACTGCCCAGAAACCGAATCTGCTGACAGATCGCAAATCGGCCGATATCGCGTTTTCGGCCCTCAGAAGCGCCGAAATCGCGTTTTCTCGCTGAGCCGAGTGGACGGTGACTCGGTATGAAAACTGCACGGAGGAGCTGTTTTATCGTTTCTACCGTGCAGTTCGACATGTAAACTGCCCAGAAACCGAATCTGCTGACAGATCGCAAATCGGCCGATATCGCGTTTTCGGCCCTCAGAAGCGCCGAAATCGCGTTTTCTCGCTGAGCCGAGTGGACGGTGACTCGGTATGAAAACTGCACGGAGGAGCTGTTTTATCGTTTCTACCGTGCAGTTCGACATGTAAACTGCCCAGAAACCGAATCTGCTGACAGATCGCAAATCGGCCGATATCGCGTTTTCGGCCCTCAGAAGCGCCGAAATCGCGTTTTCTCGCTGAGCCGAGTGGACGGTGACTCGGTATGAAAACTGCACGGAGGAGCTGTTTTATCGTTTCTACCGTGCAGTTCGACATGTAAACTGCCCAGAAACCGAATCTGCTGACAGATCGCAAATCGGCCGATATCGCGTTTTCGGCCCTCAGAAGCGCCGAAATCGCGTTTTCTCGCTGAGCCCAGTGGACGGTGACTCGGTATGAAAACTGCACGGAGGAGCTGTTTTATCGTTTCTACCGTGCAGTTCGACATGTAAACTGCCCAGAAACCGAATCTGCTGACAGATCGCAAATCGGCCGATATCGCGTTTTCGGCCCTCAGAAGCGCCGAAATCGCGTTTTCTCGCTGAGCCGAGTGGACGGTGACTCGGTATGAAAACTGCACGGAGGAGCTGTTTTATCGTTTCTACCGTGCAGTTCGACATGTAAACTGCCCAGAAACCGAATCTGCTGACAGATCGCAAATCGGCCGATATCGCGTTTTCGGCCCTCAGAAGCGCCGAAATCGCGTTTTCTCGCTGAGCCCAGTGGACGGTGACTCGGTATGAAAACTGCACGGAGGAGCTGTTTTATCGTTTCTACCGTGCAGTTCGACATGTAAACTGCCCAGAAACCGAATCTGCTGACAGATCGCAAATCGGCCGATATCGCGTTTTCGGCCCTCAGAAGCGCCGAAATCGCGTTTTCTCGCTGAGCCGAGTGGACGGTGACTCGGTATGAAAACTGCACGGAGGAGCTGTTTTATCGTTTCTACCGTGCAGTTCGACATGTAAACTGCCCAGAAACCGAATCTGCTGACAGATCGCAAATCGGCCGATATCGCGTTTTCGGCCCTCAGAAGCGCCGAAATCGCGTTTTCTCGCTGAGCCCAGTGGACGGTGACTCGGTATGAAAACTGCACGGAGGAGCTGTTTTATCGTTTCTACCGTGCAGTTCGACATGTAAACTGCCCAGAAACCGAATCTGCTGACAGATCGCAAATCGGCCGATATCGCGTTTTCGGCCCTCAGAAGCGCCGAAATCGCGTTTTCTCGCTGAGCCGAGTGGACGGTGACTCGGTATGAAAACTGCACGGAGGAGCTGTTTTATCGTTTCTACCGTGCAGTTCGACATGTAAACTGCCCAGAAACCGAATCTGCTGACAGATCGCAAATCGGCCGATATCGCGTTTTCGGCCCTCAGAAGCGCCGAAATCGCGTTTTCTCGCTGAGCCCAGTGGACGGTGACTCGGTATAATCGCGTTTCTCGCTGAGCCCAGTGGACGGTGACTCGGTATGAAAACTGCACGGAGGAGCTGTTTTATCGTTTCTACCGTGCAGTTCGACATGTAAACTGCCCAGAAACCGAATCTGCTGACAGATCGAAAATCGGCCGATATCGCGTTTTCGGCCCTCAGAAGCGCCGAAATCGCGTTTTCTCGCTGAGCCCAGTGGACGGTGACTCGGTATGAAAACTGCACGGAGGAGCTGTTTTATCGTTTCTACCGTGCAGTTCGACATGTAAACTGCCCAGAAACCGAATCTGCTGACAGATCGAAAATCGGCCGATATCGCGTTTTCGGCCCTCAGAAGCGCCGAAATCGCGTTTTCTCGCTGAGCCCAGTGGACGGTGACTCGGTATGAAAACTGCACGGAGGAGCTGTTTTATCGTTTCTACCGTGCAGTTCGACATGTAAACTGCCCAGAAACCGAATCTGCTGACAGATCGAAAATCGGCCGATATCGCGTTTTCGGCCCTCAGAAGCGCCGAAATCGCGTTTTCTCGCTGAGCCCAGTGGACGGTGACTCGGTATGAAAACTGCACGGAGGAGCTGTTTTATCGTTTCTACCGTGCAGTTCGACATGTAAACTGCCCAGAAACCGAATCTGCTGACAGATCGAAAATCGGCCGATATCGCGTTTTCGGCCCTCAGAAGCGCCGAAATCGCGTTTTCTCGCTGAGCCCAGTGGACGGTGACTCGGTATGAAAACTGCACGGAGGAGCTGTTTTATCGTTTCTACCGTGCAGTTCGACATGTAAACTGCCCAGAAACCGAATCTGCTGACAGATCGAAAATCGGCCGATATCGCGTTTTCGGCCCTCAGAAGCGCCGAAATCGCGTTTTCTCGCTGAGCCCAGTGGACGGTGACTCGGTATGAAAACTGCACGGAGGAGCTGTTTTATCGTTTCTACCGTGCAGTTCGACATGTAAACTGCCCAGAAACCGAATCTGCTGACAGATCGCAAATCGGCCGATATCGCGTTTTCGGCCCTCAGAAGCGCCGAAATCGCGTTTTCTCGCTGAGCCCAGTGGACGGTGACTCGGTATGAAAACTGCACGGAGGAGCTGTTTTATCGTTTCTACCGTGCAGTTCGACATGTAAACTGCCCAGAAACCGAATCTGCTGACAGATCGAAAATCGGCCGATATCGCGTTTTCGGCCCTCAGAAGCGCCGAAATCGCGTTTTCTCGCTGAGCCCAGTGGACGGTGACTCGGTATGAAAACTGCACGGAGGAGCTGTTTTATCGTTTCTACCGTGCAGTTCGACATGTAAACTGCCCAGAAACCGAATCTGCTGACAGATCGAAAATCGGCCGATATCGCGTTTTCGGCCCTCAGAAGCGCCGAAATCGCGTTTTCTCGCTGAGCCCAGTGGACGGTGACTCGGTATGAAAACTGCACGGAGGAGCTGTTTTATCGTTTCTACCGTGCAGTTCGACATGTAAACTGCCCAGAAACCGAATCTGCTGACAGATCGAAAATCGGCCGATATCGCGTTTTCGGCCCTCAGAAGCGCCGAAATCGCGTTTTCTCGCTGAGCCCAGTGGACGGTGACTCGGTATGAAAACTGCACGGAGGAGCTGTTTTATCGTTTCTACCGTGCAGTTCGACATGTAAACTGCCCAGAAACCGAATCTGCTGACAGATCGAAAATCGGCCGATATCGCGTTTTCGGCCCTCAGAAGCGCGAAATCGCGTTTTCTCGCTGAGCCCAGTGGACGGTGACTCGGTATGAAAACTGCACGGAGGAGCTGTTTTATCGTTTCTACCGTGCAGTTCGACATGTAAACTGCCCAGAAACCGAATCTGCTGACAGATCGAAAATCGGCCGATATCGCGTTTTCGGCCCTCAGAAGCGCCGAAATCGCGTTTTCTCGCTGAGCCCAGTGGACGGTGACTCGGTATGAAAACTGCACGGAGGAGCTGTTTTATCGTTTCTACCGTGCAGTTCGACATGTAAACTGCCCAGAAACCGAATCTGCTGACAGATCGAAAATCGGCCGATATCGCGTTTTCGGCCCTCAGAAGCGCCGAAATCGCGTTTTCTCGCTGAGCCCAGTGGACGGTGACTCGGTATGAAAACTGCACGGAGGAGCTGTTTTATCGTTTCTACCGTGCAGTTCGACATGTAAACTGCCCAGAAACCGAATCTGCTGACAGATCGAAAATCGGCCGATATCGCGTTTTCGGCCCTCAGAAGCGCCGAAATCGCGTTTTCTCGCTGAGCCCAGTGGACGGTGACTCGGTATGAAAACTGCACGGAGGAGCTGTTTTATCGTTTCTACCGTGCAGTTCGACATGTAAACTGCCCAGAAACCGAATCTGCTGACAGATCGAAAATCGGCCGATATCGCGTTTTCGGCCCTCAGAAGCGCCGAAATCGCGTTTTCTCGCTGAGCCCAGTGGACGGTGACTCGGTATGAAAACTGCACGGAGGAGCTGTTTTATCGTTTCTACCGTGCAGTTCGACATGTAAACTGCCCAGAAACCGAATCTGCTGACAGATCGAAAATCGGCCGATATCGCGTTTTCGGCCCTCAGAAGCGCCGAAATCGCGTTTTCTCGCTGAGCCCAGTGGACGGTGACTCGGTATGAAAACTGCACGGAGGAGCTGTTTTATCGTTTCTACCGTGCAGTTCGACATGTAAACTGCCCAGAAACCGAATCTGCTGACAGATCGCAAATCGGCCGATATCGCGTTTTCGGCCCTCAGAAGCGCCGAAATCGCGTTTTCTCGCTGAGCCCAGTGGACGGTGACTCGGTATGAAAACTGCACGGAGGAGCTGTTTTATCGTTTCTACCGTGCAGTTCGACATGTAAACTGCCCAGAAACCGAATCTGCTGACAGATCGAAAATCGGCCGATATCGCGTTTTCGGCCCTCAGAAGCGCCGAAATCGCGTTTTCTCGCTGAGCCCAGTGGACGGTGACTCGGTATGAAAACTGCACGGAGGAGCTGTTTTATCGTTTCTACCGTGCAGTTCGACATGTAAACTGCCCAGAAACCGAATCTGCTGACAGATCGCAAATCGGCCGATATCGCGTTTTCGGCCCTCAGGAGCGCCGAAATCGCGTTTTCTCGCTGAGCCCAGTGGACGGTGACTCGGTATGAAAACTGCACGGAGGAGCTGTTTTATCGTTTCTACCGTGCAGTTCGACATGTAAACTGCCCAGAAACCGAATCTGCTGCTGCACGGGGGAGCTGTTTTATCGTTTCTACCGTGCAGTTCGACATGTAAACTGCCCAGAAACCGAATCTGCTGACAGATCGCAAATCGGCCGATATCGCGTTTTCGGCCCTCAGAAGCGCCGAAATCGCGTTTTCTCGCTGAGCCCAGTGGACGGTGACTCGGTATGAAAACTGCACGGAGGAGCTGTTTTATCGTTTCTACCGTGCAGTTCGACATGTAAACTGCCCAGAAACCGAATCTGCTGACAGATCGAAAATCGGCCGATATCGCGTTTTCGGCCCTCAGAAGCGCCGAAATCGCGTTTTCTCGCTGAGCCCAGTGGACGGTGACTCGGTATGAAAACTGCACGGAGGAGCTGTTTTATCGTTTCTACCGTGCAGTTCGACATGTAAACTGCCCAGAAACCGAATCTGCTGACAGATCGAAAATCGGCCGATATCGCGTTTTCGGCCCTCAGAAGCGCCGAAATCGCGTTTTCTCGCTGAGCCCAGTGGACGGTGACTCGGTATGAAAACTGCACGGAGGAGCTGTTTTATCGTTTCTACCGGCAGTTCGACATGTAAACTGCCCAGAAACCGAATCTGCTGACAGATCGAAAATCGGCCGATATCGCGTTTTCGGCCCTCAGAAGCGCCGAAATCGCGTTTTCTCGCTGAGCCCAGTGGACGGTGACTCGGTATGAAAACTGCACGGAGGAGCTGTTTTATCGTTTCTACCGTGCAGTTCGACATGTAAACTGCCCAGAAACCGAATCTGCTGACAGATCGAAAATCGGCCGATATCGCGTTTTCGGCCCTCAGAAGCGCCGAAATCGCGTTTTCTCGCTGAGCCCAGTGGACGGTGACTCGGTATGAAAACTGCACGGAGGAGCTGTTTTATCGTTTCTACCGTGCAGTTCGACATGTAAACTGCCCAGAAACCGAATCTGCTGACAGATCGAAAATCGGCCGATATCGCGTTTTCGGCCCTCAGAAGCGCCGAAATCGCGTTTTCTCGCTGAGCCCAGTGGACGGTGACTCGGTATGAAAACTGCACGGAGGAGCTGTTTTATCGTTTCTACCGTGCAGTTCGACATGTAAACTGCCCAGAAACCGAATCTGCTGACAGATCGCAAATCGGCCGATATCGCGTTTTCGGCCCTCAGAAGCGCCGAAATCGCGTTTTCTCGCTGAGCCCAGTGGACGGTGACTCGGTATGAAAACTGCACGGAGGAGCTGTTTTATCGTTTCTACCGTGCAGTTCGACATGTAAACTGCCCAGAAACCGAATCTGCTGACAGATCGCAAATCGGCCGATATCGCGTTTTCGGCCCTCAGAAGCGCCGAAATCGCGTTTTCTCGCTGAGCCCAGTGGACGGTGACTCGGTATGAAAACTGCACGGAGGAGCTGTTTTATCGTTTCTACCGTGCAGTTCGACATGTAAACTGCCCAGAAACCGAATCTGCTGACAGATCGAAAATCGGCCGATATCGCGTTTTCGGCCCTCAGAAGCGCCGAAATCGCGTTTTCTCGCTGAGCCCAGTGGACGGTGACTCGGTATGAAAACTGCACGGAGGAGCTGTTTTATCGTTTCTACCGTGCAGTTCGACATGTAAACTGCCCAGAAACCGAATCTGCTGACAGATCGAAAATCGGCCGATATCGCGTTTTCGGCCCTCAGAAGCGCCGAAATCGCGTTTTCTCGCTGAGCCCAGTGGACGGTGACTCGGTATGAAAACTGCACGGAGGAGCTGTTTTATCGTTTCTACCGTGCAGTTCGACATGTAAACTGCCCAGAAACCGAATCTGCTGACAGATCGAAAATCGGCCGATATCGCGTTTTCGGCCCTCAGAAGCGCCGAAATCGCGTTTTCTCGCTGAGCCCAGTGGACGGTGACTCGGTATGAAAACTGCACGGAGGAGCTGTTTTATCGTTTCTACCGTGCAGTTCGACATGTAAACTGCCCAGAAACCGAATCTGCTGACAGATCGAAAATCGGCCGATATCGCGTTTTCGGCCCTCAGAAGCGCCGAAATCGCGTTTTCTCGCTGAGCCCAGTGGACGGTGACTCGGTATGAAAACTGCACGGAGGAGCTGTTTTATCGTTTCTACCGTGCAGTTCGACATGTAAACTGCCCAGAAACCGAATCTGCTGACAGATCGAAAATCGGCCGATATCGCGTTTTCGGCCCTCAGAAGCGCCGAAATCGCGTTTTCTCGCTGAGCCCAGTGGACGGTGACTCGGTATGAAAACTGCACGGAGGAGCTGTTTTATCGTTTCTACCGTGCAGTTCGACATGTAAACTGCCCAGAAACCGAATCTGCTGACAGATCGAAAATCGGCCGATATCGCGTTTTCGGCCCTCAGAAGCGCCGAAATCGCGTTTTCTCGCTGAGCCCAGTGGACGGTGACTCGGTATGAAAACTGCACGGAGGAGCTGTTTTATCGTTTCTACCGTGCAGTTCGACATGTAAACTGCCCAGAAACCGAATCTGCTGACAGATCGAAAATCGGCCGATATCGCGTTTTCGGCCCTCAGAAGCGCCGAAATCGCGTTTTCTCGCTGAGCCCAGTGGACGGTGACTCGGTATGAAAACTGCACGGAGGAGCTGTTTTATCGTTTCTACCGTGCAGTTCGACATGTAAACTGCCCAGAAACCGAATCTGCTGACAGATCGAAAATCGGCCGATATCGCGTTTTCGGCCCTCAGAAGCGCCGAAATCGCGTTTTCTCGCTGAGCCCAGTGGACGGTGACTCGGTATGAAAACTGCACGGAGGAGCTGTTTTATCGTTTCTACCGTGCAGTTCGACATGTAAACTGCCCAGAAACCGAATCTGCTGACAGATCGCAAATCGGCCGATATCGCGTTTTCGGCCCTCAGAAGCGCCGAAATCGCGTTTTCTCGCTGAGCCCAGTGGACCTCGGTATGAAAACAGCACGGAGGAGCTGTTTTATCGTTTCTACGGTGCAGTTCGACATGTAAACTGCCCAGAAAACGAATCTGCTGACAGATCGCAAATCGGCCGATATCGCGTTTTCGGCCCTCAGAAGCGCCGAAATCGCGTTTTCTCGCTGAGCCCAGTGGACGGTGACTCGGTATGAAAACTGCACGGAGGAGCTGTTTTATCGTTTCTACCGTGCAGTTCGACATGTAAACTGCCCAGAAACCGAATCTGCTGACAGATCGAAAATCCGAATCTGCTGACAGATCGAAAATCGGCCGATACGCGTTTTCGGCCCTCAGAAGCGCCGAAATCGCGTTTTCTCGCTGAGCCCAGTGGACGGTGACTCGGTATGAAAAACTGCATGGAAACTGCCCAGAAACCGAATCTGCTGACAGATCGAAAATCGGCCGATATCGCGTTTTCGGCCCTCAGAAGCGCCGAAATCGCGTTTTCTCGCTGAGCCCAGTGGACGGTGACTCGGTATGAAAACTGCACGGAGGAGCTGTTTTATCGTTTCTACCGTGCAGTTCGACATGTAAACTGCCCAGAAACCGAATCTGCTGACAGATCGAAAATCGGCCGATATCGCGTTTTCGGCCCTCAGAAGCGCCGAAATCGCGTTTTCTCGCTGAGCCCAGTGGACGGTGACTCGGTATGAAAACTGCACGGAGGAGCTGTTTTATCGTTTCTACCGTGCAGTTCGACATGTAAACTGCCCAGAAACCGAATCTGCTGACAGATCGCAAATCGGCCGATATCGCGTTTTCGGCCCTCAGAAGCGCCGAAATCGCGTTTCTCGCTGAGCCCAGTGGACGGTGACTCGGTATGAAAACTGCACGGAGGAGCTGTTTTATCGTTTCTACCGTGCAGTTCGACATGTAAACTGCCCAGAAACCGAATCTGCTGACAGATCGCAAATCGGCCGATATCGCGTTTTCGGCCCTCAGAAGCGCCGAAATCGCGTTTTCTCGCTGAGCCCAGTGGACGGTGACTCGGTATGAAAACTGCACGGAGGAGCTGTTTTATCGTTTCTACCGTGCAGTTCGACATGTAAACTGCCCAGAAACCGAATCTGCTGACAGATCGAAAATCGGCCGATATCGCGTTTTCGGCCCTCAGAAGCGCCGAAATCGCGTTTTCTCGCTGAGCCCAGTGGACGGTGACTCGGTATGAAAACTGCACGGAGGAGCTGTTTTATCGTTTCTACCGTGCAGTTCGACATGTAAACTGCCCAGAAACCGAATCTGCTGACAGATCGCAAATCGGCCGATATCGCGTTTTCGGCCCTCAGAAGCGCCGAAATCGCGTTTTCTCGCTGAGCCCAGTGGACGGTGACTCGGTTTCTGGGCAGTTCGACATGTACTGCACGGAGGAGCTGTTTTACAGTTTCTATCGTTCTACCGAGTTCATGTAAACTGCCCAGAAACCGAATATCGCAAATCGGCCGATATCGCGTTTTCGGCCCTCAGAAGCGCCGAAATCGCGTTTTCTCGCTGAGCCCAGTGGACGGTGACTCGGTATGAAAACTGCACGGAGGAGCTGTTTTATCGTTTCTACCGTGCAGTTCGACATGTAAACTGCCCAGAAACCGAATCTGCTGACAGATCGCAAATCGGCCGATATCGCGTTTTCGGCCCTCAGAAGCGCCGAAATCGCGTTTTCTCGCTGAGCCCAGTGGACGGTGACTCGGTATGAAAACTGCACGGAGGAGCTGTTTTATCGTTTCTACCGTGCAGTTCGACATGTAAACTGCCCAGAAACCGAATCTGCTGACAGATCGAAAATCGGCCGATATCGCGTTTTCGGCCCTCAGAAGCGCCGAAATCGCGTTTTCTCGCTGAGCCCAGTGGACGGTGACTCGGTATGAAAACTGCACGGAGGAGCTGTTTTATCGTTTCTACCGTGCAGTTCGACATGTAAACTGCCCAGAAACCGAATCTGCTGACAGATCGAAAATCGGCCGATATCGCGTTTTCGGCCCTCAGGAGCGCCGAAATCGCGTTTTCTCGCTGAGCCCAGTGGACGGTGACTCGGTATGAAAACTGCACGGAGGAGCTGTTTTATCGTTTTCACCGTGCAGTTCGACATGTAAACTGCCCAGAAACCGAATCTGCTGACAGATCGCAAATCGGCCGATATCGCGTTTTCGGCCCTCAGAAGCGCCGAAATCGCGTTTTCTCGCTGAGCCCAGTGGACGGTGACTCGGTATGAAAACTGCACGGAGGAGCTGTTTTATCGTTTCTACCGTGCAGTTCGACATGTAAACTGCCCAGAAACCGAATCTGCTGACAGATCGAAAATCGGCCGATATCGCGTTTTCGGCCCTCAGAAGCGCCGAAATCGCGTTTTCTCGCTGAGCCCAGTGGACGGTGACTCGGTATGAAAACTGCACGGAGGAGCTGTTTTATCGTTTCTACCGTGCAGTTCGACATGTAAACTGCCCAGAAACCGAATCTGCTGACAGATCGAAAATCGGCCGATATCGCGTTTTCGGCCCTCAGGAGTGCCGAAATCGCGTTTTCTCGCTGAGCCAGTGGACGGTGACTCGGTATGAAAACTGCACGGAGGAGCTGTTTTATCGTTTCTACCGTGCAGTTCGACATGTAAACTGCCCAGAAACCGAATCTGCTGACAGATGGCAAATCGGCCGATATCGCGTTTTCGGCCCTCAGAAGCGCCGAAATCGCGTTTTCTCGCTGAGCCCAGTGGACGGTGACTCGGTATGAAAACTGCACGGAGGAGCTGTTTTATCGTTTCTACCGTGCAGTTCGACATGTAAACTGCCCAGAAACCGAATCTGCTGACAGATCGAAAATCGGCCGATATCGCGTTTTCGGCCCTCAGAAGCGCCGAAATCGCGTTTTCTCGCTGAGCCCAGTGGACGGTGACTCGGTATGAAAACTGCACGGAGGAGCTGTTTTATCGTTTCTACCGTGCAGTTCGACATGTAAACTGCCCAGAAACCGAATCTGCTGACAGATCGCAATTCGGCCGATATCGCGTTTTCGGCCCTCAGTTGCGCCGAAATCGCGTTTTCTCGCTGAGCCCAGTGGACGGTGACTCGGTATGAAAACAGCACGGAGGAGCTGTTTTATCGTTTCTACCGTGCAGTTCGACATGTAAACTGCCCAGAAAACGAATCTGCTGACAGATCGCAAATCGGCCGATATCGCGTTTTCGGCCCTCAGAAGCGCCGAAATCGCGTTTTCTCGCTGAGCCCAGTGGACGGTGACTCGGTATGAAAACTGCACGGAGGAGCTGTTTTATCGTTTCTACCGTGCAGTTCGACATGTAAACTGCCCAGAAACCGAATCTGCTGACAGATCGAAAATCGGCCGTTATCGCGTTTTCGGCCCTCAGAAGCGCCGAAATCGCGTTTTCTCGCTGAGCCCAGTGGACGGTGACTCGGTATGAAAACTGCACGGAGGAGCTGTTTTATCGTTTCTACCGTGCAGTTCGACATGTAAACTGCCCAGAAACCGAATCTGCTGACAGATCGCAAATCGGCCGATATCGCGTTTTCGGCCCTCAGGAGCGCCGAAATCGCGTTTTCTCGCTGAGCCCAGTGGACGGTGACTCGGTATGAAAACTGCACGGAGGAGCTGTTTTATCGTTTCTACCGTGCAGTTCGACATGTAAACTGCCCAGAAACCGAATCTGCTGACAGATCGAAAATCGGCCGATATCGCGTTTTCGGCCCTCAGAAGCGCCGAAATCGCGTTTTTTCTCTGAGCCCAGTGGACGGTGACTCGGTATGAAAACTGCACGGCGGAGCTGTTTTATCGTTTCTACCGTGCAGTTCGACATGTAAACTGCCCAGAAACCGAATCTGCTGACAGATCGAAAATCGGCGATATCGCGTTTTCGGCCCTCAGAAGCGCCGAAATCGCGTTTTCTCGCTGAGCCAGTGGACGGTGACTCGGTATGAAAACTGCACGGAGGAGCTGTTTTATCGTTTCTACCGTGCAGTTCGACATGTAAACTGCCCAGAAACCGAAGCTGCTGACAGATCGAAAATCGGCCGATATCGCGTTTTCTCGCTGAGCGCAGTGGACGGTGACTCGGTATGAAAACTGCACGGGGGAGCTGTTTTATCGTTTCTACCGTGCAGTTCGACATGTAAACTGCCCAGAAACCGAATCTGCTGACAGATCGCAAATCGGCCGATATCGCGTTTTCGGCCCTCAGAAGCGCCGAAATCGCGTTTTCTCGCTGAGCCCAGTGGACGGTGACTCGGTATGAAAACTGCACGGAGGAGCTGTTTTATCGTTTTCACCGTGCAGTTCGACATGTAAACTGCCCAGAAACCGAATCTGCTGACAGATCGCAAATCAGCCGATATCGCGTTTTCGGCCCTCAGAAGCGCCGAAATCGCGTTTTCTCGCTGAGCCCAGTGGACGGTGACTCGGTATGAAAACTGCACGGAGGCGCGCGTTTTCTCGCTGAGCCCAGTTTTATCGTTTCTACCGTGCAGTTCGACATGTAAACTGCCCAGAAACCGAATCTGCTGACAGATCGCAAATCGGCCGATATCGCGTTTTCGGCCCTCAGAAGCGCCGAAATCGCGTTTTCTCGCTGAGCCCAGTGGACGGTGACTCGGTATGAAAACTGCACCGAGGGAGCTGTTTTATCGTTTCTACCGTGCAGTTCGACATGTAAACTGCCCAGAAACCGAATCTGCTGACAGATCGCAAATCGGCCGATATCGCGTTTTCGGCCCTCAGAAGCGCCGAAATCGCGTTTTCTCGCTGAGCCCAGTGGACGGTGACTCGGTATGAAAACTGCACGGAGGAGCTGTTTTATCGTTTCTACCGTGCAGTTCGACATGTAAACTGCCCAGAAACCGAATCTGCTGACAGATCGAAAAATCGGCCGATATCGCGTTTTCGGCCCTCAGTAGCGCCGAAATCGCGTTTTCTCGCTGAGCCCAGTGGACGGTGACTCGGTATGAAAACTGCACGGAGGAGCTGTTTTATCGTTCTCACCGTGCAGTTCGACATGTAAACTGCCCAGAAACCGAATCTGCTGACAGATCGAAAATCGGCCGATATCGCGTTTTCGGCCCTCAGAAGTGCCGAAATCGCGTTTCTCGCTGAGCCGAGTGGACGGTGACTCGGTATGAAAACTGCACGGAGGAGCTGTTTTATCGTTTCTACCGTGCAGTTCGACATGTACACTGCCCAGAAACCGAATCTGCTGACAGATCGCAAATCGGCCGATATCGCGTTTTCGGCCCTCAGAAGCGCCGAAATCGCGTTTTCTCGCTGAGCCCAGTGGACGGTGACTCGGTATGAAAACTGCACGGAGGAGCTGTTTTATCGTTTCTACCGTGCAGTTCGACATGTAAACTGCCCAGAAACCGAATCTGCTGACAGATCGAAAATCGCCGATATCGCGTTTTCGGCCCTCAGAAGCGCCGAAATCGCGTTTTCTCGCTGAGCCCAGTGGACGGTGACTCGGTATGAAAACTGCACGGAGGAGCTGTTTTATCGTTTTAACCGTGCAGTTCGACATGTAAACTGCCCAGAAACCGAATCTGCTGACAGATCGCAAATCGGCCGATATCGCGTTTTCGGCCCCCAAAAGCGCCGAAATCGCGTTTTCTCGCTGAGCCCAGTGGACGGTGACTCGGTATGAAAACTGCACGGAGGAGCTGTTTTATCGTTTCTACCGTGCAGTTCGACATGTAAACTGCCCAGAAACCGAATCTGCTGACAGATCGCAAATCGGCCGATATCGCGTTTTCGGCCCTCAGAAGCGCCGAAATCGCGTTTTCTCGCTGAGCCCAGTGGACGGTGACTCGGTATGAAAAAAGAACGGAGGAGCTGTTTTATCGTTTCTACCGTGCAGTTCGACATGCAAACTGCCCAGAAACCGAATCTGCTGACAGATCGCAAATCGGCCGATATCGCGTTTTCGGCCCTCAGAAGCGCCGAAATCGCGTTTCCTCGCTGAGCCGAGTGGACGGTGACTCGGTATGAAAACTGTACGGAGGAGCTGTTTTATCGTTTCTACCGTGCAGTTCGACATGTAAACTGCCCAGAAACCGAATCTGCTGACAGATCGCAAATCGGCCGATATCGCGTTTTCGGCCCTCAGAAGCGCCGAAATCGCGTTTTCTCGCTGAGCCCAGTGGACGGTGACTCGGTATGAAAACTGCACGGGGGAGCTGTTTTATCGTTTCTACCGTGCAGTTCGACATGTAAACTGCCCAGAAACCGAATCTGCTGACAGATCGCAAATCGGCCGATATCGCGTTTTCGGCCCTCAGAAGCGCCGAAATCGCGTTTTCTCGCTGAGCCCAGTGGACGGTGACTCGGTATGAAAACTGCACGGAGGAGCTGTTTTATCGTTTCTACCGTGCAGTTCGACATGTAAACTGCCCAGAAACCGAATCTGCTGACAGATCGAAAATCGGCCGATATCGCGTTTTCGGCCCTCGGAAGCGCCGAAATCGCGTTTTCTCGCTGAGCCCAGTGGACGGAGACTCGGTATGAAAACAGCACGGAGGAGCTGTTTTATCGTTTCTACCGTGCAGTTCGACATGTAAACTGCCCAGAAACCGAATCTGCTGACAGATCGAAAATCGGCCGATATCGCGTTTTCGGCCCTCAGAAGCGCCGAAATCGCGTTTTCTCGCTGAGCCCAGTGGACGGTGACTCGGTATGAAAACTGCACGGAGGAGCTGTTTTATCGTTTCTACCGTGCAGTTCGACATGTAAACTACCCAGAAACCGAATCTGCTGACAGATCGAAAATCGGCCGATATCGCGTTTTCGGCCCTCAGAAGCGCCGAAATCGCGTTTTCTCGCTGAGCCCAGTGGACGGTGACTCGGTATGAAAACTGCACGGAGGAGCTGTTTTATCGTTTCTACCGTGCAGTTCGACATGTAAACTGCCCAGAAACCGAATCTGCTGACAGATCGAAAATCGGCCGATATCGCGTTTTCGGCCCTCAGGAGCTGAAATCGCGTTTTCTCGCTGAGCCCAGTGGACGGTGACTCGGTATGAAAACTGCACGGAGGAGCTGTTTTATCGTTTCTACCGTGCAGTTCGACATGTAAACTGCCCAGAAACCGAATCTGCTGACAGATCGAAAATCGGCCGATATCGCGTTTTCGGCCCTCAGAAGCGCCGAAATCGCGTTTTCTCGCTGAGCCCAGTGGACGGTGACTCGGTATGAAAACTGCACGGAGGAGCTGTTTTATCGTTTCTACCGTGCAGTTCGACATGTAAACTGCCCAGAAACCGAATCTGCTGACAGATCGAAAATCGGCCGATATCGCGTTTTCGGCCCTCAGGAGTGCCGAAATCGCGTTTTCTCGCTGAGCCCAGTGGACGGTGACTCGGTATGAAAACTGCACGGAGGAGCTGTTTTATCGTTTCTACCGTGCAGTTCGACATGTAAACTGCCCAGAAACCGAATCTGCTGACAGATCGAAAATCGGCTGATATCGCGTTTTCGGCCCTCAGAAGCGCCGAAATCGCGTTTTCTCGCTGAGCCCAGTGGACGGTGACTCGGTATGAAAACTGCACGGAGGAGCTGTTTTATCGTTTCTACCGTGCAGTTCGACATGTAAACTGCCCAGAAACCGAATCTGCTGACAGATCGAAATCGGCCGATATCGCGTTTTCGGCCCTCAGAAGCGCCGAAATCGCGTTTTTCTCGCTGAGCCCAGTGGACGGTGACTCGGTATGAAAACTGCACGGAGGAGCTGTTTTATCGTTTCTACCGTGCAGTTCGACATGTAAACTGCCCAGAAACCGAATCTGCTGACAGATCGCGTTTTCGGCCCTCAAATCGGGTGCAGTTCGACATGTAAACTGCCCAGAAACCGAATCTGCTGACAGATCGAAAATCGGCCGATATCGCGTTTTCGGCCCTCAGAAGCGCCGAAATCGCGTTTTCTCGCTGAGCCCAGTGGACGGTGACTCGGTATGAAAACTGCACGGAGGAGCTGTTTTATCGTTTCTACCGTGCAGTTCGACATGTAAACTGCCCAGAAACCGAATCTGCTGACAGATCGAAAATCGGCCGATATCGCGTTTTCGGCCCTCAGAAGTGCCGAAATCGCGTTTTCTCGCTGAGCCCAGTGGACGGTGACTCGGTATGAAAACTGCACGGAGGAGCTGTTTTATCGTTTCTACCGTGCAGTTCGACATGTAAACTGCCCAGAAACCGAATCTGCTGACAGATCGCAAATCGGCCGATATCGCGTTTTCGGCCCTCAGAAGCGCCGAAATCGCGTTTTCTCGCTGAGCCCAGTGGACGGTGACTCGGTATGAAAACTGCACGGAGGAGCTGTTTTATCGTTTCTACCGTGCAGTTCGACATGTAAACTGCCCAGAAACCGAATCTGCTGACAGATCGAAAATCGGCCGATATCGCGTTTTCGGCCCTCAGAAGCGCCGAAATCGCGTTTTCTCGCTGAGCCCAGTGGACGGTGACTCGGTATGAAAACTGCACGGAGGAGCTGTTTTATCGTTTCTACCGTGCAGTTCGACATGTAAACTGCCCAGAAACCGAATCTGCTGACAGATCGAAAATCGGCCGATATCGCGTTTTCGGCCCTCAGAAGCGCCGAAATCGCGTTTTCTCGCTGAGCCCAGTGGACGGTGACTCGGTATGAAAACTGCACGGAGGAGCTGTTTTATCGTTTCTACCGTGCAGTTCGACATGTAAACTGCCCAGAAACCGAATCTGCTGACAGATCGAAAATCGGCCGATATCGCGTTTTCGGCCCTCAGAAGCGCCGAAATCGCGTTTTCTCGCTGAGCCCAGTGGACGGTGACTCGGTATGAAAACTGCACGGAGGAGCTGTTTTATCGTTTCTACCGTGCAGTTCGACATGTAAACTGCCCAGAAACCGAATCTGCTGACAGATCGAAAATCGGCCGATATCGCGTTTTCGGCCCTCAGAAGCGCCGAAATCGCGTTTTCTCGCTGAGCCCAGTGGACGGTGACTCGGTATGAAAACTGCACGGAGGAGCTGTTTTATCGTTTCTACCGTGCAGTTCGACATGTAAACTGCCCAGAAACCGAATCTGCTGACAGATCGCAAATCGGCCGATATCGCGTTTTCGGCCCTCAGAAGCGCCGAAATCGCGTTTTCTCGCTGAGCCAGTGGACGGTGACTCGGTATGAAAACTGCACGGGGGAGCTGTTTTATCGTTTCTACCGTGCAGTTCGACATGTAAACTGCCCAGAAACCGAATCTGCTGACAGATCGCAAATCGGCCGATATCGCGTTTTCGGCCCTCAGAAGCGCCGAAATCGCGTTTTCTCGCTGAGCCCAGTGGACGGTGACTCGGTATGAAAACTGCACGGAGGAGCTGTTTTATCGTTTCTACCGTGCAGTTCGACATGTAAACTGCCCAGAAACCGAATCTGCTGACAGATCGAAAATCGGCCGATATCGCGTTTTCGGCCCTCAGAAGCGCCGAAATCGCGTTTTCTCGCTGAGCCCAGTGGACGGTGACTCGGTATGAAAACTGCACGGAGGAGCTGTTTTATCGTTTCTACCGTGCAGTTCGACATGTAAACTGCCCAGAAACCGAATCTGCTGACAGATCGCAAATCGGCCGATATCGCGTTTTCGGCCCTCAGAAGCGCCGAAATCGCGTTTTCTCGCTGAGCCCAGTGGACGGTGACTCGGTATGAAAACTGCACGGAGGAGCTGTTTTATCGTTTCTACCGTGCAGTTCGACATGTAAACTGCCCAGAAACCGAATCTGCTGACAGATCGCGAATCGGCCGATATCGCGTTTTCGGCCCTCAGAAGCGCCGAAATCGCGTTTTCTCGCTGAGCCCAGTGGACGGTGACTCGGTATGAAAACTGCACGGAGGAGCTGTTTTATCGTTTCTACCGTGCAGTTCGACATGTAAACTGCCCAGAAACCGAATCTGCTGACAGATCGAAAATCGGCCGATATCGCGTTTTCGGCCCTCAGAAGCGCCGAAATCGCGTTTTCTCGCTGAGCCCAGTGGACGGTGACTCGGTATGAAAACTGCACGGAGGAGCTGTTTTATCGTTTCTACCGTGCAGTTCGACATGTAAACTGCCCAGAAACCGAATCTGCTGACAGATCGAAAATCGGCCGATATCGCGTTTTCGGCCCTCAGAAGCGCCGAAATCGCGTTTTCTCGCTGAGCCCAGTGGACGGTGACTCGGTATGAAAACTGCACGGAGGAGCTGTTTTATCGTTTCTACCGTGCAGTTCGACATGTAAACTGCCCAGAAACCGAAACTGCTGACAGATCGCAAATCGGCCGATATCGCGTTTTCGGCCCTCAGAAGCGCGTTTTCTCGCTGAGCCCAGTGGCCGGTGACTCGGGTATGAAAACTGCACGGAGGAGCTGTTTTATCGTTTCTACCGTGCAGTTCGACATGTAAACTGCCCAGAAACCGAATCTGCTGACAGATCGCAAATCGGCCGATATCGCGTTTTCGGCCCTCAGAAGCGCCGAAATCGCGTTTTCTCGCTGAGCCCAGTGGACGGTGACTCGGTATGAAAACTGCACGGAGGAGCTGTTTTATCGTTTCTACCGTGCAGTTCGACATGTAAACTGCCCAGAAACCGAATCTGCTGACAGATCGAAAATCGGCCGATATCGCGTTTTCGGCCCTCAGAAGCGCCGAAATCGCGTTTTCTCGCTGAGCCCAGTGGACGGTGACTCGGTATGAAAACTGCACGGAGGAGCTGTTTTATCGTTTCTACCGTGCAGTTCGACATGTAAACTGCCCAGAAACCGAATCTGCTGACAGATCGCAAATCGGCCGATATCGCGTTTTCGGCCCTCAGAAACAGAAGCGCCGAAATCGCGTTTTCTCGCTGAGCCCAGTGGACGGTGACTCGGTATGAAAACTGCACGGAGGAGCTGTTTTATCGTTTCTACCGTGCAGTTCGACATGTAAACTGCCCAGAAACCGAATCTGCTGACAGATCGAAAATCGGCCGATATCGCGTTTTCGGCCCTCAGAAGCGCCGAAATCGCGTTTTCTCGCTGAGCCCAGTGGACGGTGACTCGGTATGAAAACTGCACGGAGGAGCTGTTTTATCGTTTCTACCGTGCAGTTCGACATGTAAACTGCCCAGAAACCGAATCTGCTGACAGATCGAAAATCGGCCGATATCGCGTTTTCGGCCCTCAGAAGCGCCGAAATCGCGTTTTCTCGCTGAGCCCAGTGGACGGTGACTCGGTATGAAAACTGCACGGAGGAGCTGTTTTATCGTTTCTACCGTGCAGTTCGACATGTAAACTGCCCAGAAACCGAATCTGCTGACAGATCGAAAATCGGCCGATATCGCGTTTTCGGCCCTCAGAAGCGCCGAAATCGCGTTTTCTCGCTGAGCCCAGTGGACGGTGACTCGGTATGAAAACTGCACGGAGGAGCTGTTTTATCGTTTCTACCGTGCAGTTCGACATGTAAACTGCCCAGAAACCGAATCTGCTGACAGATCGAAAATCGGCCGATATCGCGTTTTCGGCCCTCAGAAGCGCCGAAATCGCGTTTTCTCGCTGAGCCCAGTGGACGGTGACTCGGTATGAAAACTGCACGGAGGAGCTGTTTTATCGTTTCTACCGTGCAGTTCGACATGTAAACTGCCCAGAAACCGAATCTGCTGACAGATCGCAAATCGGCCGATATCGCGTTTTCGGCCCTCAGAAGCGCCGAAATCGCGTTTTCTCGCTGAGCCCAGTGGACGGTGACTCGGTATGAAAACTGCACGGAGGAGCTGTTTTATCGTTTCTACCGTGCAGTTCGACATGTAAACTGCCCAGAAACCGAATCTGCTGACAGATCGAAAATCGGCCGATATCGCGTTTTCGGCCCTCAGAAGCGCCGAAATCGCGTTTTCTCGCTGAGCCCAGTGGACGGTGACTCGGTATGAAAACTGCACGGAGGAGCTGTTTTATCGTTTCTACCGTGCAGTTCGACATGTAAACTGCCCAGAAACCGAATCTGCTGACAGATCGAAAATCGGCCGATATCGCGTTTTCGGCCCTCAGAAGCGCCGAAATCGCGTTTTCTCGCTGAGCCCAGTGGACGGTGACTCGGTATGAAAACTGCACGGAGGAGCTGTTTTATCGTTTCTACCGTGCAGTTCGACATGTAAACTGCCCAGAAACCGAATCTGCTGACAGATCGAAAATCGGCCGATATCGCGTTTTCGGCCCTCAGAAGCGCCGAAATCGCGTTTTCTCGCTGAGCCCAGTGGACGGTGACTCGGTATGAAAACTGCACGGAGGAGCTGTTTTATCGTTTCTACCGTGCAGTTCGACATGTAAACTGCCCAGAAACCGAATCTGCTGACAGATCGCAAATCGGCCGATATCGCGTTTTCGGCCCTCAGAAGCGCCGAAATCGCGTTTTCTCGCTGAGCCCAGTGGACGGTGACTCGGTATGAAAACTGCACGGAGGAGCTGTTTTATCGTTTCTACCGTGCAGTTCGACATGTAAACTGCCCAGAAACCGAATCTGCTGACAGATCGCAAATCGGCCGATATCGCGTTTTCGGCCCTCAGAAGCGCCGAAATCGCGTTTTCTCGCTGAGCCCAGTGGACGGTGACTCGGTATGAAAACTGCACGGAGGAGCTGTTTTATCGTTTCTACCGTGCAGTTCGACATGTAAACTGCCCAGAAACCGAATCTGCTGACAGATCGCAAATCGGCCGATATCGCGTTTTCGGCCCTCAGAAGCGCCGAAATCGCGTTTTCTCGCTGAGCCCAGTGGACGGTGACTCGGTATGAAAACTGCACGGAGGAGCTGTTTTATCGTTTCTACCGTGCAGTTCGACATGTAAACTGCCCAGAAACCGAATCTGCTGACAGATCGAAAATCGGCCGATATCGCTTCGGCCCTCAGGGGCGCCGAAATCGCGTTTTCTCGCTGAGCCCAGTGGACGGTGACTCGGTATGAAAACTGCACGGAGGAGCTGTTTTATCGTTTCTACCGTGCAGTTCGACATGTAAACTGCCCAGAAACCGAATCTGCTGACAGATCGAAAATCGGCCGATATCGCGTTTTCGGCCCTCAGAAGCGCCGAAATCGCGTTTTCTCGCTGAGCCCAGTGGACGGTGACTCGGTATGAAAACTGCACGGAGGAGCTGTTTTATCGTTTCTACCGTGCAGTTCGACATGTAAACTGCCCAGAAACCGAATCTGCTGACAGATCGCAAATCGGCCGATATCGCGTTTTCGGCCCTCAGAAGCGCCGAAATCGCGTTTTCTCGCTGAGCCCAGTGGACGGTGACTCGGTATGAAAACTGCACGGAGGAGCTGTTTTATCGTTTCTACCGTGCAGTTCGACATGTAAACTGCCCAGAAACCGAATCTGCTGACAGATCGAAAATCGGCCGATATCGCGTTTTCGGCCCTCAGAAGCGCCGAAATCGCGTTTTCTCGCTGAGCCCAGTGGACGGTGACTCGGTATGAAAACTGCACGGAGGAGCTGTTTTATCGTTTCTACCGTGCAGTTCGACATGTAAACTGCCCAGAAACCGAATCTGCTGACAGATCGAAAATCGGCCGATATCGCGTTTTCGGCCCTCAGAAGCGCCGAAATCGCGTTTTCTCGCTGAGTTTTCTCGCCCAGTGGACGGTGACTCGGTATGAAAACTGCACGGAGGAGCTGTTTTATCGTTTCTACCGTGCAGTTCGACATGTAAACTGCCCAGAAACCGAATCTGCTGACAGATCGAAAATCGGCCGATATCGCGTTTTCGGCCCTCAGAAGCGCCGAAATCGCGTTTTCTCGCTGAGCCCAGTGGACGGTGACTCGGTATGAAAACTGCACGGAGGAGCTGTTTTATCGTTTCTACCGTGCAGTTCGACATGTAAACTGCCCAGAAACCGAATCTGCTGACAGATCGCAAATCGGCCGATATCGCGTTTTCGGCCCTCAGAAGCGCCGAAATCGCGTTTTCTCGCTGAGCCCAGTGGACGGTGACTCGGTATGAAAACTGCACGGAGGAGCTGTTTTATCGTTTCTACCGTGCAGTTCGACATGTAAACTGCCCAGAAACCGAATCTGCTGACAGATCGAAAATCGGCCGATATCGCGTTTTCGGCCCTCAGAAGCGCCGAAATCGCGTTTTCTCGCTGAGCCCAGTGGACGGTGACTCGGTATGAAAACTGCACCGTTTTCGGCCCTCAGAAGCGCCGGGATCTGTTTTATCGTTTCTACCGTGCAGTTCGACATGTAAACTGCCCAGAAACCGAATCTGCTGACAGATCGAAAATCGGCCGATATCGCGTTTTCGGCCCTCAGAAGCGCCGAAATCGCGTTTTCTCGCTGAGCCCAGTGGACGGTGACTCGGTATGAAAACTGCACGGAGGAGCTGTTTTATCGTTTCTACCGTGCAGTTCGACATGTAAACTGCCCAGAAACCGAATCTGCTGACAGATCGAAAATCGGCCGATATCGCGTTTTCGGCCCTCAGAAGCGCCGAAATCGCGTTTTCTCGCTGAGCCCAGTGGACGGTGACTCGGTATGAAAACTGCACGGAGGAGCTGTTTTATCGTTTCTACCGTGCAGTTCGACATGTAAACTGCCCAGAAACCGAATCTGCTGACAGATCGAAAATCGGCCGATATCGCGTTTTCGGCCCTCAGAAGCGCCGAAATCGCGTTTTCTCGCTGAGCCCAGTGGACGGTGACTCGGTATGAAAACTGCACGGAGGAGCTGTTTTATCGTTTCTACCGTGCAGTTCGACATGTAAACTGCCCAGAAACCGAATCTGCTGACAGATCGCAAATCGGCCGATATCGCGTTTTCGGCCCTCAGAAGCGCCGAAATCGCGTTTTCTCGCTGAGCCCAGTGGACGGTGACTCGGTATGAAAACTGCACGGAGGAGCTGTTTTATCGTTTCTACCGTGCAGTTCGACATGTAAACTGCCCAGAAACCGAATCTGCTGACAGATCGCAAATCGGCCGATATCGCGTTTTCGGCCCTCAGAAGCGCCGAAATCGCGTTTTCTCGCTGAGCCCAGTGGACGGTGACTCGGTATGAAAACTGCACGGAGGAGCTGTTTTATCGTTTCTACCGTGCAGTTCGACATGTAAACTGCCCAGAAACCGAATCTGCTGACAGATCGCAAATCGGCCGATATCGCGTTTTCGGCCCTCAGAAGCGCCGAAATCGCGTTTTCTCGCTGAGCCCAGTGGACGGTGACTCGGTATGAAAACTGCACGGAGGAGCTGTTTTATCGTTTCTACCGTGCAGTTCGACATGTAAACTGCCCAGAAACCGAATCTGCTGACAGATCGCAAATCGGCCGATATCGCGTTTTCGGCCCTCAGAAGCGCCGAAATCGCGTTTTCTCGCTGAGCCCAGTGGACGGTGACTCGGTATGAAAACTGCACGGAGGAGCTGTTTTATCGTTTCTACCGTGCAGTTCGACATGTAAACTGCCCAGAAACCGAATCTGCTGACAGATCGAAATCGGCCGATATCGCGTTTTCGGCCCTCAGAAGCGCCGAAATCGCGTTTTCTCGCTGAGCCCAGTGGACGGTGACTCGGTATGAAAACTGCACGGAGGAGCTGTTTTATCGTTTCTACCGTGCAGTTCGACATGTAAACTGCCCAGAAACCGAATCTGCTGACAGATCGAAAATCGGCCGATATCGCGTTTTCGGCCCTCAGAAGCGCCGAAATCGCGTTTTCTCGCTGAGCCCAGTGGACGGTGACTCGGTATGAAAACTGCACGGAGGAGCTGTTTTATCGTTTCTACCGTGCAGTTCGACATGTAAACTGCCCAGAAACCGAATCTGCTGACAGATCGCAAATCGGCCGATATCGCGTTTTCGGCCCTCAGAAGCGCCGAAATCGCGTTTTCTCGCTGAGCCCAGTGGACGGTGACTCGGTATGAAAACTGCACGGAGGAGCTGTTTTATCGTTTCTACCGTGCAGTTCGACATGTAAACTGCCCAGAAACCGAATCTGCTGACAGATCGCAAATCGGCCGATATCGCGTTTTCGGCCCTCAGAAGCGCCGAAATCGCGTTTTCTCGCTGAGCCCAGTGGACGGTGACTCGGTATGAAAACTGCACGGAGGAGCTGTTTTATCGTTTCTACCGTGCAGTTCGACATGTAAACTGCCCAGAAACCGAATCTGCTGACAGATCGAAAATCGGCCGATATCGCGTTTTCGGCCCTCAGAAGCGCCGAAATCGCGTTTTCTCGCTGAGCCCAGTGGACGGTGACTCGGTATGAAAACTGCACGGAGGAGCTGTTTTATCGTTTCTACCGTGCAGTTCGACATGTAAACTGCCCAGAAACCGAATCTGCTGACAGATCGAAAATCGGCCGATATCGCGTTTTCGGCCCTCAGAAGCGCCGAAATCGCGTTTTCTCGCTGAGCCCAGTGGACGGTGACTCGGTATGAAAACTGCACGGAGGAGCTGTTTTATCGTTTCTACCGTGCAGTTCGACATGTAAACTGCCCAGAAACCGAATCTGCTGACAGATCGAAAATCGGCCGATATCGCGTTTTCGGCCCTCAGAAGCGCCGAAATCGCGTTTTCTCGCTGAGCCCAGTGGACGGTGACTCGGTATGAAAACTGCACGGAGGAGCTGTTTTATCGTTTCTACCGTGCAGTTCGACATGTAAACTGCCCAGAAACCGAATCTGCTGACAGATCGAAAATCGGCCGATATCGCGTTTTCGGCCCTCAGAAGCGCCGAAATCGCGTTTTCTCGCTGAGCCCAGTGGACGGTGACTCGGTATGAAAACTGCACGGAGGAGCTGTTTTATCGTTTCTACCGTGCAGTTCGACATGTAAACTGCCCAGAAACCGAATCTGCTGACAGATCGAAAATCGGCCGATATCGCGTTTTCGGCCCTCAGAAGCGCCGAAATCGCGTTTTCTCGCTGAGCCCAGTGGACGGTGACTCGGTATGAAAACTGCACGGAGGAGCTGTTTTATCGTTTCTACCGTGCAGTTCGACATGTAAACTGCCCAGAAACCGAATCTGCTGACAGATCGAAAATCGGCCGATATCGCGTTTTCGGCCCTCAGAAGCGCCGAAATCGCGTTTTCTCGCTGAGCCCAGTGGACGGTGACTCGGTATGAAAACTGCACGGAGGAGCTGTTTTATCGTTTCTACCGTGCAGTTCGACATGTAAACTGCCCAGAAACCGAATCTGCTGACAGATCGAAAATCGGCCGATATCGCGTTTTCGGCCCTCAGAAGCGCCGAAATCGCGTTTTCTCGCTGAGCCCAGTGGACGGTGACTCGGTATGAAAACTGCACGGAGGAGCTGTTTTATCGTTTCTACCGTGCAGTTCGACATGTAAACTGCCCAGAAACCGAATCTGCTGACAGATCGAAAATCGGCCGATATCGCGTTTTCGGCCCTCAGAAGCGCCGAAATCGCGTTTTCTCGCTGAGCCCAGTGGACGGTGACTCGGTATGAAAACTGCACGGAGGAGCTGTTTTATCGTTTCTACCGTGCAGTTCGACATGTAAACTGCCCAGAAACCGAATCTGCTGACAGATCGCAAATCGGCCGATATCGCGTTTTCGGCCCTCAGAAGCGCCGAAATCGCGTTTTCTCGCTGAGCCCAGTGGACGGTGACTCGGTATGAAAACTGCACGGAGGAGCTGTTTTATCGTTTCTACCGTGCAGTTCGACATGTAAACTGCCCAGAAACCGAATCTGCTGACAGATCGAAAATCGGCCGATATCGCGTTTTCGGCCCTCAGAAGGACAATCGAAATATCGCGTTTTCCGAAATCGCGTTTTCTCGCTGAGCCCAGTGGACGGTGACTCGGTATGAAAACTGCACGGAGGAGCTGTTTTATCGTTTCTACCGTGCAGTTCGACATGTAAACTGCCCAGAAACCGAATCTGCTGACAGATCGAAAATCGGCCGATATCGCGTTTTCGGCCCTCAGAAGCGCCGAAATCGCGTTTTCTCGCTGAGCCCAGTGGACGGTGACTCGGTATGAAAACTGCACGGAGGAGCTGTTTTATCGTTTCTACCGTGCAGTTCGACATGTAAACTGCCCAGAAACCGAATCTGCTGACAGATCGAAAATCGGCCGATATCGCGTTTTCGGCCCTCAGAAGCGCCGAAATCGCGTTTTCTCGCTGAGCCCAGTGGACGGTGACTCGGTATGAAAACTGCACGGAGGAGCTGTTTTATCGTTTCTACCGTGCAGTTCGACATGTAAACTGCCCAGAAACCGAATCTGCTGACAGATCGAAAATCGGCCGATATCGCGTTTTCGGCCCTCAGAAGCGCCGAAATCGCGTTTTCTCGCTGAGCCCAGTGGACGGTGACTCGGTATGAAAACTGCACGGAGGAGCTGTTTTATCGTTTCTACCGTGCAGTTCGACATGTAAACTGCCCAGAAACCGAATCTGCTGACAGATCGAAAATCGGCCGATATCGCGTTTTCGGCCCTCAGAAGCGCCGAAATCGCGTTTTCTCGCTGAGCCCAGTGGACGGTGACTCGGTATGAAAACTGCACGGAGGAGCTGTTTTATCGTTTCTACCGTGCAGTTCGACATGTAAACTGCCCAGAAACCGAATCTGCTGACAGATCGAAAATCGGCCGATATCGCGTTTTCGGCCCTCAGAAGCGCCGAAATCGCGTTTTCTCGCTGAGCCCAGTGGACGGTGACTCGGTATGAAAACTGCACGGAGGAGCTGTTTTATCGTTTCTACCGTGCAGTTCGACATGTAAACTGCCCAGAAACCGAATCTGCTGACAGATCGAAAATCGGCCGATATCGCGTTTTCGGCCCTCAGAAGCGCCGAAATCGCGTTTTCTCGCCGAGAAACCGAATCTGCTGACAGATCGAAAATCGGCCGATATCGCGTTTTCGGCCCTCAGAAGCGCCGAAATCGCGTTTTCTCGCTGAGCCCAGTGGACGGTGACTCGGTATGAAAACTGCACGGAGGAGCTGTTTTATCGTTTCTACCGTGCAGTTCGACATGTAAACTGCCCAGAAACCGAATCTGCTGACAGATCGAAAATCGGCCGATATCGCGTTTTCGGCCCTCAGAAGCGCCGAAATCGCGTTTTCTCGCTGAGCCCAGTGGACGGTGACTCGGTATGAAAACTGCACGGAGGAGCTGTTTTATCGTTTCTACCGTGCAGTTCGACATGTAAACTGCCCAGAAACCGAATCTGCTGACAGATCGAAAATCGGCCGATATCGCGTTTTCGGCCCTCAGAAGCCCCAGTGGACGGTGACTCGGTATGAAAACTGCACGGAGGAGCTGTTTTATCGTTTCTACCGTGCAGTTCGACATGTAAACTGCCCAGAAACCGAATCTGCTGACAGATCGAAAATCGGACGATATCGCGTTTTCGGCCCTCAGAAGCCCGAAATCGCGTTTTCTCGCTGAGCCCAGTGGACGGTGACTCGGTATGAAAACTGCACGGAGGAGCTGTTTTATCGTTTCTACCGTGCAGTTCGACATGTAAACTGCCCAGAAACCGAATCTGCTGACAGATCGCAAATCGGCCGATATCGCGTTTTCGGCCCTCAGAAGCGCCGAAATCGCGTTTTCTCGCTGAGCCCAGTGGACGGTGACTCGGTATGAAAACTGCACGGGGGAGCTGTTTTATCGTTTCTACCGTGCAGTTCGACATGTAAACTGCCCAGAAACCGAATCTGCTGACAGATCGCAAATCGGCCGATATCGCGTTTTCGGCCCTCAGAAGCGCCGAAATCGCGTTTTCTCGCTGAGCCCAGTGGACGGTGACTCGGTATGAAAACTGCACGGAGGAGCTGTTTTATCGTTTCTACCGTGCAGTTCGACATGTAAACTGCCCAGAAACCGAATCTGCTGACAGATCGCAAATCGGCCGATATCGCGTTTTCGGCCCTCAGAAGCGCCGAAATCGCGTTTTCTCGCTGAGCCCAGTGGACGGTGACTCGGTATGAAAACTGCACGGAGGAGCTGTTTTATCGTTTCTACCGTGCAGTTCGACATGTAAACTGCCCAGAAACCGAATCTGCTGACAGATCGCAAATCGGCCGATATCGCGTTTTCGGCCCTCAGAAGCGCCGAAATCGCGTTTTCTCGCTGAGCCCAGTGGACGGTGACTCGGTATGAAAACTGCACGGAGGAGCTGTTTTATCGTTTCTACCGTGCAGTTCGACATGTAAACTGCCCAGAAACCGAATCTGCTGACAGATCGAAAATCGGCCGATATCGCGTTTTCGGCCCTCAGAAGCGCCGAAATCGCGTTTTCTCGCTGAGCCCAGTGGACGGTGACTCGGTATGAAAACTGCACGGAGGAGCTGTTTTATCGTTTCTACCGTGCAGTTCGACATGTAAACTGCCCAGAAACCGAATCTGCTGACAGATCGAAAATCGGCCGATATCGCGTTTTCGGCCCTCAGAAGCGCCGAAATCGCGTTTTCTCGCTGAGCCCAGTGGACGGTGACTCGGTATGAAAACTGCACGGAGGAGCTGTTTTATCGTTTCTACCGTGCAGTTCGACATGTAAACTGCCCAGAAACCGAATCTGCTGACAGATCGAAAATCGGCCGATATCGCGTTTTCGGCCCTCAGGAGTGCCGAAATCGCGTTTTCTCGCTGAGCCCAGTGGACGGTGACTCGGTATGAAAACTGCACGGAGGAGCTGTTTTATCGTTTCTACCGTGCAGTTCGACATGTAAACTGCCCAGAAACCGAATCTGCTGACAGATCGCAAATCGGCCGATATCGCGTTTTCGGCCCTCAGAAGCGCCGAAATCGCGTTTTCTCGCTGAGCCCAGTGGACGGTGACTCGGTATGAAAACTGCACGGGGGAGCTGTTTTATCGTTTCTACCGTGCAGTTCGACATGTAAACTGCCCAGAAACCGAATCTGCTGACAGATCGCAAATCGGCCGATATCGCGTTTTCGGCCCTCAGAAGCGCCGAAATCGCGTTTTCTCGCTGAGCCCAGTGGACGGTGACTCGGTATGAAAACTGCACGGAGGAGCTGTTTTATCGTTTCTACCGTGCAGTTCGACATGTAAACTGCCCAGAAACCGAATCTGCTGACAGATCGAAAATCGGCCGATATCGCGTTTTCGGCCCTCAGAAGTGCCGAAATCGCGTTTTCTCGCTGAGCCGAGTGGACGGTGACTCGGTATGAAAACTGCACGGAGGAGCTGTTTTATCGTTTCTACCGTGCAGTTCGACATGTACACTGCCCAGAACCTCAGGAGCGCCGAAATCGCGTTTTCTCGCTGAGCCCAGTGGACGGTGACTCGGTATGAAAACTGCACGGAGGAGCTGTTTTATCGTTTCTACCGTGCAGTTCGACATGTAAACTGCCCAGAAACCGAATCTGCTGACAGATCGAAAATCGGTCGATATCGCGTTTTCCAGTGGACGGTGACTCGGTATGAAAACTGCACGGAGGAGCTGTTTTATCGTTTCTACCGTGCAGTTCGACATGTAAACTGCCCAGAAACCGAATCTGCTGACAGATCGCAAATCGGCCGATATCGCGTTTTCGGCCCTCAGGAGCGCCGAAATCGCGTTTCTCGCTGAGCCCAGTGGACGGTGACTCGGTATGAAAACTGCACGGGGAGCTGTTTTATCGTTTCTACCGTGCAGTTCGACATGTAAACTGCACAGAAACCGAATCTGCTGACAGATCGCAAATCTGCCGATATCGCGTTTTCGGCACTCAGAAGCGCCGAAATCGCGTTTTCTCGCTGAGCCCAGTGGACGGTGACTCGGTATGAAAACTGCGGAGGAGCTGTTTTATCGTTTCTACCGTGCAGTTCGACATGTAAACTGCCAGGAAACCGAATCTGCTGACAGATCGCAAATCGGCCGATATCGCGTTTTCGCCCCTCAGAAGCGCCGAAATCGCGTTTTCTCGCTGAGCCCAGTGGACGGTGACTCGGTATGAAAACTGCACGGAGGAGCTGTTTTATCGTTTCTACCGTGCAGTTCGACATGTAAACTGCCCAGAAACCGAATCTGCTGACAGATCGCAAATCGGCCGATATCGCGTTTTTCGGCCCTCAGAAGCGCCGAAATCGTGTTTTCTCGCTGAGCCCAGTGGACGGTGACTCGGTATGAAAACTGCACGGAGGAGCTGTTTTATCGTTTCTACCGTGCAGTTCGACATGTAAACTGCCAGAAACCGAATCTGCTGACAGATCGAAAATCGGCCGATATCGCGTTTTCGGCCCTCAGAAGCGCCGAAATCGCGTTTTCTCGCTGAGCCCAGTGGACGGTGACTCGGTATGAAAACTGCACGGAGGAGCTGTTTTATCGTTTCTACCGTGCAGTTCGACATGTAAACTGCCCAGAAACCGAATCTGCTGACAGATCGAAAATCGGCCGATATCGCGTTTTCGGCCCTCAGAAGTGCCGAAATCGCGTTTTCTCGCTGAGCCGAGTGGACGGTGACTCGGTATGAAAACTGCACGGACGAGCTGTTTTATCGTTTCTACCGTGCAGTTCGACATGTAAACTGCCCAGAAACCGAATCTGCTGACAGATCGCAAATCGGCCGATATCGCGTTTTCGGCCCTCAGAAGCGCCGAAATCGCGTTTTCTCGCTGAGCCCAGTGGACGGTGACTCTCGGTATGAAAACTGCACGGGGGAGCTGTTTTATCGTTTCTACCGTGCAGTTCGACCTGTAAACTGCCCAGAAACCGAATCTGCTGACAGATCGCAAATCGGCCGATATCGCGTTTTCGGCCCTCAGAAGCGCCGAAATCGCGTTTTCTCGCTGAGCCCAGTGGACGGTGTCTCTGTATGAAAACTGCACGGAGGAGCTGTTTTATCGTTTCTACCGTGCAGTTCGACATGTAAACTGCCAGAAACCGAATCTGCTGACAGATCGAAAATCGGCCGATATCGCGTTTTCGGCCCTCAGAAGTGCCGAAATCGCGTTTTCTCGCTGAGCCGAGTGGACGGTGACTCGGTATGAAAACTGCACGGAGGAGCTGTTTTATCGTTTCTACCGTGCAGTTCGACATGTACACTGCCCAGAAACCGAATCTGCTGACAGATCGAAAATCGGCCGATATCGCGTTTTCGGCCCTCAGAAGCGCCGAAATCGCGTTTTCTCGCTGAGCCCAGTGGACGGTGACTCGGTATGAAAACTGGACGTGAGGAGCTGTTTTATCGTTTCTACCGTGCAGTTCGACATGTAAACTGCCCAGAAACCGAATCTGCTGACAGATCGCAAATCGGCCGATATCGCGTTTTCGGCCCTCAGAAGCGCCGAAATCGCGTTTTCTCGCTGAGCCCAGTGGACGGTGACTCGGTATGAAAACTGCACGGAGGAGCTGTTTTATCGTTTCAACCGTGCAGTTCGACATGTAAACTGCCCAGAAACCGAATCTGCTGACAGATCGCAAATCGGCTGATATCGCGTTTTCGGCCCTCAGAAGCGCCGAAATCGCGTTTTCTCGCTGAGCGCAGTGGACGGTGACTCGGTATGAAAACTGCACGGAGGAGCTGTTTTATCGTTTCTACCGTGCAGTTCGACATGTAAACTGCCCAGAAACCGAATCTGCTGACAGATCGAAAATCGGCCGATATCGCGTTTTCCGGCCCTCAGAAGCGCCGAAATCGCGTTTTCTCGCTGAGCCCAGTGGACGGTGACTCGGTATGAAAACTGCACGGAGGAGCTGTTTTATCGTTCTCACCGTGCAGTTCGACATGTAAACTGCCCAGACACCGAATCTGCTGACAGATCGCAAATCGGCCGATATCGCGTTTTCGGCCCTCAGAAGCGCCGAAATCGCGTTTTATCGAAGAGCCCAGTGGACGGTGACTCGGTATGAAAACTGCACGGAGGAGCTGTTTTATCGTTTTCACCGTGCAGTTCGACATGTAAACTGCCCAGAAACCGAATCTGCTGACAGATCGCAAATCGGCCGATATCGCGTTTTTGGCCTCAGAAGCGCCGAAATCGCGTTTTCTCGCTGAGCCCAGTGGACGGTGACTCGGTATGAAAACTGCACGGAGGAGCTGTTTTATCGTTTCTACCGTGCAGTTCGACATGTAAACTGCCCAGAAACCGAATCTGCTGACAGATCGAAAATCGGCCGATATCGCGTTTTCGGCCCTCAGAAGCGCCGAAATCGCGTTTTCTCGCTGAGCCCAGTGGACGGTGACTCGGTATGAAAACTGCACGGGAGCTGTTTTATCGTTTCTACCGTGCAGTTCGACATGTAAACTGCCCAGAAACCGAATCTGCTGACAGATCGCAAATCGGCCGAAATCGCGTTTTCGGCCCTCAGAAGCGCCGAAATCGCGTTTTCTCGCTGAGCCCAGTGGACGGTGACTCGGTATGAAAACTGCACGGAGGAGCTGTTTTATCGTTTCTACCGTGCAGTTCGACATGTAAACTGCCCAGAAACCGAATCTGCTGACAGATCGAAATCGGCCGATATCGCGTTTTCGGCCCTCAGAAGCGCCGAAATCGCGTTTTCTCGCTGAGCCCAGTGGACGGTGACTCGGTATGAAAACTGCACGGAGGAGCTGTTTTATCGTTTCTACCGTGCAGTTCGACATGTAAACTGCCCAGAAACCGAATCTGCTGACAGATCGCAAATCGGCCGATATCGCGTTTTCGGCCCTCAGAAGCGCCGAAATCGCGTTTTCTCGCTGAGCCCAGTGGACGGTGACTCGGTATGAAAACTGCACGGAGGAGCTGTTTTATCGTTTCTACCGTGCAGTTCGACATGTAAACTGCCCAGAAACCGAATCTGCTGACAGATCGCAAATCGGCCGATATCGCGTTTTCGGCCCTCAGAAGCGCCGAAATCGCGTTTTCTCGCTGAGCCCAGTGGACGGTGACTCGGTATGAAAACTGCACGGAGGAGCTGTTTTATCGTTTCTACCGTGCAGTTCGACATGTAAACTGCCCAGAAACCGAATCTGCTGACAGATCGCAAATCGGCCGATATCGCGTTTTCGGCCCTCAGAAGCGCCGAAATCGCGTTTTCTCGCTGAGCCCAGTGGACGGTGACTCGGTATGAAAACTGCACGGAGGAGCTGTTTTATCGTTTCTACCGTGCAGTTCGACATGTAAACTGCCCAGAAACCGAATCTGCTGACAGATCGCAAATCGGCCGATATCGCGTTTTCGGCCCTCAGAAGCGCCGAAATCGCGTTTTCTCGCTGAGCCCAGTGGACGGTGACTCGGTATGAAAACTGCACGGAGGAGCTGTTTTATCGTTTCTACCGTGCAGTTCGACATGTAAACTGCCCAGAAACCGAATCTGCTGACAGATCGCAAATCGGCCGATATCGCGTTTTCGGCCCTCAGAAGCGCCGAAATCGCGTTTTCTCGCTGAGCCCAGTGGACGGTGACTCGGTATGAAAACTGCACGGAGGAGCTGTTTTATCGTTTCTACCGTGCAGTTCGACATGTAAACTGCCCAGAAACCGAATCTGCTGACAGATCGCAAATCGGCCGATATCGCGTTTTCGGCCCTCAGAAGCGCCGAAATCGCGTTTTCTCGCTGAGCCCAGTGGACGGTGACTCGGTATGAAAACTGCACGGAGGAGCTGTTTTATCGTTTCTACCGTGCAGTTCGACATGTAAACTGCCCAGAAACCGAATCTGCTGACAGATCGCAAATCGGCCGATATCGCGTTTTCGGCCCTCAGAAGCGCCGAAATCGCGTTTTCTCGCTGAGCCCAGTGGACGGTGACTCGGTATGAAAACTGCACGGAGGAGCTGTTTTATCGTTTCTACCGTGCAGTTCGACATGTAAACTGCCCAGAAACCGAATCTGCTGACAGATCGCAAATCGGCCGATATCGCGTTTTCGGCCCTCAGAAGCGCCGAAATCGCGTTTTCTCGCTGAGCCCAGTGGACGGTGACTCGGTATGAAAACTGCACGGAGGAGCTGTTTTATCGTTTCTACCGTGCAGTTCGACATGTAAACTGCCCAGAAACCGAATCTGCTGACAGATCGCAAATCGGCCGATATCGCGTTTTCGGCCCTCAGAAGCGCCGAAATCGCGTTTTCTCGCTGAGCCCAGTGGACGGTGACTCGGTATGAAAACTGCACGGAGGAGCTGTTTTATCGTTTCTACCGTGCAGTTCGACATGTAAACTGCCCAGAAACCGAATCTGCTGACAGATCGCAAATCGGCCGATATCGCGTTTTCGGCCCTCAGAAGCGCCGAAATCGCGTTTTCTCGCTGAGCCCAGTGGACGGTGACTCGGTATGAAAACTGCACGGAGGAGCTGTTTTATCGTTTCTACCGTGCAGTTCGACATGTAAACTGCCCAGAAACCGAATCTGCTGACAGATCGCAAATCGGCCGATATCGCGTTTTCGGCCCTCAGAAGCGCCGAAATCGCGTTTTCTCGCTGAGCCCAGTGGACGGTGACTCGGTATGAAAACTGCACGGAGGAGCTGTTTTATCGTTTCTACCGTGCAGTTCGACATGTAAACTGCCCAGAAACCGAATCTGCTGACAGATCGCAAATCGGCCGATATCGCGTTTTCGGCCCTCAGAAGCGCCGAAATCGCGTTTTCTCGCTGAGCCCAGTGGACGGTGACTCGGTATGAAAACTGCACGGAGGAGCTGTTTTATCGTTTCTACCGTGCAGTTCGACATGTAAACTGCCCAGAAACCGAATCTGCTGACAGATCGCAAATCGGCCGATATCGCGTTTTCGGCCCTCAGAAGCGCCGAAATCGCGTTTTCTCGCTGAGCCCAGTGGACGGTGACTCGGTATGAAAACTGCACGGAGGAGCTGTTTTATCGTTTCTACCGTGCAGTTCGACATGTAAACTGCCCAGAAACCGAATCTGCTGACAGATCGCAAATCGGCCGATATCGCGTTTTCGGCCCTCAGAAGCGCCGAAATCGCGTTTTCTCGCTGAGCCCAGTGGACGGTGACTCGGTATGAAAACTGCACGGAGGAGCTGTTTTATCGTTTCTACCGTGCAGTTCGACATGTAAACTGCCCAGAAACCGAATCTGCTGACAGATCGCAAATCGGCCGATATCGCGTTTTCGGCCCTCAGAAGCGCCGAAATCGCGTTTTCTCGCTGAGCCCAGTGGACGGTGACTCGGTATGAAAACTGCACGGAGGAGCTGTTTTATCGTTTCTACCGTGCAGTTCGACATGTAAACTGCCCAGAAACCGAATCTGCTGACAGATCGAAAATCGGCCGATATCGCGTTTTCGGCCCTCAGAAGCGCCGAAATCGCGTTTTCTCGCTGAGCCCAGTGGACGGTGACTCGGTATGAAAACTGCACGGAGGAGCTGTTTTATCGTTTCTACCGTGCAGTTCGACATGTAAACTGCCCAGAAACCGAATCTGCTGACAGATCGCAAATCGGCCGATATCGCGTTTTCGGCCCTCAGAAGCGCCGAAATCGCGTTTTCTCGCTGAGCCCAGTGGACGGTGACTCGGTATGAAAACTGCACGGAGGAGCTGTTTTATCGTTTCTACCGTGCAGTTCGACATGTAAACTGCCCAGAAACCGAATCTGCTGACAGATCGCAAATCGGCCGATATCGCGTTTTCGGCCCTCAGAAGCGCCGAAATCGCGTTTTCTCGCTGAGCCCAGTGGACGGTGACTCGGTATGAAAACTGCACGGAGGAGCTGTTTTATCGTTTCTACCGTGCAGTTCGACATGTAAACTGCCCAGAAACCGAATCTGCTGACAGATCGCAAATCGGCCGATATCGCGTTTTCGGCCCTCAGAAGCGCCGAAATCGCGTTTTCTCGCTGAGCCCAGTGGACGGTGACTCGGTATGAAAACTGCACGGAGGAGCTGTTTTATCGTTTCTACCGTGCAGTTCGACATGTAAACTGCCCAGAAACCGAATCTGCTGACAGATCGCAAATCGGCCGATATCGCGTTTTCGGCCCTCAGAAGCGCCGAAATCGCGTTTTCTCGCTGAGCCCAGTGGACGGTGACTCGGTATGAAAACTGCACGGAGGAGCTGTTTTATCGTTTCTACCGTGCAGTTCGACATGTAAACTGCCCAGAAACCGAATCTGCTGACAGATCGCAAATCGGCCGATATCGCGTTTTCGGCCCTCAGAAGCGCCGAAATCGCGTTTTCTCGCTGAGCCCAGTGGACGGTGACTCGGTATGAAAACTGCACGGAGGAGCTGTTTTATCGTTTCTACCGTGCAGTTCGACATGTAAACTGCCCAGAAACCGAATCTGCTGACAGATCGCAAATCGGCCGATATCGCGTTTTCGGCCCTCAGAAGCGCCGAAATCGCGTTTTCTCGCTGAGCCCAGTGGACGGTGACTCGGTATGAAAACTGCACGGAGGAGCTGTTTTATCGTTTCTACCGTGCAGTTCGACATGTAAACTGCCCAGAAACCGAATCTGCTGACAGATCGCAAATCGGCCGATATCGCGTTTTCGGCCCTCAGAAGCGCCGAAATCGCGTTTTCTCGCTGAGCCCAGTGGACGGTGACTCGGTATGAAAACTGCACGGAGGAGCTGTTTTATCGTTTCTACCGTGCAGTTCGACATGTAAACTGCCCAGAAACCGAATCTGCTGACAGATCGCAAATCGGCCGATATCGCGTTTTCGGCCCTCAGAAGCGCCGAAATCGCGTTTTCTCGCTGAGCCCAGTGGACGGTGACTCGGTATGAAAACTGCACGGAGGAGCTGTTTTATCGTTTCTACCGTGCAGTTCGACATGTAAACTGCCCAGAAACCGAATCTGCTGACAGATCGCAAATCGGCCGATATCGCGTTTTCGGCCCTCAGAAGCGCCGAAATCGCGTTTTCTCGCTGAGCCCAGTGGACGGTGACTCGGTATGAAAACTGCACGGAGGAGCTGTTTTATCGTTTCTACCGTGCAGTTCGACATGTAAACTGCCCAGAAACCGAATCTGCTGACAGATCGCAAATCGGCCGATATCGCGTTTTCGGCCCTCAGAAGCGCCGAAATCGCGTTTTCTCGCTGAGCCCAGTGGACGGTGACTCGGTATGAAAACTGCACGGAGGAGCTGTTTTATCGTTTCTACCGTGCAGTTCGACATGTAAACTGCCCAGAAACCGAATCTGCTGACAGATCGAAAATCGGCCGATATCGCGTTTTCGGCCCTCAGAAGCGCCGAAATCGCGTTTTCTCGCTGAGCCCAGTGGACGGTGACTCGGTATGAAAACTGCACGGAGGAGCTGTTTTATCGTTTCTACCGTGCAGTTCGACATGTAAACTGCCCAGAAACCGAATCTGCTGACAGATCGCAAATCGGCCGATATCGCGTTTTCGGCCCTCAGAAGCGCCGAAATCGCGTTTTCTCGCTGAGCCCAGTGGACGGTGACTCGGTATGAAAACTGCACGGAGGAGCTGTTTTATCGTTTCTACCGTGCAGTTCGACATGTAAACTGCCCAGAAACCGAATCTGCTGACAGATCGCAAATCGGCCGATATCGCGTTTTCGGCCCTCAGAAGCGCCGAAATCGCGTTTTCTCGCTGAGCCCAGTGGACGGTGACTCGGTATGAAAACTGCACGGAGGAGCTGTTTTATCGTTTCTACCGTGCAGTTCGACATGTAAACTGCCCAGAAACCGAATCTGCTGACAGATCGCAAATCGGCCGATATCGCGTTTTCGGCCCTCAGAAGCGCCGAAATCGCGTTTTCTCGCTGAGCCCAGTGGACGGTGACTCGGTATGAAAACTGCACGGAGGAGCTGTTTTATCGTTTCTACCGTGCAGTTCGACATGTAAACTGCCCAGAAACCGAATCTGCTGACAGATCGCAAATCGGCCGATATCGCGTTTTCGGCCCTCAGAAGCGCCGAAATCGCGTTTTCTCGCTGAGCCCAGTGGACGGTGACTCGGTATGAAAACTGCACGGAGGAGCTGTTTTATCGTTTCTACCGTGCAGTTCGACATGTAAACTGCCCAGAAACCGAATCTGCTGACAGATCGCAAATCGGCCGATATCGCGTTTTCGGCCCTCAGAAGCGCCGAAATCGCGTTTTCTCGCTGAGCCCAGTGGACGGTGACTCGGTATGAAAACTGCACGGAGGAGCTGTTTTATCGTTTCTACCGTGCAGTTCGACATGTAAACTGCCCAGAAACCGAATCTGCTGACAGATCGCAAATCGGCCGATATCGCGTTTTCGGCCCTCAGAAGCGCCGAAATCGCGTTTTCTCGCTGAGCCCAGTGGACGGTGACTCGGTATGAAAACTGCACGGAGGAGCTGTTTTATCGTTTCTACCGTGCAGTTCGACATGTAAACTGCCCAGAAACCGAATCTGCTGACAGATCGCAAATCGGCCGATATCGCGTTTTCGGCCCTCAGAAGCGCCGAAATCGCGTTTTCTCGCTGAGCCCAGTGGACGGTGACTCGGTATGAAAACTGCACGGAGGAGCTGTTTTATCGTTTCTACCGTGCAGTTCGACATGTAAACTGCCCAGAAACCGAATCTGCTGACAGATCGAAAATCGGCCGATATCGCGTTTTCGGCCCTCAGAAGCGCCGAAATCGCGTTTTCTCGCTGAGCCCAGTGGACGGTGACTCGGTATGAAAACTGCACGGAGGAGCTGTTTTATCGTTTCTACCGTGCAGTTCGACATGTAAACTGCCCAGAAACCGAATCTGCTGACAGATCGCAAATCGGCCGATATCGCGTTTTCGGCCCTCAGAAGCGCCGAAATCGCGTTTTCTCGCTGAGCCCAGTGGACGGTGACTCGGTATGAAAACTGCACGGAGGAGCTGTTTTATCGTTTCTACCGTGCAGTTCGACATGTAAACTGCCCAGAAACCGAATCTGCTGACAGATCGCAAATCGGCCGATATCGCGTTTTCGGCCCTCAGAAGCGCCGAAATCGCGTTTTCTCGCTGAGCCCAGTGGACGGTGACTCGGTATGAAAACTGCACGGAGGAGCTGTTTTATCGTTTCTACCGTGCAGTTCGACATGTAAACTGCCCAGAAACCGAATCTGCTGACAGATCGAAAATCGGCCGATATCGCGTTTTCGGCCCTCAGAAGCGCCGAAATCGCGTTTTCTCGCTGAGCCCAGTGGACGGTGACTCGGTATGAAAACTGCACGGAGGAGCTGTTTTATCGTTTCTACCGTGCAGTTCGACATGTAAACTGCCCAGAAACCGAATCTGCTGACAGATCGCAAATCGGCCGATATCGCGTTTTCGGCCCTCAGAAGCGCCGAAATCGCGTTTTCTCGCTGAGCCCAGTGGACGGTGACTCGGTATGAAAACTGCACGGAGGAGCTGTTTTATCGTTTCTACCGTGCAGTTCGACATGTAAACTGCCCAGAAACCGAATCTGCTGACAGATCGCAAATCGGCCGATATCGCGTTTTCGGCCCTCAGAAGCGCCGAAATCGCGTTTTCTCGCTGAGCCCAGTGGACGGTGACTCGGTATGAAAACTGCACGGAGGAGCTGTTTTATCGTTTCTACCGTGCAGTTCGACATGTAAACTGCCCAGAAACCGAATCTGCTGACAGATCGCAAATCGGCCGATATCGCGTTTTCGGCCCTCAGAAGCGCCGAAATCGCGTTTTCTCGCTGAGCCCAGTGGACGGTGACTCGGTATGAAAACTGCACGGAGGAGCTGTTTTATCGTTTCTACCGTGCAGTTCGACATGTAAACTGCCCAGAAACCGAATCTGCTGACAGATCGCAAATCGGCCGATATCGCGTTTTCGGCCCTCAGAAGCGCCGAAATCGCGTTTTCTCGCTGAGCCCAGTGGACGGTGACTCGGTATGAAAACTGCACGGAGGAGCTGTTTTATCGTTTCTACCGTGCAGTTCGACATGTAAACTGCCCAGAAACCGAATCTGCTGACAGATCGCAAATCGGCCGATATCGCGTTTTCGGCCCTCAGAAGCGCCGAAATCGCGTTTTCTCGCTGAGCCCAGTGGACGGTGACTCGGTATGAAAACTGCACGGAGGAGCTGTTTTATCGTTTCTACCGTGCAGTTCGACATGTAAACTGCCCAGAAACCGAATCTGCTGACAGATCGCAAATCGGCCGATATCGCGTTTTCGGCCCTCAGAAGCGCCGAAATCGCGTTTTCTCGCTGAGCCCAGTGGACGGTGACTCGGTATGAAAACTGCACGGAGGAGCTGTTTTATCGTTTCTACCGTGCAGTTCGACATGTAAACTGCCCAGAAACCGAATCTGCTGACAGATCGCAAATCGGCCGATATCGCGTTTTCGGCCCTCAGAAGCGCCGAAATCGCGTTTTCTCGCTGAGCCCAGTGGACGGTGACTCGGTATGAAAACTGCACGGAGGAGCTGTTTTATCGTTTCTACCGTGCAGTTCGACATGTAAACTGCCCAGAAACCGAATCTGCTGACAGATCGCAAATCGGCCGATATCGCGTTTTCGGCCCTCAGAAGCGCCGAAATCGCGTTTTCTCGCTGAGCCCAGTGGACGGTGACTCGGTATGAAAACTGCACGGAGGAGCTGTTTTATCGTTTCTACCGTGCAGTTCGACATGTAAACTGCCCAGAAACCGAATCTGCTGACAGATCGCAAATCGGCCGATATCGCGTTTTCGGCCCTCAGAAGCGCCGAAATCGCGTTTTCTCGCTGAGCCCAGTGGACGGTGACTCGGTATGAAAACTGCACGGAGGAGCTGTTTTATCGTTTCTACCGTGCAGTTCGACATGTAAACTGCCCAGAAACCGAATCTGCTGACAGATCGCAAATCGGCCGATATCGCGTTTTCGGCCCTCAGAAGCGCCGAAATCGCGTTTTCTCGCTGAGCCCAGTGGACGGTGACTCGGTATGAAAACTGCACGGAGGAGCTGTTTTATCGTTTCTACCGTGCAGTTCGACATGTAAACTGCCCAGAAACCGAATCTGCTGACAGATCGCAAATCGGCCGATATCGCGTTTTCGGCCCTCAGAAGCGCCGAAATCGCGTTTTCTCGCTGAGCCCAGTGGACGGTGACTCGGTATGAAAACTGCACGGAGGAGCTGTTTTATCGTTTCTACCGTGCAGTTCGACATGTAAACTGCCCAGAAACCGAATCTGCTGACAGATCGCAAATCGGCCGATATCGCGTTTTCGGCCCTCAGAAGCGCCGAAATCGCGTTTTCTCGCTGAGCCCAGTGGACGGTGACTCGGTATGAAAACTGCACGGAGGAGCTGTTTTATCGTTTCTACCGTGCAGTTCGACATGTAAACTGCCCAGAAACCGAATCTGCTGACAGATCGCAAATCGGCCGATATCGCGTTTTCGGCCCTCAGAAGCGCCGAAATCGCGTTTTCTCGCTGAGCCCAGTGGACGGTGACTCGGTATGAAAACTGCACGGAGGAGCTGTTTTATCGTTTCTACCGTGCAGTTCGACATGTAAACTGCCCAGAAACCGAATCTGCTGACAGATCGCAAATCGGCCGATATCGCGTTTTCGGCCCTCAGAAGCGCCGAAATCGCGTTTTCTCGCTGAGCCCAGTGGACGGTGACTCGGTATGAAAACTGCACGGAGGAGCTGTTTTATCGTTTCTACCGTGCAGTTCGACATGTAAACTGCCCAGAAACCGAATCTGCTGACAGATCGCAAATCGGCCGATATCGCGTTTTCGGCCCTCAGAAGCGCCGAAATCGCGTTTTCTCGCTGAGCCCAGTGGACGGTGACTCGGTATGAAAACTGCACGGAGGAGCTGTTTTATCGTTTCTACCGTGCAGTTCGACATGTAAACTGCCCAGAAACCGAATCTGCTGACAGATCGCAAATCGGCCGATATCGCGTTTTCGGCCCTCAGAAGCGCCGAAATCGCGTTTTCTCGCTGAGCCCAGTGGACGGTGACTCGGTATGAAAACTGCACGGAGGAGCTGTTTTATCGTTTCTACCGTGCAGTTCGACATGTAAACTGCCCAGAAACCGAATCTGCTGACAGATCGCAAATCGGCCGATATCGCGTTTTCGGCCCTCAGAAGCGCCGAAATCGCGTTTTCTCGCTGAGCCCAGTGGACGGTGACTCGGTATGAAAACTGCACGGAGGAGCTGTTTTATCGTTTCTACCGTGCAGTTCGACATGTAAACTGCCCAGAAACCGAATCTGCTGACAGATCGCAAATCGGCCGATATCGCGTTTTCGGCCCTCAGAAGCGCCGAAATCGCGTTTTCTCGCTGAGCCCAGTGGACGGTGACTCGGTATGAAAACTGCACGGAGGAGCTGTTTTATCGTTTCTACCGTGCAGTTCGACATGTAAACTGCCCAGAAACCGAATCTGCTGACAGATCGCAAATCGGCCGATATCGCGTTTTCGGCCCTCAGAAGCGCCGAAATCGCGTTTTCTCGCTGAGCCCAGTGGACGGTGACTCGGTATGAAAACTGCACGGAGGAGCTGTTTTATCGTTTCTACCGTGCAGTTCGACATGTAAACTGCCCAGAAACCGAATCTGCTGACAGATCGCAAATCGGCCGATATCGCGTTTTCGGCCCTCAGAAGCGCCGAAATCGCGTTTTCTCGCTGAGCCCAGTGGACGGTGACTCGGTATGAAAACTGCACGGAGGAGCTGTTTTATCGTTTCTACCGTGCAGTTCGACATGTAAACTGCCCAGAAACCGAATCTGCTGACAGATCGCAAATCGGCCGATATCGCGTTTTCGGCCCTCAGAAGCGCCGAAATCGCGTTTTCTCGCTGAGCCCAGTGGACGGTGACTCGGTATGAAAACTGCACGGAGGAGCTGTTTTATCGTTTCTACCGTGCAGTTCGACATGTAAACTGCCCAGAAACCGAATCTGCTGACAGATCGCAAATCGGCCGATATCGCGTTTTCGGCCCTCAGAAGCGCCGAAATCGCGTTTTCTCGCTGAGCCCAGTGGACGGTGACTCGGTATGAAAACTGCACGGAGGAGCTGTTTTATCGTTTCTACCGTGCAGTTCGACATGTAAACTGCCCAGAAACCGAATCTGCTGACAGATCGCAAATCGGCCGATATCGCGTTTTCGGCCCTCAGAAGCGCCGAAATCGCGTTTTCTCGCTGAGCCCAGTGGACGGTGACTCGGTATGAAAACTGCACGGAGGAGCTGTTTTATCGTTTCTACCGTGCAGTTCGACATGTAAACTGCCCAGAAACCGAATCTGCTGACAGATCGCAAATCGGCCGATATCGCGTTTTCGGCCCTCAGAAGCGCCGAAATCGCGTTTTCTCGCTGAGCCCAGTGGACGGTGACTCGGTATGAAAACTGCACGGAGGAGCTGTTTTATCGTTTCTACCGTGCAGTTCGACATGTAAACTGCCCAGAAACCGAATCTGCTGACAGATCGCAAATCGGCCGATATCGCGTTTTCGGCCCTCAGAAGCGCCGAAATCGCGTTTTCTCGCTGAGCCCAGTGGACGGTGACTCGGTATGAAAACTGCACGGAGGAGCTGTTTTATCGTTTCTACCGTGCAGTTCGACATGTAAACTGCCCAGAAACCGAATCTGCTGACAGATCGCAAATCGGCCGATATCGCGTTTTCGGCCCTCAGAAGCGCCGAAATCGCGTTTTCTCGCTGAGCCCAGTGGACGGTGACTCGGTATGAAAACTGCACGGAGGAGCTGTTTTATCGTTTCTACCGTGCAGTTCGACATGTAAACTGCCCAGAAACCGAATCTGCTGACAGATCGCAAATCGGCCGATATCGCGTTTTCGGCCCTCAGAAGCGCCGAAATCGCGTTTTCTCGCTGAGCCCAGTGGACGGTGACTCGGTATGAAAACTGCACGGAGGAGCTGTTTTATCGTTTCTACCGTGCAGTTCGACATGTAAACTGCCCAGAAACCGAATCTGCTGACAGATCGCAAATCGGCCGATATCGCGTTTTCGGCCCTCAGAAGCGCCGAAATCGCGTTTTCTCGCTGAGCCCAGTGGACGGTGACTCGGTATGAAAACTGCACGGAGGAGCTGTTTTATCGTTTCTACCGTGCAGTTCGACATGTAAACTGCCCAGAAACCGAATCTGCTGACAGATCGCAAATCGGCCGATATCGCGTTTTCGGCCCTCAGAAGCGCCGAAATCGCGTTTTCTCGCTGAGCCCAGTGGACGGTGACTCGGTATGAAAACTGCACGGAGGAGCTGTTTTATCGTTTCTACCGTGCAGTTCGACATGTAAACTGCCCAGAAACCGAATCTGCTGACAGATCGCAAATCGGCCGATATCGCGTTTTCGGCCCTCAGAAGCGCCGAAATCGCGTTTTCTCGCTGAGCCCAGTGGACGGTGACTCGGTATGAAAACTGCACGGAGGAGCTGTTTTATCGTTTCTACCGTGCAGTTCGACATGTAAACTGCCCAGAAACCGAATCTGCTGACAGATCGCAAATCGGCCGATATCGCGTTTTCGGCCCTCAGAAGCGCCGAAATCGCGTTTTCTCGCTGAGCCCAGTGGACGGTGACTCGGTATGAAAACTGCACGGAGGAGCTGTTTTATCGTTTCTACCGTGCAGTTCGACATGTAAACTGCCCAGAAACCGAATCTGCTGACAGATCGCAAATCGGCCGATATCGCGTTTTCGGCCCTCAGAAGCGCCGAAATCGCGTTTTCTCGCTGAGCCCAGTGGACGGTGACTCGGTATGAAAACTGCACGGAGGAGCTGTTTTATCGTTTCTACCGTGCAGTTCGACATGTAAACTGCCCAGAAACCGAATCTGCTGACAGATCGCAAATCGGCCGATATCGCGTTTTCGGCCCTCAGAAGCGCCGAAATCGCGTTTTCTCGCTGAGCCCAGTGGACGGTGACTCGGTATGAAAACTGCACGGAGGAGCTGTTTTATCGTTTCTACCGTGCAGTTCGACATGTAAACTGCCCAGAAACCGAATCTGCTGACAGATCGCAAATCGGCCGATATCGCGTTTTCGGCCCTCAGAAGCGCCGAAATCGCGTTTTCTCGCTGAGCCCAGTGGACGGTGACTCGGTATGAAAACTGCACGGAGGAGCTGTTTTATCGTTTCTACCGTGCAGTTCGACATGTAAACTGCCCAGAAACCGAATCTGCTGACAGATCGCAAATCGGCCGATATCGCGTTTTCGGCCCTCAGAAGCGCCGAAATCGCGTTTTCTCGCTGAGCCCAGTGGACGGTGACTCGGTATGAAAACTGCACGGAGGAGCTGTTTTATCGTTTCTACCGTGCAGTTCGACATGTAAACTGCCCAGAAACCGAATCTGCTGACAGATCGAAATCGGCCGATATCGCGTTTTCGGCCCTCAGAAGCGCCGAAATCGCGTTTTCTCGCTGAGCCCAGTGGACGGTGACTCGGTATGAAAACTGCACGGAGGAGCTGTTTTATCGTTTCTACCGTGCAGTTCGACATGTAAACTGCCCAGAAACCGAATCTGCTGACAGATCGCAAATCGGCCGATATCGCGTTTTCGGCCCTCAGAAGCGCCGAAATCGCGTTTTCTCGCTGAGCCCAGTGGACGGTGACTCGGTATGAAAACTGCACGGAGGAGCTGTTTTATCGTTTCTACCGTGCAGTTCGACATGTAAACTGCCCAGAAACCGAATCTGCTGACAGATCGCAAATCGGCCGATATCGCGTTTTCGGCCCTCAGAAGCGCCGAAATCGCGTTTTCTCGCTGAGCCCAGTGGACGGTGACTCGGTATGAAAACTGCACGGAGGAGCTGTTTTATCGTTTCTACCGTGCAGTTCGACATGTAAACTGCCCAGAAACCGAATCTGCTGACAGATCGCAAATCGGCCGATATCGCGTTTTCGGCCCTCAGAAGCGCCGAAATCGCGTTTTCTCGCTGAGCCCAGTGGACGGTGACTCGGTATGAAAACTGCACGGAGGAGCTGTTTTATCGTTTCTACCGTGCAGTTCGACATGTAAACTGCCCAGAAACCGAATCTGCTGACAGATCGCAAATCGGCCGATATCGCGTTTTCGGCCCTCAGAAGCGCCGAAATCGCGTTTTCTCGCTGAGCCCAGTGGACGGTGACTCGGTATGAAAACTGCACGGAGGAGCTGTTTTATCGTTTCTACCGTGCAGTTCGACATGTAAACTGCCCAGAAACCGAATCTGCTGACAGATCGCAAATCGGCCGATATCGCGTTTTCGGCCCTCAGAAGCGCCGAAATCGCGTTTTCTCGCTGAGCCCAGTGGACGGTGACTCGGTATGAAAACTGCACGGAGGAGCTGTTTTATCGTTTCTACCGTGCAGTTCGACATGTAAACTGCCCAGAAACCGAATCTGCTGACAGATCGCAAATCGGCCGATATCGCGTTTTCGGCCCTCAGAAGCGCCGAAATCGCGTTTTCTCGCTGAGCCCAGTGGACGGTGACTCGGTATGAAAACTGCACGGAGGAGCTGTTTTATCGTTTCTACCGTGCAGTTCGACATGTAAACTGCCCAGAAACCGAATCTGCTGACAGATCGCAAATCGGCCGATATCGCGTTTTCGGCCCTCAGAAGCGCCGAAATCGCGTTTTCTCGCTGAGCCCAGTGGACGGTGACTCGGTATGAAAACTGCACGGAGGAGCTGTTTTATCGTTTCTACCGTGCAGTTCGACATGTAAACTGCCCAGAAACCGAATCTGCTGACAGATCGCAAATCGGCCGATATCGCGTTTTCGGCCCTCAGAAGCGCCGAAATCGCGTTTTCTCGCTGAGCCCAGTGGACGGTGACTCGGTATGAAAACTGCACGGAGGAGCTGTTTTATCGTTTCTACCGTGCAGTTCGACATGTAAACTGCCCAGAAACCGAATCTGCTGACAGATCGCAAATCGGCCGATATCGCGTTTTCTGCCCTCAGAAGCGCCGAAATCGCGTTTTCTCGCTGAGCCGCTGAGCCCAGTGGACGGTGACTCGGTATGAAAACTGCACGGAGGAGCTGTTTTATCGTTTCTACCGTGCAGTTCGACATGTAAACTGCCCAGAAACCGAATCTGCTGACAGATCGCAAATCGGCCGATATCGCGTTTTCGGCCCTCAGAAGCGCCGAAATCGCGTTTTCTCGCTGAGCCCAGTGGACGGTGACTCGGTATGAAAACTGCACGGAGGAGCTGTTTTATCGTTTCTACCGTGCAGTTCGACATGTAAACTGCCCAGAAACCGAATCTGCTGACAGATCGCAAATCGGCCGATATCGCGTTTTCGGCCCTCAGAAGCGCCGAAATCGCGTTTTCTCGCTGAGCCCAGTGGACGGTGACTCGGTATGAAAACTGCACGGAGGAGCTGTTTTATCGTTTCTACCGTGCAGTTCGACATGTAAACTGCCCAGAAACCGAATCTGCTGACAGATCGCAAATCGGCCGATATCGCGTTTTCGGCCCTCAGAAGCGCCGAAATCGCGTTTTCTCGCTGAGCCCAGTGGACGGTGACTCGGTATGAAAACTGCACGGAGGAGCTGTTTTATCGTTTCTACCGTGCAGTTCGACATGTAAACTGCCCAGAAACCGAATCTGCTGACAGATCGCAAATCGGCCGATATCGCGTTTTCGGCCCTCAGAAGCGCCGAAATCGCGTTTTCTCGCTGAGCCCAGTGGACGGTGACTCGGTATGAAAACTGCACGGAGGAGCTGTTTTATCGTTTCTACCGTGCAGTTCGACATGTAAACTGCCCAGAAACCGAATCTGCTGACAGATCGCAAATCGGCCGATATCGCGTTTTCGGCCCTCAGAAGCGCCGAAATCGCGTTTTCTCGCTGAGCCCAGTGGACGGTGACTCGGTATGAAAACTGCACGGAGGAGCTGTTTTATCGTTTCTACCGTGCAGTTCGACATGTAAACTGCCCAGAAACCGAATCTGCTGACAGATCGCAAATCGGCCGATATCGCGTTTTCGGCCCTCAGAAGCGCCGAAATCGCGTTTTCTCGCTGAGCCCAGTGGACGGTGACTCGGTATGAAAACTGCACGGAGGAGCTGTTTTATCGTTTCTACCGTGCAGTTCGACATGTAAACTGCCCAGAAACCGAATCTGCTGACAGATCGCAAATCGGCCGATATCGCGTTTTCGGCCCTCAGAAGCGCCGAAATCGCGTTTTCTCGCTGAGCCCAGTGGACGGTGACTCGGTATGAAAACTGCACGGAGGAGCTGTTTTATCGTTTCTACCGTGCAGTTCGACATGTAAACTGCCCAGAAACCGAATCTGCTGACAGATCGCAAATCGGCCGATATCGCGTTTTCGGCCCTCAGAAGCGCCGAAATCGCGTTTTCTCGCTGAGCCCAGTGGACGGTGACTCGGTATGAAAACTGCACGGAGGAGCTGTTTTATCGTTTCTACCGTGCAGTTCGACATGTAAACTGCCCAGAAACCGAATCTGCTGACAGATCGCAAATCGGCCGATATCGCGTTTTCGGCCCTCAGAAGCGCCGAAATCGCGTTTTCTCGCTGAGCCCAGTGGACGGTGACTCGGTATGAAAACTGCACGGAGGAGCTGTTTTATCGTTTCTACCGTGCAGTTCGACATGTAAACTGCCCAGAAACCGAATCTGCTGACAGATCGCAAATCGGCCGATATCGCGTTTTCGGCCCTCAGAAGCGCCGAAATCGCGTTTTCTCGCTGAGCCCAGTGGACGGTGACTCGGTATGAAAACTGCACGGAGGAGCTGTTTTATCGTTTCTACCGTGCAGTTCGACATGTAAACTGCCCAGAAACCGAATCTGCTGACAGATCGCAAATCGGCCGATATCGCGTTTTCGGCCCTCAGAAGCGCCGAAATCGCGTTTTCTCGCTGAGCCCAGTGGACGGTGACTCGGTATGAAAACTGCACGGAGGAGCTGTTTTATCGTTTCTACCGTGCAGTTCGACATGTAAACTGCCCAGAAACCGAATCTGCTGACAGATCGCAAATCGGCCGATATCGCGTTTTCGGCCCTCAGAAGCGCCGAAATCGCGTTTTCTCGCTGAGCCCAGTGGACGGTGACGCGGTATGAAAACTGCACGGAGGAGCTGTTTTATCGTTTCTACCGTGCAGTTCGACATGTAAACTGCCCAGAAACCGAATCTGCTGACAGATCGCAAATCGGCCGATATCGCGTTTTCGGCCCTCAGAAGCGCCGAAATCGCGTTTTCTCGCTGAGCCCAGTGGACGGTGACTCGGTATGAAAACTGCACGGAGGAGCTGTTTTATCGTTTCTACCGTGCAGTTCGACATGTAAACTGCCCAGAAACCGAATCTGCTGACAGATCGCAAATCGGCCGATATCGCGTTTTCGGCCCTCAGAAGCGCCGAAATCGCGTTTTCTCGCTGAGCCCAGTGGACGGTGACTCGGTATGAAAACTGCACGGAGGAGCTGTTTTATCGTTTCTACCGTGCAGTTCGACATGTAAACTGCCCAGAAACCGAATCTGCTGACAGATCGAAAATCGGCCGATATCGCGTTTTCGGCCCTCAGAAGCGCCGAAATCGCGTTTTCTCGCTGAGCCCAGTGGACGGTGACTCGGTATGAAAACTGCACGGAGGAGCTGTTTTATCGTTTCTACCGTGCAGTTCGACATGTAAACTGCCCAGAAACCGAATCTGCTGACAGATCGCAAATCGGCCGATATCGCGTTTTCGGCCCTCAGAAGCGCCGAAATCGCGTTTTCTCGCTGAGCCCAGTGGACGGTGACTCGGTATGAAAACTGCACGGAGGAGCTGTTTTATCGTTTCTACCGTGCAGTTCGACATGTAAACTGCCCAGAAACCGAATCTGCTGACAGATCGCAAATCGGCCGATATCGCGTTTTCGGCCCTCAGAAGCGCCGAAATCGCGTTTTCTCGCTGAGCCCAGTGGACGGTGACTCGGTATGAAAACTGCACGGAGGAGCTGTTTTATCGTTTCTACCGTGCAGTTCGACATGTAAACTGCCCAGAAACCGAATCTGCTGACAGATCGCAAATCGGCCGATATCGCGTTTTCGGCCCTCAGAAGCGCCGAAATCGCGTTTTCTCGCTGAGCCCAGTGGACGGTGACTCGGTATGAAAACTGCACGGAGGAGCTGTTTTATCGTTTCTACCGTGCAGTTCGACATGTAAACTGCCCAGAAACCGAATCTGCTGACAGATCGCAAATCGGCCGATATCGCGTTTTCGGCCCTCAGAAGCGCCGAAATCGCGTTTTCTCGCTGAGCCCAGTGGACGGTGACTCGGTATGAAAACTGCACGGAGGAGCTGTTTTATCGTTTCTACCGTGCAGTTCGACATGTAAACTGCCCAGAAACCGAATCTGCTGACAGATCGCAAATCGGCCGATATCGCGTTTTCGGCCCTCAGAAGCGCCGAAATCGCGTTTTCTCGCTGAGCCCAGTGGACGGTGACTCGGTATGAAAACTGCACGGAGGAGCTGTTTTATCGTTTCTACCGTGCAGTTCGACATGTAAACTGCCCAGAAACCGAATCTGCTGACAGATCGCAAATCGGCCGATATCGCGTTTTCGGCCCTCAGAAGCGCCGAAATCGCGTTTTCTCGCTGAGCCCAGTGGACGGTGACTCGGTATGAAAACTGCACGGAGGAGCTGTTTTATCGTTTCTACCGTGCAGTTCGACATGTAAACTGCCCAGAAACCGAATCTGCTGACAGATCGCAAATCGGCCGATATCGCGTTTTCGGCCCTCAGAAGCGCCGAAATCGCGTTTTCTCGCTGAGCCCAGTGGACGGTGACTCGGTATGAAAACTGCACGGAGGAGCTGTTTTATCGTTTCTACCGTGCAGTTCGACATGTAAACTGCCCAGAAACCGAATCTGCTGACAGATCGCAAATCGGCCGATATCGCGTTTTCGGCCCTCAGAAGCGCCGAAATCGCGTTTTCTCGCTGAGCCCAGTGGACGGTGACTCGGTATGAAAACTGCACGGAGGAGCTGTTTTATCGTTTCTACCGTGCAGTTCGACATGTAAACTGCCCAGAAACCGAATCTGCTGACAGATCGCAAATCGGCCGATATCGCGTTTTCGGCCCTCAGAAGCGCCGAAATCGCGTTTTCTCGCTGAGCCCAGTGGACGGTGACTCGGTATGAAAACTGCACGGAGGAGCTGTTTTATCGTTTCTACCGTGCAGTTCGACATGTAAACTGCCCAGAAACCGAATCTGCTGACAGATCGCAAATCGGCCGATATCGCGTTTTCGGCCCTCAGAAGCGCCGAAATCGCGTTTTCTCGCTGAGCCCAGTGGACGGTGACTCGGTATGAAAACTGCACGGAGGAGCTGTTTTATCGTTTCTACCGTGCAGTTCGACATGTAAACTGCCCAGAAACCGAATCTGCTGACAGATCGCAAATCGGCCGATATCGCGTTTTCGGCCCTCAGAAGCGCCGAAATCGCGTTTTCTCGCTGAGCCCAGTGGACGGTGACTCGGTATGAAAACTGCACGGAGGAGCTGTTTTATCGTTTCTACCGTGCAGTTCGACATGTAAACTGCCCAGAAACCGAATCTGCTGACAGATCGCAAATCGGCCGATATCGCGTTTTCGGCCCTCAGAAGCGCCGAAATCGCGTTTTCTCGCTGAGCCCAGTGGACGGTGACTCGGTATGAAAACTGCACGGAGGAGCTGTTTTATCGTTTCTACCGTGCAGTTCGACATGTAAACTGCCCAGAAACCGAATCTGCTGACAGATCGCAAATCGGCCGATATCGCGTTTTCGGCCCTCAGAAGCGCCGAAATCGCGTTTTCTCGCTGGGCCGAGTGGACGGTGACTCGGTATGAAAACTGCACGGAGGAGCTGTTTTATCGTTTCTACCGTGCAGTTCGACATGTAAACTGCCCAGAAACCGAATCTGCTGACAGATCGCAAATCGGCCGATATCGCGTTTTCGGCCCTCAGAAGCGCCGAAATCGCGTTTTCTCGCTGAGCCCAGTGGACGGTGACTCGGTATGAAAACTGCACGGAGGAGCTGTTTTATCGTTTCTACCGTGCAGTTCGACATGTAAACTGCCCAGAAACCGAATCTGCTGACAGATCGCAAATCGGCCGATATCGCGTTTTCGGCCCTCAGAAGCGCCGAAATCGCGTTTTCTCGCTGAGCCCAGTGGACGGTGACTCGGTATGAAAACTGCACGGAGGAGCTGTTTTATCGTTTCTACCGTGCAGTTCGACATGTAAACTGCCCAGAAACCGAATCTGCTGACAGATCGCAAATCGGCCGATATCGCGTTTTCGGCCCTCAGAAGCGCCGAAATCGCGTTTTCTCGCTGAGCCCAGTGGACGGTGACTCGGTATGAAAACTGCACGGAGGAGCTGTTTTATCGTTTCTACCGTGCAGTTCGACATGTAAACTGCCCAGAAACCGAATCTGCTGACAGATCGCAAATCGGCCGATATCGCGTTTTCGGCCCTCAGAAGCGCCGAAATCGCGTTTTCTCGCTGAGCCCAGTGGACGGTGACTCGGTATGAAAACTGCACGGAGGAGCTGTTTTATCGTTTCTACCGTGCAGTTCGACATGTAAACTGCCCAGAAACCGAATCTGCTGACAGATCGCAAATCGGCCGATATCGCGTTTTCGGCCCTCAGAAGCGCCGAAATCGCGTTTTCTCGCTGAGCCCAGTGGACGGTGACTCGGTATGAAAACTGCACGGAGGAGCTGTTTTATCGTTTCTACCGTGCAGTTCGACATGTAAACTGCCCAGAAACCGAATCTGCTGACAGATCGCAAATCGGCCGATATCGCGTTTTCGGCCCTCAGAAGCGCCGAAATCGCGTTTTCTCGCTGAGCCCAGTGGACGGTGACTCGGTATGAAAACTGCACGGAGGAGCTGTTTTATCGTTTCTACCGTGCAGTTCGACATGTAAACTGCCCAGAAACCGAATCTGCTGACAGATCGCAAATCGGCCGATATCGCGTTTTCGGCCCTCAGAAGCGCCGAAATCGCGTTTTCTCGCTGAGCCCAGTGGACGGTGACTCGGTATGAAAACTGCACGGAGGAGCTGTTTTATCGTTTCTACCGTGCAGTTCGACATGTAAACTGCCCAGAAACCGAATCTGCTGACAGATCGCAAATCGGCCGATATCGCGTTTTCGGCCCTCAGAAGCGCCGAAATCGCGTTTTCTCGCTGAGCCCAGTGGACGGTGACTCGGTATGAAAACTGCACGGAGGAGCTGTTTTATCGTTTCTACCGTGCAGTTCGACATGTAAACTGCCCAGAAACCGAATCTGCTGACAGATCGCAAATCGGCCGATATCGCGTTTTCGGCCCTCAGAAGCGCCGAAATCGCGTTTTCTCGCTGAGCCCAGTGGACGGTGACTCGGTATGAAAACTGCACGGAGGAGCTGTTTTATCGTTTCTACCGTGCAGTTCGACATGTAAACTGCCCAGAAACCGAATCTGCTGACAGATCGCAAATCGGCCGATATCGCGTTTTCGGCCCTCAGAAGCGCCGAAATCGCGTTTTCTCGCTGAGCCCAGTGGACGGTGACTCGGTATGAAAACTGCACGGAGGAGCTGTTTTATCGTTTCTACCGTGCAGTTCGACATGTAAACTGCCCAGAAACCGAATCTGCTGACAGATCGCAAATCGGCCGATATCGCGTTTTCGGCCCTCAGAAGCGCCGAAATCGCGTTTTCTCGCTGAGCCCAGTGGACGGTGACTCGGTATGAAAACTGCACGGAGGAGCTGTTTTATCGTTTCTACCGTGCAGTTCGACATGTAAACTGCCCAGAAACCGAATCTGCTGACAGATCGCAAATCGGCCGATATCGCGTTTTCGGCCCTCAGAAGCGCCGAAATCGCGTTTTCTCGCTGAGCCCAGTGGACGGTGACTCGGTATGAAAACTGCACGGAGGAGCTGTTTTATCGTTTCTACCGTGCAGTTCGACATGTAAACTGCCCAGAAACCGAATCTGCTGACAGATCGCAAATCGGCCGATATCGCGTTTTCGGCCCTCAGAAGCGCCGAAATCGCGTTTTCTCGCTGAGCCCAGTGGACGGTGACTCGGTATGAAAACTGCACGGAGGAGCTGTTTTATCGTTTCTACCGTGCAGTTCGACATGTAAACTGCCCAGAAACCGAATCTGCTGACAGATCGAAAATCGGCCGATATCGCGTTTTCGGCCCTCAGAAGCGCCGAAATCGCGTTTTCTCGCTGAGCCCAGTGGACGGTGACTCGGTATGAAAACTGCACGGAGGAGCTGTTTTATCGTTTCTACCGTGCAGTTCGACATGTAAACTGCCCAGAAACCGAATCTGCTGACAGATCGCAAATCGGCCGATATCGCGTTTTCGGCCCTCAGAAGCGCCGAAATCGCGTTTTCTCGCTGAGCCCAGTGGACGGTGACTCGGTATGAAAACTGCACGGAGGAGCTGTTTTATCGTTTCTACCGTGCAGTTCGACATGTAAACTGCCCAGAAACCGAATCTGCTGACAGATCGCAAATCGGCCGATATCGCGTTTTCGGCCCTCAGAAGCGCCGAAATCGCGTTTTCTCGCTGAGCCCAGTGGACGGTGACTCGGTATGAAAACTGCACGGAGGAGCTGTTTTATCGTTTCTACCGTGCAGTTCGACATGTAAACTGCCCAGAAACCGAATCTGCTGACAGATCGCAAATCGGCCGATATCGCGTTTTCGGCCCTCAGAAGCGCCGAAATCGCGTTTTCTCGCTGAGCCCAGTGGACGGTGACTCGGTATGAAAACTGCACGGAGGAGCTGTTTTATCGTTTCTACCGTGCAGTTCGACATGTAAACTGCCCAGAAACCGAATCTGCTGACAGATCGCAAATCGGCCGATATCGCGTTTTCGGCCCTCAGAAGCGCCGAAATCGCGTTTTCTCGCTGAGCCCAGTGGACGGTGACTCGGTATGAAAACTGCACGGAGGAGCTGTTTTATCGTTTCTACCGTGCAGTTCGACATGTAAACTGCCCAGAAACCGAATCTGCTGACAGATCGCAAATCGGCCGATATCGCGTTTTCGGCCCTCAGAAGCGCCGAAATCGCGTTTTCTCGCTGAGCCCAGTGGACGGTGACTCGGTATGAAAACTGCACGGAGGAGCTGTTTTATCGTTTCTACCGTGCAGTTCGACATGTAAACTGCCCAGAAACCGAATCTGCTGACAGATCGCAAATCGGCCGATATCGCGTTTTCGGCCCTCAGAAGCGCCGAAATCGCGTTTTCTCGCTGAGCCCAGTGGACGGTGACTCGGTATGAAAACTGCACGGAGGAGCTGTTTTATCGTTTCTACCGTGCAGTTCGACATGTAAACTGCCCAGAAACCGAATCTGCTGACAGATCGCAAATCGGCCGATATCGCGTTTTCGGCCCTCAGAAGCGCCGAAATCGCGTTTTCTCGCTGAGCCCAGTGGACGGTGACTCGGTATGAAAACTGCACGGAGGAGCTGTTTTATCGTTTCTACCGTGCAGTTCGACATGTAAACTGCCCAGAAACCGAATCTGCTGACAGATCGCAAATCGGCCGATATCGCGTTTTCGGCCCTCAGAAGCGCCGAAATCGCGTTTTCTCGCTGAGCCCAGTGGACGGTGACTCGGTATGAAAACTGCACGGAGGAGCTGTTTTATCGTTTCTACCGTGCAGTTCGACATGTAAACTGCCCAGAAACCGAATCTGCTGACAGATCGCAAATCGGCCGATATCGCGTTTTCGGCCCTCAGAAGCGCCGAAATCGCGTTTTCTCGCTGAGCCCAGTGGACGGTGACTCGGTATGAAAACTGCACGGAGGAGCTGTTTTATCGTTTCTACCGTGCAGTTCGACATGTAAACTGCCCAGAAACCGAATCTGCTGACAGATCGCAAATCGGCCGATATCGCGTTTTCGGCCCTCAGAAGCGCCGAAATCGCGTTTTCTCGCTGAGCCCAGTGGACGGTGACTCGGTATGAAAACTGCACGGAGGAGCTGTTTTATCGTTTCTACCGTGCAGTTCGACATGTAAACTGCCCAGAAACCGAATCTGCTGACAGATCGCAAATCGGCCGATATCGCGTTTTCGGCCCTCAGAAGCGCCGAAATCGCGTTTTCTCGCTGAGCCCAGTGGACGGTGACTCGGTATGAAAACTGCACGGAGGAGCTGTTTTATCGTTTCTACCGTGCAGTTCGACATGTAAACTGCCCAGAAACCGAATCTGCTGACAGATCGCAAATCGGCCGATATCGCGTTTTCGGCCCTCAGAAGCGCCGAAATCGCGTTTTCTCGCTGAGCCCAGTGGACGGTGACTCGGTATGAAAACTGCACGGAGGAGCTGTTTTATCGTTTCTACCGTGCAGTTCGACATGTAAACTGCCCAGAAACCGAATCTGCTGACAGATCGCAAATCGGCCGATATCGCGTTTTCGGCCCTCAGAAGCGCCGAAATCGCGTTTTCTCGCTGAGCCCAGTGGACGGTGACTCGGTGACTCGTATGAAAACTGCACGGAGGAGCTGTTTTATCGTTTCTACCGTGCAGTTCGACATGTAAACTGCCCAGAAACCGAATCTGCTGACAGATCGCAAATCGGCCGATATCGCGTTTTCGGCCCTCAGAAGCGCCGAAATCGCGTTTTCTCGCTGAGCCCAGTGGACGGTGACTCGGTATGAAAACTGCACGGAGGAGCTGTTTTATCGTTTCTACCGTGCAGTTCGACATGTAAACTGCCCAGAAACCGAATCTGCTGACAGATCGCAAATCGGCCGATATCGCGTTTTCGGCCCTCAGAAGCGCCGAAATCGCGTTTTCTCGCTGAGCCCAGTGGACGGTGACTCGGTATGAAAACTGCACGGAGGAGCTGTTTTATCGTTTCTACCGTGCAGTTCGACATGTAAACTGCCCAGAAACCGAATCTGCTGACAGATCGCAAATCGGCCGATATCGCGTTTTCGGCCCTCAGAAGCGCCGAAATCGCGTTTTCTCGCTGAGCCCAGTGGACGGTGACTCGGTATGAAAACTGCACGGAGGAGCTGTTTTATCGTTTCTACCGTGCAGTTCGACATGTAAACTGCCCAGAAACCGAATCTGCTGACAGATCGCAAATCGGCCGATATCGCGTTTTCGGCCCTCAGAAGCGCCGAAATCGCGTTTTCTCGCTGAGCCCAGTGGACGGTGACTCGGTATGAAAACTGCACGGAGGAGCTGTTTTATCGTTTCTACCGTGCAGTTCGACATGTAAACTGCCCAGAAACCGAATCTGCTGACAGATCGCAAATCGGCCGATATCGCGTTTTCGGCCCTCAGAAGCGCCGAAATCGCGTTTTCTCGCTGAGCCCAGTGGACGGTGACTCGGTATGAAAACTGCACGGAGGAGCTGTTTTATCGTTTCTACCGTGCAGTTCGACATGTAAACTGCCCAGAAACCGAATCTGCTGACAGATCGCAAATCGGCCGATATCGCGTTTTCGGCCCTCAGAAGCGCCGAAATCGCGTTTTCTCGCTGAGCCCAGTGGACGGTGACTCGGTATGAAAACTGCACGGAGGAGCTGTTTTATCGTTTCTACCGTGCAGTTCGACATGTAAACTGCCCAGAAACCGAATCTGCTGACAGATCGCAAATCGGCCGATATCGCGTTTTCGGCCCTCAGAAGCGCCGAAATCGCGTTTTCTCGCTGAGCCCAGTGGACGGTGACTCGGTATGAAAACTGCACGGAGGAGCTGTTTTATCGTTTCTACCGTGCAGTTCGACATGTAAACTGCCCAGAAACCGAATCTGCTGACAGATCGCAAATCGGCCGATATCGCGTTTTCGGCCCTCAGAAGCGCCGAAATCGCGTTTTCTCGCTGAGCCCAGTGGACGGTGACTCGGTATGAAAACTGCACGGAGGAGCTGTTTTATCGTTTCTACCGTGCAGTTCGACATGTAAACTGCCCAGAAACCGAATCTGCTGACAGATCGCAAATCGGCCGATATCGCGTTTTCGGCCCTCAGAAGCGCCGAAATCGCGTTTTCTCGCTGAGCCCAGTGGACGGTGACTCGGTATGAAAACTGCACGGAGGAGCTGTTTTATCGTTTCTACCGTGCAGTTCGACATGTAAACTGCCCAGAAACCGAATCTGCTGACAGATCGCAAATCGGCCGATATCGCGTTTTCGGCCCTCAGAAGCGCCGAAATCGCGTTTTCTCGCTGAGCCCAGTGGACGGTGACTCGGTATGAAAACTGCACGGAGGAGCTGTTTTATCGTTTCTACCGTGCAGTTCGACATGTAAACTGCCCAGAAACCGAATCTGCTGACAGATCGCAAATCGGCCGATATCGCGTTTTCGGCCCTCAGAAGCGCCGAAATCGCGTTTTCTCGCTGAGCCCAGTGGACGGTGACTCGGTATGAAAACTGCACGGAGGAGCTGTTTTATCGTTTCTACCGTGCAGTTCGACATGTAAACTGCCCAGAAACCGAATCTGCTGACAGATCGCAAATCGGCCGATATCGCGTTTTCGGCCCTCAGAAGCGCCGAAATCGCGTTTTCTCGCTGAGCCCAGTGGACGGTGACTCGGTATGAAAACTGCACGGAGGAGCTGTTTTATCGTTTCTACCGTGCAGTTCGACATGTAAACTGCCCAGAAACCGAATCTGCTGACAGATCGCAAATCGGCCGATATCGCGTTTTCGGCCCTCAGAAGCGCCGAAATCGCGTTTTCTCGCTGAGCCCAGTGGACGGTGACTCGGTATGAAAACTGCACGGAGGAGCTGTTTTATCGTTTCTACCGTGCAGTTCGACATGTAAACTGCCCAGAAACCGAATCTGCTGACAGATCGCAAATCGGCCGATATCGCGTTTTCGGCCCTCAGAAGCGCCGAAATCGCGTTTTCTCGCTGAGCCCAGTGGACGGTGACTCGGTATGAAAACTGCACGGAGGAGCTGTTTTATCGTTTCTACCGTGCAGTTCGACATGTAAACTGCCCAGAAACCGAATCTGCTGACAGATCGCAAATCGGCCGATATCGCGTTTTCGGCCCTCAGAAGCGCCGAAATCGCGTTTTCTCGCTGAGCCCAGTGGACGGTGACTCGGTATGAAAACTGCACGGAGGAGCTGTTTTATCGTTTCTACCGTGCAGTTCGACATGTAAACTGCCCAGAAACCGAATCTGCTGACAGATCGCAAATCGGCCGATATCGCGTTTTCGGCCCTCAGAAGCGCCGAAATCGCGTTTTCTCGCTGAGCCCAGTGGACGGTGACTCGGTATGAAAACTGCACGGAGGAGCTGTTTTATCGTTTCTACCGTGCAGTTCGACATGTAAACTGCCCAGAAACCGAATCTGCTGACAGATCGCAAATCGGCCGATATCGCGTTTTCGGCCCTCAGAAGCGCCGAAATCGCGTTTTCTCGCTGAGCCCAGTGGACGGTGACTCGGTATGAAAACTGCACGGAGGAGCTGTTTTATCGTTTCTACCGTGCAGTTCGACATGTAAACTGCCCAGAAACCGAATCTGCTGACAGATCGCAAATCGGCCGATATCGCGTTTTCGGCCCTCAGAAGCGCCGAAATCGCGTTTTCTCGCTGAGCCCAGTGGACGGTGACTCGGTATGAAAACTGCACGGAGGAGCTGTTTTATCGTTTCTACCGTGCAGTTCGACATGTAAACTGCCCAGAAACCGAATCTGCTGACAGATCGCAAATCGGCCGATATCGCGTTTTCGGCCCTCAGAAGCGCCGAAATCGCGTTTTCTCGCTGAGCCCAGTGGACGGTGACTCGGTATGAAAACTGCACGGAGGAGCTGTTTTATCGTTTCTACCGTGCAGTTCGACATGTAAACTGCCCAGAAACCGAATCTGCTGACAGATCGCAAATCGGCCGATATCGCGTTTTCGGCCCTCAGAAGCGCCGAAATCGCGTTTTCTCGCTGAGCCCAGTGGACGGTGACTCGGTATGAAAACTGCACGGAGGAGCTGTTTTATCGTTTCTACCGTGCAGTTCGACATGTAAACTGCCCAGAAACCGAATCTGCTGACAGATCGCAAATCGGCCGATATCGCGTTTTCGGCCCTCAGAAGCGCCGAAATCGCGTTTTCTCGCTGAGCCCAGTGGACGGTGACTCGGTATGAAAACTGCACGGAGGAGCTGTTTTATCGTTTCTACCGTGCAGTTCGACATGTAAACTGCCCAGAAACCGAATCTGCTGACAGATCGCAAATCGGCCGATATCGCGTTTTCGGCCCTCAGAAGCGCCGAAATCGCGTTTTCTCGCTGAGCCCAGTGGACGGTGACTCGGTATGAAAACTGCACGGAGGAGCTGTTTTATCGTTTCTACCGTGCAGTTCGACATGTAAACTGCCCAGAAACCGAATCTGCTGACAGATCGCAAATCGGCCGATATCGCGTTTTCGGCCCTCAGAAGCGCCGAAATCGCGTTTTCTCGCTGAGCCCAGTGGACGGTGACTCGGTATGAAAACTGCACGGAGGAGCTGTTTTATCGTTTCTACCGTGCAGTTCGACATGTAAACTGCCCAGAAACCGAATCTGCTGACAGATCGCAAATCGGCCGATATCGCGTTTTCGGCCCTCAGAAGCGCCGAAATCGCGTTTTCTCGCTGAGCCCAGTGGACGGTGACTCGGTATGAAAACTGCACGGAGGAGCTGTTTTATCGTTTCTACCGTGCAGTTCGACATGTAAACTGCCCAGAAACCGAATCTGCTGACAGATCGCAAATCGGCCGATATCGCGTTTTCGGCCCTCAGAAGCGCCGAAATCGCGTTTTCTCGCTGAGCCCAGTGGACGGTGACTCGGTATGAAAACTGCACGGAGGAGCTGTTTTATCGTTTCTACCGTGCAGTTCGACATGTAAACTGCCCAGAAACCGAATCTGCTGACAGATCGCAAATCGGCCGATATCGCGTTTTCGGCCCTCAGAAGCGCCGAAATCGCGTTTTCTCGCTGAGCCCAGTGGACGGTGACTCGGTATGAAAACTGCACGGAGGAGCTGTTTTATCGTTTCTACCGTGCAGTTCGACATGTAAACTGCCCAGAAACCGAATCTGCTGACAGATCGCAAATCGGCCGATATCGCGTTTTCGGCCCTCAGAAGCGCCGAAATCGCGTTTTCTCGCTGAGCCCAGTGGACGGTGACTCGGTATGAAAACTGCACGGAGGAGCTGTTTTATCGTTTCTACCGTGCAGTTCGACATGTAAACTGCCCAGAAACCGAATCTGCTGACAGATCGCAAATCGGCCGATATCGCGTTTTCGGCCCTCAGAAGCGCCGAAATCGCGTTTTCTCGCTGAGCCCAGTGGACGGTGACTCGGTATGAAAACTGCACGGAGGAGCTGATTTATCGTTTCTACCGTGCAGTTCGACATGTAAACTGCCCAGAAACCGAATCTGCTGACAGATCGCAAATCGGCCGATATCGCGTTTTCGGCCCTCAGAAGCGCCGAAATCGCGTTTTCTCGCTGAGCCCAGTGGACGGTGACTCGGTATGAAAACTGCACGGAGGAGCTGTTTTATCGTTTCTACCGTGCAGTTCGACATGTAAACTGCCCAGAAACCGAATCTGCTGACAGATCGCAAATCGGCCGATATCGCGTTTTCGGCCCTCAGAAGCGCCGAAATCGCGTTTTCTCGCTGAGCCCAGTGGACGGTGACTCGGTATGAAAACTGCACGGAGGAGCTGTTTTATCGTTTCTACCGTGCAGTTCGACATGTAAACTGCCCAGAAACCGAATCTGCTGACAGATCGCAAATCGGCCGATATCGCGTTTTCGGCCCTCAGAAGCGCCGAAATCGCGTTTTCTCGCTGAGCCCAGTGGACGGTGACTCGGTATGAAAACTGCACGGAGGAGCTGTTTTATCGTTTCTACCGTGCAGTTCGACATGTAAACTGCCCAGAAACCGAATCTGCTGACAGATCGCAAATCGGCCGATATCGCGTTTTCGGCCCTCAGAAGCGCCGAAATCGCGTTTTCTCGCTGAGCCCAGTGGACGGTGACTCGGTATGAAAACTGCACGGAGGAGCTGTTTTATCGTTTAAACCGTGCAGTTCGACATGTAAACTGCCCAGAAACCGAATCTGCTGACAGATCGCAAATCGGCCGATATCGCGTTTTCGGCCCTCAGAAGCGCCGAAATCGCGTTTTCTCGCTGAGCCCAGTGGACGGTGACTCGGTATGAAAACTGCACGGAGGAGCTGTTTTATCGTTTCTACCGTGCAGTTCGACATGTAAACTGCCCAGAAACCGAATCTGCTGACAGATCGCAAATCGGCCGATATCGCGTTTTCGGCCCTCAGAAGCGCCGAAATCGCGTTTTCTCGCTGAGCCCAGTGGACGGTGACTCGGTATGAAAACTGCACGGAGGAGCTGTTTTATCGTTTCTACCGTGCAGTTCGACATGTAAACTGCCCAGAAACCGAATCTGCTGACAGATCGCAAATCGGCCGATATCGCGTTTTCGGCCCTCAGAAGCGCCGAAATCGCGTTTTCTCGCTGAGCCCAGTGGACGGTGACTCGGTATGAAAACTGCACGGAGGAGCTGTTTTATCGTTTCTACCGTGCAGTTCGACATGTAAACTGCCCAGAAACCGAATCTGCTGACAGATCGCAAATCGGCCGATATCGCGTTTTCGGCCCTCAGAAGCGCCGAAATCGCGTTTTCTCGCTGAGCCCAGTGGACGGTGACTCGGTATGAAAACTGCACGGAGGAGCTGTTTTATCGTTTCTACCGTGCAGTTCGACATGTAAACTGCCCAGAAACCGAATCTGCTGACAGATCGCAAATCGGCCGATATCGCGTTTTCGGCCCTCAGAAGCGCCGAAATCGCGTTTTCTCGCTGAGCCCAGTGGACGGTGACTCGGTATGAAAACTGCACGGAGGAGCTGTTTTATCGTTTCTACCGTGCAGTTCGACATGTAAACTGCCCAGAAACCGAATCTGCTGACAGATCGCAAATCGGCCGATATCGCGTTTTCGGCCCTCAGAAGCGCCGAAATCGCGTTTTCTCGCTGAGCCCAGTGGACGGTGACTCGGTATGAAAACTGCACGGAGGAGCTGTTTTATCGTTTCTACCGTGCAGTTCGACATGTAAACTGCCCAGAAACCGAATCTGCTGACAGATCGCAAATCGGCCGATATCGCGTTTTCGGCCCTCAGAAGCGCCGAAATCGCGTTTTCTCGCTGAGCCCAGTGGACGGTGACTCGGTATGAAAACTGCACGGAGGAGCTGTTTTATCGTTTCTACCGTGCAGTTCGACATGTAAACTGCCCAGAAACCGAATCTGCTGACAGATCGCAAATCGGCCGATATCGCGTTTTCGGCCCTCAGAAGCGCCGAAATCGCGTTTTCTCGCTGAGCCCAGTGGACGGTGACTCGGTATGAAAACTGCACGGAGGAGCTGTTTTATCGTTTCTACCGTGCAGTTCGACATGTAAACTGCCCAGAAACCGAATCTGCTGACAGATCGCAAATCGGCCGATATCGCGTTTTCGGCCCTCAGAAGCGCCGAAATCGCGTTTTCTCGCTGAGCCCAGTGGACGGTGACTCGGTATGAAAACTGCACGGAGGAGCTGTTTTATCGTTTCTACCGTGCAGTTCGACATGTAAACTGCCCAGAAACCGAATCTGCTGACAGATCGCAAATCGGCCGATATCGCGTTTTCGGCCCTCAGAAGCGCCGAAATCGCGTTTTCTCGCTGAGCCCAGTGGACGGTGACTCGGTATGAAAACTGCACGGAGGAGCTGTTTTATCGTTTCTACCGTGCAGTTCGACATGTAAACTGCCCAGAAACCGAATCTGCTGACAGATCGCAAATCGGCCGATATCGCGTTTTCGGCCCTCAGAAGCGCCGAAATCGCGTTTTCTCGCTGAGCCCAGTGGACGGTGACTCGGTATGAAAACTGCACGGAGGAGCTGTTTTATCGTTTCTACCGTGCAGTTCGACATGTAAACTGCCCAGAAACCGAATCTGCTGACAGATCGCAAATCGGCCGATATCGCGTTTTCGGCCCTCAGAAGCGCCGAAATCGCGTTTTCTCGCTGAGCCCAGTGGACGGTGACTCGGTATGAAAACTGCACGGAGGAGCTGTTTTATCGTTTCTACCGTGCAGTTCGACATGTAAACTGCCCAGAAACCGAATCTGCTGACAGATCGCAAATCGGCCGATATCGCGTTTTCGGCCCTCAGAAGCGCCGAAATCGCGTTTTCTCGCTGAGCCCAGTGGACGGTGACTCGGTATGAAAACTGCACGGAGGAGCTGTTTTATCGTTTCTACCGTGCAGTTCGACATGTAAACTGCCCAGAAACCGAATCTGCTGACAGATCGCAAATCGGCCGATATCGCGTTTTCGGCCCTCAGAAGCGCCGAAATCGCGTTTTCTCGCTGAGCCCAGTGGACGGTGACTCGGTATGAAAACTGCACGGAGGAGCTGTTTTATCGTTTCTACCGTGCAGTTCGACATGTAAACTGCCCAGAAACCGAATCTGCTGACAGATCGCAAATCGGCCGATATCGCGTTTTCGGCCCTCAGAAGCGCCGAAATCGCGTTTTCTCGCTGAGCCCAGTGGACGGTGACTCGGTATGAAAACTGCACGGAGGAGCTGTTTTATCGTTTCTACCGTGCAGTTCGACATGTAAACTGCCCAGAAACCGAATCTGCTGACAGATCGCAAATCGGCCGATATCGCGTTTTCGGCCCTCAGAAGCGCCGAAATCGCGTTTTCTCGCTGAGCCCAGTGGACGGTGACTCGGTATGAAAACTGCACGGAGGAGCTGTTTTATCGTTTCTACCGTGCAGTTCGACATGTAAACTGCCCAGAAACCGAATCTGCTGACAGATCGCAAATCGGCCGATATCGCGTTTTCGGCCCTCAGAAGCGCCGAAATCGCGTTTTCTCGCTGAGCCCAGTGGACGGTGACTCGGTATGAAAACTGCACGGAGGAGCTGTTTTATCGTTTCTACCGTGCAGTTCGACATGTAAACTGCCCAGAAACCGAATCTGCTGACAGATCGCAAATCGGCCGATATCGCGTTTTCGGCCCTCAGAAGCGCCGAAATCGCGTTTTCTCGCTGAGCCCAGTGGACGGTGACTCGGTATGAAAACTGCACGGAGGAGCTGTTTTATCGTTTCTACCGTGCAGTTCGACATGTAAACTGCCCAGAAACCGAATCTGCTGACAGATCGCAAATCGGCCGATATCGCGTTTTCGGCCCTCAGAAGCGCCGAAATCGCGTTTTCTCGCTGAGCCCAGTGGACGGTGACTCGGTATGAAAACTGCACGGAGGAGCTGTTTTATCGTTTCTACCGTGCAGTTCGACATGTAAACTGCCCAGAAACCGAATCTGCTGACAGATCGCAAATCGGCCGATATCGCGTTTTCGGCCCTCAGAAGCGCCGAAATCGCGTTTTCTCGCTGAGCCCAGTGGACGGTGACTCGGTATGAAAACTGCACGGAGGAGCTGTTTTATCGTTTCTACCGTGCAGTTCGACATGTAAACTGCCCAGAAACCGAATCTGCTGACAGATCGCAAATCGGCCGATATCGCGTTTTCGGCCCTCAGAAGCGCCGAAATCGCGTTTTCTCGCTGAGCCCAGTGGACGGTGACTCGGTATGAAAACTGCACGGAGGAGCTGTTTTATCGTTTCTACCGTGCAGTTCGACATGTAAACTGCCCAGAAACCGAATCTGCTGACAGATCGCAAATCGGCCGATATCGCGTTTTCGGCCCTCAGAAGCGCCGAAATCGCGTTTTCTCGCTGAGCCCAGTGGACGGTGACTCGGTATGAAAACTGCACGGAGGAGCTGTTTTATCGTTTCTACCGTGCAGTTCGACATGTAAACTGCCCAGAAACCGAATCTGCTGACAGATCGCAAATCGGCCGATATCGCGTTTTCGGCCCTCAGAAGCGCCGAAATCGCGTTTTCTCGCTGAGCCCAGTGGACGGTGACTCGGTATGAAAACTGCACGGAGGAGCTGTTTTATCGTTTCTACCGTGCAGTTCGACATGTAAACTGCCCAGAAACCGAATCTGCTGACAGATCGCAAATCGGCCGATATCGCGTTTTCGGCCCTCAGAAGCGCCGAAATCGCGTTTTCTCGCTGAGCCCAGTGGACGGTGACTCGGTATGAAAACTGCACGGAGGAGCTGTTTTATCGTTTCTACCGTGCAGTTCGACATGTAAACTGCCCAGAAACCGAATCTGCTGACAGATCGCAAATCGGCCGATATCGCGTTTTCGGCCCTCAGAAGCGCCGAAATCGCGTTTTCTCGCTGAGCCCAGTGGACGGTGACTCGGTATGAAAACTGCACGGAGGAGCTGTTTTATCGTTTCTACCGTGCAGTTCGACATGTAAACTGCCCAGAAACCGAATCTGCTGACAGATCGCAAATCGGCCGATATCGCGTTTTCGGCCCTCAGAAGCGCCGAAATCGCGTTTTCTCGCTGAGCCCAGTGGACGGTGACTCGGTATGAAAACTGCACGGAGGAGCTGTTTTATCGTTTCTACCGTGCAGTTCGACATGTAAACTGCCCAGAAACCGAATCTGCTGACAGATCGCAAATCGGCCGATATCGCGTTTTCGGCCCTCAGAAGCGCCGAAATCGCGTTTTCTCGCTGAGCCCAGTGGACGGTGACTCGGTATGAAAACTGCACGGAGGAGCTGTTTTATCGTTTCTACCGTGCAGTTCGACATGTAAACTGCCCAGAAACCGAATCTGCTGACAGATCGCAAATCGGCCGATATCGCGTTTTCGGCCCTCAGAAGCGCCGAAATCGCGTTTTCTCGCTGAGCCCAGTGGACGGTGACTCGGTATGAAAACTGCACGGAGGAGCTGTTTTATCGTTTCTACCGTGCAGTTCGACATGTAAACTGCCCAGAAACCGAATCTGCTGACAGATCGCAAATCGGCCGATATCGCGTTTTCGGCCCTCAGAAGCGCCGAAATCGCGTTTTCTCGCTGAGCCCAGTGGACGGTGACTCGGTATGAAAACTGCACGGAGGAGCTGTTTTATCGTTTCTACCGTGCAGTTCGACATGTAAACTGCCCAGAAACCGAATCTGCTGACAGATCGCAAATCGGCCGATATCGCGTTTTCGGCCCTCAGAAGCGCCGAAATCGCGTTTTCTCGCTGAGCCCAGTGGACGGTGACTCGGTATGAAAACTGCACGGAGGAGCTGTTTTATCGTTTCTACCGTGCAGTTCGACATGTAAACTGCCCAGAAACCGAATCTGCTGACAGATCGAAAATCGGCCGATATCGCGTTTTCGGCCCTCAGAAGCGCCGAAATCGCGTTTTCTCGCTGAGCCCAGTGGACGGTGACTCGGTATGAAAACTGCACGGAGGAGCTGTTTTATCGTTTCTACCGTGCAGTTCGACATGTAAACTGCCCAGAAACCGAATCTGCTGACAGATCGCAAATCGGCCGATATCGCGTTTTCGGCCCTCAGAAGCGCCGAAATCGCGTTTTCTCGCTGAGCCCAGTGGACGGTGACTCGGTATGAAAACTGCACGGAGGAGCTGTTTTATCGTTTCTACCGTGCAGTTCGACATGTAAACTGCCCAGAAACCGAATCTGCTGACAGATCGCAAATCGGCCGATATCGCGTTTTCGGCCCTCAGAAGCGCCGAAATCGCGTTTTCTCGCTGAGCCCAGTGGACGGTGACTCGGTATGAAAACTGCACGGAGGAGCTGTTTTATCGTTTCTACCGTGCAGTTCGACATGTAAACTGCCCAGAAACCGAATCTGCTGACAGATCGCAAATCGGCCGATATCGCGTTTTCGGCCCTCAGAAGCGCCGAAATCGCGTTTTCTCGCTGAGCCCAGTGGACGGTGACTCGGTATGAAAACTGCACGGAGGAGCTGTTTTATCGTTTCTACCGTGCAGTTCGACATGTAAACTGCCCAGAAACCGAATCTGCTGACAGATCGCAAATCGGCCGATATCGCGTTTTCGGCCCTCAGAAGCGCCGAAATCGCGTTTTCTCGCTGAGCCCAGTGGACGGTGACTCGGTATGAAAACTGCACGGAGGAGCTGTTTTATCGTTTCTACCGTGCAGTTCGACATGTAAACTGCCCAGAAACCGAATCTGCTGACAGATCGAAAATCGGCCGATATCGCGTTTTCGGCCCTCAGAAGCGCCGAAATCGCGTTTTCTCGCTGAGCCCAGTGGACGGTGACTCGGTATGAAAACTGCACGGAGGAGCTGTTTTATCGTTTCTACCGTGCAGTTCGACATGTAAACTGCCCAGAAACCGAATCTGCTGACAGATCGCAAATCGGCCGATATCGCGTTTTCGGCCCTCAGAAGCGCCGAAATCGCGTTTTCTCGCTGAGCCCAGTGGACGGTGACTCGGTATGAAAACTGCACGGAGGAGCTGTTTTATCGTTTCTACCGTGCAGTTCGACATGTAAACTGCCCAGAAACCGAATCTGCTGACAGATCGCAAATCGGCCGATATCGCGTTTTCGGCCCTCAGAAGCGCCGAAATCGCGTTTTCTCGCTGAGCCCAGTGGACGGTGACTCGGTATGAAAACTGCACGGAGGAGCTGTTTTATCGTTTCTACCGTGCAGTTCGACATGTAAACTGCCCAGAAACCGAATCTGCTGACAGATCGCAAATCGGCCGATATCGCGTTTTCGGCCCTCAGAAGCGCCGAAATCGCGTTTTCTCGCTGAGCCCAGTGGACGGTGACTCGGTATGAAAACTGCACGGAGGAGCTGTTTTATCGTTTCTACCGTGCAGTTCGACATGTAAACTGCCCAGAAACCGAATCTGCTGACAGATCGCAAATCGGCCGATATCGCGTTTTCGGCCCTCAGAAGCGCCGAAATCGCGTTTTCTCGCTGAGCCCAGTGGACGGTGACTCGGTATGAAAACTGCACGGAGGAGCTGTTTTATCGTTTCTACCGTGCAGTTCGACATGTAAACTGCCCAGAAACCGAATCTGCTGACAGATCGAAAATCGGCCGATATCGCGTTTTCGGCCCTCAGAAGCGCCGAAATCGCGTTTTCTCGCTGAGCCCAGTGGACGGTGACTCGGTATGAAAACTGCACGGAGGAGCTGTTTTATCGTTTCTACCGTGCAGTTCGACATGTAAACTGCCCAGAAACCGAATCTGCTGACAGATCGCAAATCGGCCGATATCGCGTTTTCGGCCCTCAGAAGCGCCGAAATCGCGTTTTCTCGCTGAGCCCAGTGGACGGTGACTCGGTATGAAAACTGCACGGAGGAGCTGTTTTATCGTTTCTACCGTGCAGTTCGACATGTAAACTGCCCAGAAACCGAATCTGCTGACAGATCGAAAATCGGCCGATATCGCGTTTTCGGCCCTCAGAAGCGCCGAAATCGCGTTTTCTCGCTGAGCCCAGTGGACGGTGACTCGGTATGAAAACTGCACGGAGGAGCTGTTTTATCGTTTCTACCGTGCAGTTCGACATGTAAACTGCCCAGAAACCGAATCTGCTGACAGATCGAAAATCGGCCGATATCGCGTTTTCGGCCCTCAGAAGCGCCGAAATCGCGTTTTCTCGCTGAGCCCAGTGGACGGTGACTCGGTATGAAAACTGCACGGAGGAGCTGTTTTATCGTTTCTACCGTGCAGTTCGACATGTAAACTGCCCAGAAACCGAATCTGCTGACAGATCGCAAATCGGCCGATATCGCGTTTTCGGCCCTCAGAAGCGCCGAAATCGCGTTTTCTCGCTGAGCCCAGTGGACGGTGACTCGGTATGAAAACTGCACGGAGGAGCTGTTTTATCGTTTCTACCGTGCAGTTCGACATGTAAACTGCCCAGAAACCGAATCTGCTGACAGATCGCAAATCGGCCGATATCGCGTTTTCGGCCCTCAGAAGCGCCGAAATCGCGTTTTCTCGCTGAGCCCAGTGGACGGTGACTCGGTATGAAAACTGCACGGAGGAGCTGTTTTATCGTTTCTACCGTGCAGTTCGACATGTAAACTGCCCAGAAACCGAATCTGCTGACAGATCGCAAATCGGCCGATATCGCGTTTTCGGCCCTCAGAAGCGCCGAAATCGCGTTTTCTCGCTGAGCCCAGTGGACGGTGACTCGGTATGAAAACTGCACGGAGGAGCTGTTTTATCGTTTCTACCGTGCAGTTCGACATGTAAACTGCCCAGAAACCGAATCTGCTGACAGATCGCAAATCGGCCGATATCGCGTTTTCGGCCCTCAGAAGCGCCGAAATCGCGTTTTCTCGCTGAGCCCAGTGGACGGTGACTCGGTATGAAAACTGCACGGAGGAGCTGTTTTATCGTTTCTACCGTGCAGTTCGACATGTAAACTGCCCAGAAACCGAATCTGCTGACAGATCGAAAATCGGCCGATATCGCGTTTTCGGCCCTCAGAAGCGCCGAAATCGCGTTTTCTCGCTGAGCCCAGTGGACGGTGACTCGGTATGAAAACTGCACGGAGGAGCTGTTTTATCGTTTCTACCGTGCAGTTCGACATGTAAACTGCCCAGAAACCGAATCTGCTGACAGATCGCAAATCGGCCGATATCGCGTTTTCGGCCCTCAGAAGCGCCGAAATCGCGTTTTCTCGCTGAGCCCAGTGGACGGTGACTCGGTATGAAAACTGCACGGAGGAGCTGTTTTATCGTTTCTACCGTGCAGTTCGACATGTAAACTGCCCAGAAACCGAATCTGCTGACAGATCGCAAATCGGCCGATATCGCGTTTTCGGCCCTCAGAAGCGCCGAAATCGCGTTTTCTCGCTGAGCCCAGTGGACGGTGACTCGGTATGAAAACTGCACGGAGGAGCTGTTTTATCGTTTCTACCGTGCAGTTCGACATGTAAACTGCCCAGAAACCGAATCTGCTGACAGATCGAAAATCGGCCGATATCGCGTTTTCGGCCCTCAGAAGCGCCGAAATCGCGTTTTCTCGCTGAGCCCAGTGGACGGTGACTCGGTATGAAAACTGCACGGAGGAGCTGTTTTATCGTTTCTACCGTGCAGTTCGACATGTAAACTGCCCAGAAACCGAATCTGCTGACAGATCGCAAATCGGCCGATATCGCGTTTTCGGCCCTCAGAAGCGCCGAAATCGCGTTTTCTCGCTGAGCCCAGTGGACGGTGACTCGGTATGAAAACTGCACGGAGGAGCTGTTTTATCGTTTCTACCGTGCAGTTCGACATGTAAACTGCCCAGAAACCGAATCTGCTGACAGATCGCAAATCGGCCGATATCGCGTTTTCGGCCCTCAGAAAAGCCGAAATCGCGTTTTCTCGCTGAGCCCAGTGGACGGTGACTCGGTATGAAAACTGCACGGAGGAGCTGTTTTATCGTTTCTACCGTGCAGTTCGACATGTAAACTGCCCAGAAACCGAATCTGCTGACAGATCGCAAATCGGCCGATATCGCGTTTTCGGCCCTCAGAAGCGCCGAAATCGCGTTTTCTCGCTGAGCCCAGTGGACGGTGACTCGGTATGAAAACTGCACGGAGGAGCTGTTTTATCGTTTCTACCGTGCAGTTCGACATGTAAACTGCCCAGAAACCGAATCTGCTGACAGATCGCAAATCGGCCGATATCGCGTTTTCGGCCCTCAGAAGCGCCGAAATCGCGTTTTCTCGCTGAGCCCAGTGGACGGTGACTCGGTATGAAAACTGCACGGAGGAGCTGTTTTATCGTTTCTACCGTGCAGTTCGACATGTAAACTGCCCAGAAACCGAATCTGCTGACAGATCGCAAATCGGCCGATATCGCGTTTTCGGCCCTCAGAAGCGCCGAAATCGCGTTTTCTCGCTGAGCCCAGTGGACGGTGACTCGGTATGAAAACTGCACGGAGGAGCTGTTTTATCGTTTCTACCGTGCAGTTCGACATGTAAACTGCCCAGAAACCGAATCTGCTGACAGATCGCAAATCGGCCGATATCGCGTTTTCGGCCCTCAGAAGCGCCGAAATCGCGTTTTCTCGCTGAGCCCAGTGGACGGTGACTCGGTATGAAAACTGCACGGAGGAGCTGTTTTATCGTTTCTACCGTGCAGTTCGACATGTAAACTGCCCAGAAACCGAATCTGCTGACAGATCGAAAATCGGCCGATATCGCGTTTTCGGCCCTCAGAAGCGCCGAAATCGCGTTTTCTCGCTGAGCCCAGTGGACGGTGACTCGGTATGAAAACTGCACGGAGGAGCTGTTTTATCGTTTCTACCGTGCAGTTCGACATGTAAACTGCCCAGAAACCGAATCTGCTGACAGATCGAAAATCGGCCGATATCGCGTTTTCGGCCCTCAGAAGCGCCGAAATCGCGTTTTCTCGCTGAGCCCAGTGGACGGTGACTCGGTATGAAAACTGCACGGAGGAGCTGTTTTATCGTTTCTACCGTGCAGTTCGACATGTAAACTGCCCAGAAACCGAATCTGCTGACAGATCGCAAATCGGCCGATATCGCGTTTTCGGCCCTCAGAAGCGCCGAAATCGCGTTTTCTCGCTGAGCCCAGTGGACGGTGACTCGGTATGAAAACTGCACGGAGGAGCTGTTTTATCGTTTCTACCGTGCAGTTCGACATGTAAACTGCCCAGAAACCGAATCTGCTGACAGATCGAAAATCGGCCGATATCGCGTTTTCGGCCCTCAGAAGCGCCGAAATCGCGTTTTCTCGCTGAGCCCAGTGGACGGTGACTCGGTATGAAAACTGCACGGAGGAGCTGTTTTATCGTTTCTACCGTGCAGTTCGACATGTAAACTGCCCAGAAACCGAATCTGCTGACAGATCGCAAATCGGCCGATATCGCGTTTTCGGCCCTCAGAAGCGCCGAAATCGCGTTTTCTCGCTGAGCCCAGTGGACGGTGACTCGGTATGAAAACTGCACGGAGGAGCTGTTTTATCGTTTCTACCGTGCAGTTCGACATGTAAACTGCCCAGAAACCGAATCTGCTGACAGATCGCAAATCGGCCGATATCGCGTTTTCGGCCCTCAGAAGCGCCGAAATCGCGTTTTCTCGCTGAGCCCAGTGGACGGTGACTCGGTATGAAAACTGCACGGAGGAGCTGTTTTATCGTTTCTACCGTGCAGTTCGACATGTAAACTGCCCAGAAACCGAATCTGCTGACAGATCGCAAATCGGCCGATATCGCGTTTTCGGCCCTCAGAAGCGCCGAAATCGCGTTTTCTCGCTGAGCCCAGTGGACGGTGACTCGGTATGAAAACTGCACGGAGGAGCTGTTTTATCGTTTCTACCGTGCAGTTCGACATGTAAACTGCCCAGAAACCGAATCTGCTGACAGATCGAAAATCGGCCGATATCGCGTTTTCGGCCCTCAGAAGCGCCGAAATCGCGTTTTCTCGCTGAGCCCAGTGGACGGTGACTCGGTATGAAAACTGCACGGAGGAGCTGTTTTATCGTTTCTACCGTGCAGTTCGACATGTAAACTGCCCAGAAACCGAATCTGCTGACAGATCGCAAATCGGCCGATATCGCGTTTTCGGCCCTCAGAAGCGCCGAAATCGCGTTTTCTCGCTGAGCCCAGTGGACGGTGACTCGGTATGAAAACTGCACGGAGGAGCTGTTTTATCGTTTCTACCGTGCAGTTCGACATGTAAACTGCCCAGAAACCGAATCTGCTGACAGATCGCAAATCGGCCGATATCGCGTTTTCGGCCCTCAGAAGCGCCGAAATCGCGTTTTCTCGCTGAGCCCAGTGGACGGTGACTCGGTATGAAAACTGCACGGAGGAGCTGTTTTATCGTTTCTACCGTGCAGTTCGACATGTAAACTGCCCAGAAACCGAATCTGCTGACAGATCGCAAATCGGCCGATATCGCGTTTTCGGCCCTCAGAAGCGCCGAAATCGCGTTTTCTCGCTGAGCCCAGTGGACGGTGACTCGGTATGAAAACTGCACGGAGGAGCTGTTTTATCGTTTCTACCGTGCAGTTCGACATGTAAACTGCCCAGAAACCGAATCTGCTGACAGATCGCAAATCGGCCGATATCGCGTTTTCGGCCCTCAGAAGCGCCGAAATCGCGTTTTCTCGCTGAGCCCAGTGGACGGTGACTCGGTATGAAAACTGCACGGAGGAGCTGTTTTATCGTTTCTACCGTGCAGTTCGACATGTAAACTGCCCAGAAACCGAATCTGCTGACAGATCGAAAATCGGCCGATATCGCGTTTTCGGCCCTCAGAAGCGCCGAAATCGCGTTTTCTCGCTGAGCCCAGTGGACGGTGACTCGGTATGAAAACTGCACGGAGGAGCTGTTTTATCGTTTCTACCGTGCAGTTCGACATGTAAACTGCCCAGAAACCGAATCTGCTGACAGATCGCAAATCGGCCGATATCGCGTTTTCGGCCCTCAGAAGCGCCGAAATCGCGTTTTCTCGCTGAGCCCAGTGGACGGTGACTCGGTATGAAAACTGCACGGAGGAGCTGTTTTATCGTTTCTACCGTGCAGTTCGACATGTAAACTGCCCAGAAACCGAATCTGCTGACAGATCGCAAATCGGCCGATATCGCGTTTTCGGCCCTCAGAAGCGCCGAAATCGCGTTTTCTCGCTGAGCCCAGTGGACGGTGACTCGGTATGAAAACTGCACGGAGGAGCTGTTTTATCGTTTCTACCGTGCAGTTCGACATGTAAACTGCCCAGAAACCGAATCTGCTGACAGATCGCAAATCGGCCGATATCGCGTTTTCGGCCCTCAGAAGCGCCGAAATCGCGTTTTCTCGCTGAGCCCAGTGGACGGTGACTCGGTATGAAAACTGCACGGAGGAGCTGTTTTATCGTTTCTACCGTGCAGTTCGACATGTAAACTGCCCAGAAACCGAATCTGCTGACAGATCGCAAATCGGCCGATATCGCGTTTTCGGCCCTCAGAAGCGCCGAAATCGCGTTTTCTCGCTGAGCCCAGTGGACGGTGACTCGGTATGAAAACTGCACGGAGGAGCTGTTTTATCGTTTCTACCGTGCAGTTCGACATGTAAACTGCCCAGAAACCGAATCTGCTGACAGATCGCAAATCGGCCGATATCGCGTTTTCGGCCCTCAGAAGCGCCGAAATCGCGTTTTCTCGCTGAGCCCAGTGGACGGTGACTCGGTATGAAAACTGCACGGAGGAGCTGTTTTATCGTTTCTACCGTGCAGTTCGACATGTAAACTGCCCAGAAACCGAATCTGCTGACAGATCGCAAATCGGCCGATATCGCGTTTTCGGCCCTCAGAAGCGCCGAAATCGCGTTTTCTCGCTGAGCCCAGTGGACGGTGACTCGGTATGAAAACTGCACGGAGGAGCTGTTTTATCGTTTCTACCGTGCAGTTCGACATGTAAACTGCCCAGAAACCGAATCTGCTGACAGATCGCAAATCGGCCGATATCGCGTTTTCGGCCCTCAGAAGCGCCGAAATCGCGTTTTCTCGCTGAGCCCAGTGGACGGTGACTCGGTATGAAAACTGCACGGAGGAGCTGTTTTATCGTTTCTACCGTGCAGTTCGACATGTAAACTGCCCAGAAACCGAATCTGCTGACAGATCGCAAATCGGCCGATATCGCGTTTTCGGCCCTCAGAAGCGCCGAAATCGCGTTTTCTCGCTGAGCCCAGTGGACGGTGACTCGGTATGAAAACTGCACGGAGGAGCTGTTTTATCGTTTCTACCGTGCAGTTCGACATGTAAACTGCCCAGAAACCGAATCTGCTGACAGATCGCAAATCGGCCGATATCGCGTTTTCGGCCCTCAGAAGCGCCGAAATCGCGTTTTCTCGCTGAGCCCAGTGGACGGTGACTCGGTATGAAAACTGCACGGAGGAGCTGTTTTATCGTTTCTACCGTGCAGTTCGACATGTAAACTGCCCAGAAACCGAATCTGCTGACAGATCGCAAATCGGCCGATATCGCGTTTTCGGCCCTCAGAAGCGCCGAAATCGCGTTTTCTCGCTGAGCCCAGTGGACGGTGACTCGGTATGAAAACTGCACGGAGGAGCTGTTTTATCGTTTCTACCGTGCAGTTCGACATGTAAACTGCCCAGAAACCGAATCTGCTGACAGATCGCAAATCGGCCGATATCGCGTTTTCGGCCCTCAGAAGCGCCGAAATCGCGTTTTCTCGCTGAGCCCAGTGGACGGTGACTCGGTATGAAAACTGCACGGAGGAGCTGTTTTATCGTTTCTACCGTGCAGTTCGACATGTAAACTGCCCAGAAACCGAATCTGCTGACAGATCGCAAATCGGCCGATATCGCGTTTTCGGCCCTCAGAAGCGCCGAAATCGCGTTTTCTCGCTGAGCCCAGTGGACGGTGACTCGGTATGAAAACTGCACGGAGGAGCTGTTTTATCGTTTCTACCGTGCAGTTCGACATGTAAACTGCCCAGAAACCGAATCTGCTGACAGATCGCAAATCGGCCGATATCGCGTTTTCGGCCCTCAGAAGCGCCGAAATCGCGTTTTCTCGCTGAGCCCAGTGGACGGTGACTCGGTATGAAAACTGCACGGAGGAGCTGTTTTATCGTTTCTACCGTGCAGTTCGACATGTAAACTGCCCAGAAACCGAATCTGCTGACAGATCGAAAATCGGCCGATATCGCGTTTTCGGCCCTCAGAAGCGCCGAAATCGCGTTTTCTCGCTGAGCCCAGTGGACGGTGACTCGGTATGAAAACTGCACGGAGGAGCTGTTTTATCGTTTCTACCGTGCAGTTCGACATGTAAACTGCCCAGAAACCGAATCTGCTGACAGATCGCAAATCGGCCGATATCGCGTTTTCGGCCCTCAGAAGCGCCGAAATCGCGTTTTCTCGCTGAGCCCAGTGGACGGTGACTCGGTATGAAAACTGCACGGAGGAGCTGTTTTATCGTTTCTACCGTGCAGTTCGACATGTAAACTGCCCAGAAACCGAATCTGCTGACAGATCGAAAATCGGCCGATATCGCGTTTTCGGCCCTCAGAAGCGCCGAAATCGCGTTTTCTCGCTGAGCCCAGTGGACGGTGACTCGGTATGAAAACTGCACGGAGGAGCTGTTTTATCGTTTCTACCGTGCAGTTCGACATGTAAACTGCCCAGAAACCGAATCTGCTGACAGATCGCAAATCGGCCGATATCGCGTTTTCGGCCCTCAGAAGCGCCGAAATCGCGTTTTCTCGCTGAGCCCAGTGGACGGTGACTCGGTATGAAAACTGCACGGAGGAGCTGTTTTATCGTTTCTACCGTGCAGTTCGACATGTAAACTGCCCAGAAACCGAATCTGCTGACAGATCGCAAATCGGCCGATATCGCGTTTTCGGCCCTCAGAAGCGCCGAAATCGCGTTTTCTCGCTGAGCCCAGTGGACGGTGACTCGGTATGAAAACTGCACGGAGGAGCTGTTTTATCGTTTCTACCGTGCAGTTCGACATGTAAACTGCCCAGAAACCGAATCTGCTGACAGATCGCAAATCGGCCGATATCGCGTTTTCGGCCCTCAGAAGCGCCGAAATCGCGTTTTCTCGCTGAGCCCAGTGGACGGTGACTCGGTATGAAAACTGCACGGAGGAGCTGTTTTATCGTTTCTACCGTGCAGTTCGACATGTAAACTGCCCAGAAACCGAATCTGCTGACAGATCGCAAATCGGCCGATATCGCGTTTTCGGCCCTCAGAAGCGCCGAAATCGCGTTTTCTCGCTGAGCCCAGTGGACGGTGACTCGGTATGAAAACTGCACGGAGGAGCTGTTTTATCGTTTCTACCGTGCAGTTCGACATGTAAACTGCCCAGAAACCGAATCTGCTGACAGATCGCAAATCGGCCGATATCGCGTTTTCGGCCCTCAGAAGCGCCGAAATCGCGTTTTCTCGCTGAGCCCAGTGGACGGTGACTCGGTATGAAAACTGCACGGAGGAGCTGTTTTATCGTTTCTACCGTGCAGTTCGACATGTAAACTGCCCAGAAACCGAATCTGCTGACAGATCGCAAATCGGCCGATATCGCGTTTTCGGCCCTCAGAAGCGCCGAAATCGCGTTTTCTCGCTGAGCCCAGTGGACGGTGACTCGGTATGAAAACTGCACGGAGGAGCTGTTTTATCGTTTCTACCGTGCAGTTCGACATGTAAACTGCCCAGAAACCGAATCTGCTGACAGATCGAAAATCGGCCGATATCGCGTTTTCGGCCCTCAGAAGCGCCGAAATCGCGTTTTCTCGCTGAGCCCAGTGGACGGTGACTCGGTATGAAAACTGCACGGAGGAGCTGTTTTATCGTTTCTACCGTGCAGTTCGACATGTAAACTGCCCAGAAACCGAATCTGCTGACAGATCGAAAATCGGCCGATATCGCGTTTTCGGCCCTCAGAAGCGCCGAAATCGCGTTTTCTCGCTGAGCCCAGTGGACGGTGACTCGGTATGAAAACTGCACGGAGGAGCTGTTTTATCGTTTCTACCGTGCAGTTCGACATGTAAACTGCCCAGAAACCGAATCTGCTGACAGATCGCAAATCGGCCGATATCGCGTTTTCGGCCCTCAGAAGCGCCGAAATCGCGTTTTCTCGCTGAGCCCAGTGGACGGTGACTCGGTATGAAAACTGCACGGAGGAGCTGTTTTATCGTTTCTACCGTGCAGTTCGACATGTAAACTGCCCAGAAACCGAATCTGCTGACAGATCGAAAATCGGCCGATATCGCGTTTTCGGCCCTCAGAAGCGCCGAAATCGCGTTTTCTCGCTGAGCCCAGTGGACGGTGACTCGGTATGAAAACTGCACGGAGGAGCTGTTTTATCGTTTCTACCGTGCAGTTCGACATGTAAACTGCCCAGAAACCGAATCTGCTGACAGATCGCAAATCGGCCGATATCGCGTTTTCGGCCCTCAGAAGCGCCGAAATCGCGTTTTCTCGCTGAGCCCAGTGGACGGTGACTCGGTATGAAAACTGCACGGAGGAGCTGTTTTATCGTTTCTACCGTGCAGTTCGACATGTAAACTGCCCAGAAACCGAATCTGCTGACAGATCGAAAATCGGCCGATATCGCGTTTTCGGCCCTCAGAAGCGCCGAAATCGCGTTTTCTCGCTGAGCCCAGTGGACGGTGACTCGGTATGAAAACTGCACGGAGGAGCTGTTTTATCGTTTCTACCGTGCAGTTCGACATGTAAACTGCCCAGAAACCGAATCTGCTGACAGATCGCAAATCGGCCGATATCGCGTTTTCGGCCCTCAGAAGCGCCGAAATCGCGTTTTCTCGCTGAGCCCAGTGGACGGTGACTCGGTATGAAAACTGCACGGAGGAGCTGTTTTATCGTTTCTACCGTGCAGTTCGACATGTAAACTGCCCAGAAACCGAATCTGCTGACAGATCGCAAATCGGCCGATATCGCGTTTTCGGCCCTCAGAAGCGCCGAAATCGCGTTTTCTCGCTGAGCCCAGTGGACGGTGACTCGGTATGAAAACTGCACGGAGGAGCTGTTTTATCGTTTCTACCGTGCAGTTCGACATGTAAACTGCCCAGAAACCGAATCTGCTGACAGATCGAAAATCGGCCGATATCGCGTTTTCGGCCCTCAGAAGCGCCGAAATCGCGTTTTCTCGCTGAGCCCAGTGGACGGTGACTCGGTATGAAAACTGCACGGAGGAGCTGTTTTATCGTTTCTACCGTGCAGTTCGACATGTAAACTGCCCAGAAACCGAATCTGCTGACAGATCGCAAATCGGCCGATATCGCGTTTTCGGCCCTCAGAAGCGCCGAAATCGCGTTTTCTCGCTGAGCCCAGTGGACGGTGACTCGGTATGAAAACTGCACGGAGGAGCTGTTTTATCGTTTCTACCGTGCAGTTCGACATGTAAACTGCCCAGAAACCGAATCTGCTGACAGATCGCAAATCGGCCGATATCGCGTTTTCGGCCCTCAGAAGCGCCGAAATCGCGTTTTCTCGCTGAGCCCAGTGGACGGTGACTCGGTATGAAAACTGCACGGAGGAGCTGTTTTATCGTTTCTACCGTGCAGTTCGACATGTAAACTGCCCAGAAACCGAATCTGCTGACAGATCGCAAATCGGCCGATATCGCGTTTTCGGCCCTCAGAAGCGCCGAAATCGCGTTTTCTCGCTGAGCCCAGTGGACGGTGACTCGGTATGAAAACTGCACGGAGGAGCTGTTTTATCGTTTCTACCGTGCAGTTCGACATGTAAACTGCCCAGAAACCGAATCTGCTGACAGATCGCAAATCGGCCGATATCGCGTTTTCGGCCCTCAGAAGCGCCGAAATCGCGTTTTCTCGCTGAGCCCAGTGGACGGTGACTCGGTATGAAAACTGCACGGAGGAGCTGTTTTATCGTTTCTACCGTGCAGTTCGACATGTAAACTGCCCAGAAACCGAATCTGCTGACAGATCGAAAATCGGCCGATATCGCGTTTTCGGCCCTCAGAAGCGCCGAAATCGCGTTTTCTCGCTGAGCCCAGTGGACGGTGACTCGGTATGAAAACTGCACGGAGGAGCTGTTTTATCGTTTCTACCGTGCAGTTCGACATGTAAACTGCCCAGAAACCGAATCTGCTGACAGATCGCAAATCGGCCGATATCGCGTTTTCGGCCCTCAGAAGCGCCGAAATCGCGTTTTCTCGCTGAGCCCAGTGGACGGTGACTCGGTATGAAAACTGCACGGAGGAGCTGTTTTATCGTTTCTACCGTGCAGTTCGACATGTAAACTGCCCAGAAACCGAATCTGCTGACAGATCGAAAATCGGCCGATATCGCGTTTTCGGCCCTCAGAAGCGCCGAAATCGCGTTTTCTCGCTGAGCCCAGTGGACGGTGACTCGGTATGAAAACTGCACGGAGGAGCTGTTTTATCGTTTCTACCGTGCAGTTCGACATGTAAACTGCCCAGAAACCGAATCTGCTGACAGATCGAAAATCGGCCGATATCGCGTTTTCGGCCCTCAGAAGCGCCGAAATCGCGTTTTCTCGCTGAGCCCAGTGGACGGTGACTCGGTATGAAAACTGCACGGAGGAGCTGTTTTATCGTTTCTACCGTGCAGTTCGACATGTAAACTGCCCAGAAACCGAATCTGCTGACAGATCGCAAATCGGCCGATATCGCGTTTTCGGCCCTCAGAAGCGCCGAAATCGCGTTTTCTCGCTGAGCCCAGTGGACGGTGACTCGGTATGAAAACTGCACGGAGGAGCTGTTTTATCGTTTCTACCGTGCAGTTCGACATGTAAACTGCCCAGAAACCGAATCTGCTGACAGATCGCAAATCGGCCGATATCGCGTTTTCGGCCCTCAGAAGCGCCGAAATCGCGTTTTCTCGCTGAGCCCAGTGGACGGTGACTCGGTATGAAAACTGCACGGAGGAGCTGTTTTATCGTTTCTACCGTGCAGTTCGACATGTAAACTGCCCAGAAACCGAATCTGCTGACAGATCGCAAATCGGCCGATATCGCGTTTTCGGCCCTCAGAAGCGCCGAAATCGCGTTTTCTCGCTGAGCCCAGTGGACGGTGACTCGGTATGAAAACTGCACGGAGGAGCTGTTTTATCGTTTCTACCGTGCAGTTCGACATGTAAACTGCCCAGAAACCGAATCTGCTGACAGATCGCAAATCGGCCGATATCGCGTTTTCGGCCCTCAGAAGCGCCGAAATCGCGTTTTCTCGCTGAGCCCAGTGGACGGTGACTCGGTATGAAAACTGCACGGAGGAGCTGTTTTATCGTTTCTACCGTGCAGTTCGACATGTAAACTGCCCAGAAACCGAATCTGCTGACAGATCGCAAATCGGCCGATATCGCGTTTTCGGCCCTCAGAAGCGCCGAAATCGCGTTTTCTCGCTGAGCCCAGTGGACGGTGACTCGGTATGAAAACTGCACGGAGGAGCTGTTTTATCGTTTCTACCGTGCAGTTCGACATGTAAACTGCCCAGAAACCGAATCTGCTGACAGATCGAAAATCGGCCGATATCGCGTTTTCGGCCCTCAGAAGCGCCGAAATCGCGTTTTCTCGCTGAGCCCAGTGGACGGTGACTCGGTATGAAAACTGCACGGAGGAGCTGTTTTATCGTTTCTACCGTGCAGTTCGACATGTAAACTGCCCAGAAACCGAATCTGCTGACAGATCGCAAATCGGCCGATATCGCGTTTTCGGCCCTCAGAAGCGCCGAAATCGCGTTTTCTCGCTGAGCCCAGTGGACGGTGACTCGGTATGAAAACTGCACGGAGGAGCTGTTTTATCGTTTCTACCGTGCAGTTCGACATGTAAACTGCCCAGAAACCGAATCTGCTGACAGATCGAAAATCGGCCGATATCGCGTTTTCGGCCCTCAGAAGCGCCGAAATCGCGTTTTCTCGCTGAGCCCAGTGGACGGTGACTCGGTATGAAAACTGCACGGAGGAGCTGTTTTATCGTTTCTACCGTGCAGTTCGACATGTAAACTGCCCAGAAACCGAATCTGCTGACAGATCGCAAATCGGCCGATATCGCGTTTTCGGCCCTCAGAAGCGCCGAAATCGCGTTTTCTCGCTGAGCCCAGTGGACGGTGACTCGGTATGAAAACTGCACGGAGGAGCTGTTTTATCGTTTCTACCGTGCAGTTCGACATGTAAACTGCCCAGAAACCGAATCTGCTGACAGATCGCAAATCGGCCGATATCGCGTTTTCGGCCCTCAGAAGCGCCGAAATCGCGTTTTCTCGCTGAGCCCAGTGGACGGTGACTCGGTATGAAAACTGCACGGAGGAGCTGTTTTATCGTTTCTACCGTGCAGTTCGACATGTAAACTGCCCAGAAACCGAATCTGCTGACAGATCGCAAATCGGCCGATATCGCGTTTTCGGCCCTCAGAAGCGCCGAAATCGCGTTTTCTCGCTGAGCCCAGTGGACGGTGACTCGGTATGAAAACTGCACGGAGGAGCTGTTTTATCGTTTCTACCGTGCAGTTCGACATGTAAACTGCCCAGAAACCGAATCTGCTGACAGATCGCAAATCGGCCGATATCGCGTTTTCGGCCCTCAGAAGCGCCGAAATCGCGTTTTCTCGCTGAGCCCAGTGGACGGTGACTCGGTATGAAAACTGCACGGAGGAGCTGTTTTATCGTTTCTACCGTGCAGTTCGACATGTAAACTGCCCAGAAACCGAATCTGCTGACAGATCGCAAATCGGCCGATATCGCGTTTTCGGCCCTCAGAAGCGCCGAAATCGCGTTTTCTCGCTGAGCCCAGTGGACGGTGACTCGGTATGAAAACTGCACGGAGGAGCTGTTTTATCGTTTCTACCGTGCAGTTCGACATGTAAACTGCCCAGAAACCGAATCTGCTGACAGATCGAAAATCGGCCGATATCGCGTTTTCGGCCCTCAGAAGCGCCGAAATCGCGTTTTCTCGCTGAGCCCAGTGGACGGTGACTCGGTATGAAAACTGCACGGAGGAGCTGTTTTATCGTTTCTACCGTGCAGTTCGACATGTAAACTGCCCAGAAACCGAATCTGCTGACAGATCGCAAATCGGCCGATATCGCGTTTTCGGCCCTCAGAAGCGCCGAAATCGCGTTTTCTCGCTGAGCCCAGTGGACGGTGACTCGGTATGAAAACTGCACGGAGGAGCTGTTTTATCGTTTCTACCGTGCAGTTCGACATGTAAACTGCCCAGAAACCGAATCTGCTGACAGATCGCAAATCGGCCGATATCGCGTTTTCGGCCCTCAGAAGCGCCGAAATCGCGTTTTCTCGCTGAGCCCAGTGGACGGTGACTCGGTATGAAAACTGCACGGAGGAGCTGTTTTATCGTTTCTACCGTGCAGTTCGACATGTAAACTGCCCAGAAACCGAATCTGCTGACAGATCGCAAATCGGCCGATATCGCGTTTTCGGCCCTCAGAAGCGCCGAAATCGCGTTTTCTCGCTGAGCCCAGTGGACGGTGACTCGGTATGAAAACTGCACGGAGGAGCTGTTTTATCGTTTCTACCGTGCAGTTCGACATGTAAACTGCCCAGAAACCGAATCTGCTGACAGATCGCAAATCGGCCGATATCGCGTTTTCGGCCCTCAGAAGCGCCGAAATCGCGTTTTCTCGCTGAGCCCAGTGGACGGTGACTCGGTATGAAAACTGCACGGAGGAGCTGTTTTATCGTTTCTACCGTGCAGTTCGACATGTAAACTGCCCAGAAACCGAATCTGCTGACAGATCGCAAATCGGCCGATATCGCGTTTTCGGCCCTCAGAAGCGCCGAAATCGCGTTTTCTCGCTGAGCCCAGTGGACGGTGACTCGGTATGAAAACTGCACGGAGGAGCTGTTTTATCGTTTCTACCGTGCAGTTCGACATGTAAACTGCCCAGAAACCGAATCTGCTGACAGATCGAAAATCGGCCGATATCGCGTTTTCGGCCCTCAGAAGCGCCGAAATCGCGTTTTCTCGCTGAGCCCAGTGGACGGTGACTCGGTATGAAAACTGCACGGAGGAGCTGTTTTATCGTTTCTACCGTGCAGTTCGACATGTAAACTGCCCAGAAACCGAATCTGCTGACAGATCGCAAATCGGCCGATATCGCGTTTTCGGCCCTCAGAAGCGCCGAAATCGCGTTTTCTCGCTGAGCCCAGTGGACGGTGACTCGGTATGAAAACTGCACGGAGGAGCTGTTTTATCGTTTCTACCGTGCAGTTCGACATGTAAACTGCCCAGAAACCGAATCTGCTGACAGATCGAAATCGGCCGATATCGCGTTTTCGGCCCTCAGAAGCGCCGAAATCGCGTTTTCTCGCTGAGCCCAGTGGACGGTGACTCGGTATGAAAACTGCACGGAGGAGCTGTTTTATCGTTTCTACCGTGCAGTTCGACATGTAAACTGCCCAGAAACCGAATCTGCTGACAGATCGCAAATCGGCCGATATCGCGTTTTCGGCCCTCAGAAGCGCCGAAATCGCGTTTTCTCGCTGAGCCCAGTGGACGGTGACTCGGTATGAAAACTGCACGGAGGAGCTGTTTTATCGTTTCTACCGTGCAGTTCGACATGTAAACTGCCCAGAAACCGAATCTGCTGACAGATCGCAAATCGGCCGATATCGCGTTTTCGGCCCTCAGAAGCGCCGAAATCGCGTTTTCTCGCTGAGCCCAGTGGACGGTGACTCGGTATGAAAACTGCACGGAGGAGCTGTTTTATCGTTTCTACCGTGCAGTTCGACATGTAAACTGCCCAGAAACCGAATCTGCTGACAGATCGCAAATCGGCCGATATCGCGTTTTCGGCCCTCAGAAGCGCCGAAATCGCGTTTTCTCGCTGAGCCCAGTGGACGGTGACTCGGTATGAAAACTGCACGGAGGAGCTGTTTTATCGTTTCTACCGTGCAGTTCGACATGTAAACTGCCCAGAAACCGAATCTGCTGACAGATCGCAAATCGGCCGATATCGCGTTTTCGGCCCTCAGAAGCGCCGAAATCGCGTTTTCTCGCTGAGCCCAGTGGACGGTGACTCGGTATGAAAACTGCACGGAGGAGCTGTTTTATCGTTTCTACCGTGCAGTTCGACATGTAAACTGCCCAGAAACCGAATCTGCTGACAGATCGAAAATCGGCCGATATCGCGTTTTCGGCCCTCAGAAGCGCCGAAATCGCGTTTTCTCGCTGAGCCCAGTGGACGGTGACTCGGTATGAAAACTGCACGGAGGAGCTGTTTTATCGTTTCTACCGTGCAGTTCGACATGTAAACTGCCCAGAAACCGAATCTGCTGACAGATCGCAAATCGGCCGATATCGCGTTTTCGGCCCTCAGAAGCGCCGAAATCGCGTTTTCTCGCTGAGCCCAGTGGACGGTGACTCGGTATGAAAACTGCACGGAGGAGCTGTTTTATCGTTTCTACCGTGCAGTTCGACATGTAAACTGCCCAGAAACCGAATCTGCTGACAGATCGCAAATCGGCCGATATCGCGTTTTCGGCCCTCAGAAGCGCCGAAATCGCGTTTTCTCGCTGAGCCCAGTGGACGGTGACTCGGTATGAAAACTGCACGGAGGAGCTGTTTTATCGTTTCTACCGTGCAGTTCGACATGTAAACTGCCCAGAAACCGAATCTGCTGACAGATCGCAAATCGGCCGATATCGCGTTTTCGGCCCTCAGAAGCGCCGAAATCGCGTTTTCTCGCTGAGCCCAGTGGACGGTGACTCGGTATGAAAACTGCACGGAGGAGCTGTTTTATCGTTTCTACCGTGCAGTTCGACATGTAAACTGCCCAGAAACCGAATCTGCTGACAGATCGCAAATCGGCCGATATCGCGTTTTCGGCCCTCAGAAGCGCCGAAATCGCGTTTTCTCGCTGAGCCCAGTGGACGGTGACTCGGTATGAAAACTGCACGGAGGAGCTGTTTTATCGTTTCTACCGTGCAGTTCGACATGTAAACTGCCCAGAAACCGAATCTGCTGACAGATCGCAAATCGGCCGATATCGCGTTTTCGGCCCTCAGAAGCGCCGAAATCGCGTTTTCTCGCTGAGCCCAGTGGACGGTGACTCGGTATGAAAACTGCACGGAGGAGCTGTTTTATCGTTTCTACCGTGCAGTTCGACATGTAAACTGCCCAGAAACCGAATCTGCTGACAGATCGCAAATCGGCCGATATCGCGTTTTCGGCCCTCAGAAGCGCCGAAATCGCGTTTTCTCGCTGAGCCCAGTGGACGGTGACTCGGTATGAAAACTGCACGGAGGAGCTGTTTTATCGTTTCTACCGTGCAGTTCGACATGTAAACTGCCCAGAAACCGAATCTGCTGACAGATCGAAAATCGGCCGATATCGCGTTTTCGGCCCTCAGAAGCGCCGAAATCGCGTTTTCTCGCTGAGCCCAGTGGACGGTGACTCGGTATGAAAACTGCACGGAGGAGCTGTTTTATCGTTTCTACCGTGCAGTTCGACATGTAAACTGCCCAGAAACCGAATCTGCTGACAGATCGCAAATCGGCCGATATCGCGTTTTCGGCCCTCAGAAGCGCCGAAATCGCGTTTTCTCGCTGAGCCCAGTGGACGGTGACTCGGTATGAAAACTGCACGGAGGAGCTGTTTTATCGTTTCTACCGTGCAGTTCGACATGTAAACTGCCCAGAAACCGAATCTGCTGACAGATCGAAAATCGGCCGATATCGCGTTTTCGGCCCTCAGAAGCGCCGAAATCGCGTTTTCTCGCTGAGCCCAGTGGACGGTGACTCGGTATGAAAACTGCACGGAGGAGCTGTTTTATCGTTTCTACCGTGCAGTTCGACATGTAAACTGCCCAGAAACCGAATCTGCTGACAGATCGCAAATCGGCCGATATCGCGTTTTCGGCCCTCAGAAGCGCCGAAATCGCGTTTTCTCGCTGAGCCCAGTGGACGGTGACTCGGTATGAAAACTGCACGGAGGAGCTGTTTTATCGTTTCTACCGTGCAGTTCGACATGTAAACTGCCCAGAAACCGAATCTGCTGACAGATCGCAAAATCGGCCGATATCGCGTTTTCGGCCCTCAGAAGCGCCGAAATCGCGTTTTCTCGCTGAGCCCAGTGGACGGTGACTCGGTATGAAAACTGCACGGAGGAGCTGTTTTATCGTTTCTACCGTGCAGTTCGACATGTAAACTGCCCAGAAACCGAATCTGCTGACAGATCGCAAATCGGCCGATATCGCGTTTTCGGCCCTCAGAAGCGCCGAAATCGCGTTTTCTCGCTGAGCCCAGTGGACGGTGACTCGGTATGAAAACTGCACGGAGGAGCTGTTTTATCGTTTCTACCGTGCAGTTCGACATGTAAACTGCCCAGAAACCGAATCTGCTGACAGATCGCAAATCGGCCGATATCGCGTTTTCGGCCCTCAGAAGCGCCGAAATCGCGTTTTCTCGCTGAGCCCAGTGGACGGTGACTCGGTATGAAAACTGCACGGAGGAGCTGTTTTATCGTTTCTACCGTGCAGTTCGACATGTAAACTGCCCAGAAACCGAATCTGCTGACAGATCGCAAATCGGCCGATATCGCGTTTTCGGCCCTCAGAAGCGCCGAAATCGCGTTTTCTCGCTGAGCCCAGTGGACGGTGACTCGGTATGAAAACTGCACGGAGGAGCTGTTTTATCGTTTCTACCGTGCAGTTCGACATGTAAACTGCCCAGAAACCGAATCTGCTGACAGATCGCAAATCGGCCGATATCGCGTTTTCGGCCCTCAGAAGCGCCGAAATCGCGTTTTCTCGCTGAGCCCAGTGGACGGTGACTCGGTATGAAAACTGCACGGAGGAGCTGTTTTATCGTTTCTACCGTGCAGTTCGACATGTAAACTGCCCAGAAACCGAATCTGCTGACAGATCGCAAATCGGCCGATATCGCGTTTTCGGCCCTCAGAAGCGCCGAAATCGCGTTTTCTCGCTGAGCCCAGTGGACGGTGACTCGGTATGAAAACTGCACGGAGGAGCTGTTTTATCGTTTCTACCGTGCAGTTCGACATGTAAACTGCCCAGAAACCGAATCTGCTGACAGATCGCAAATCGGCCGATATCGCGTTTTCGGCCCTCAGAAGCGCCGAAATCGCGTTTTCTCGCTGAGCCCAGTGGACGGTGACTCGGTATGAAAACTGCACGGAGGAGCTGTTTTATCGTTTCTACCGTGCAGTTCGACATGTAAACTGCCCAGAAACCGAATCTGCTGACAGATCGAAAATCGGCCGATATCGCGTTTTCGGCCCTCAGAAGCGCCGAAATCGCGTTTTCTCGCTGAGCCCAGTGGACGGTGACTCGGTATGAAAACTGCACGGAGGAGCTGTTTTATCGTTTCTACCGTGCAGTTCGACATGTAAACTGCCCAGAAACCGAATCTGCTGACAGATCGCAAATCGGCCGATATCGCGTTTTCGGCCCTCAGAAGCGCCGAAATCGCGTTTTCTCGCTGAGCCCAGTGGACGGTGACTCGGTATGAAAACTGCACGGAGGAGCTGTTTTATCGTTTCTACCGTGCAGTTCGACATGTAAACTGCCCAGAAACCGAATCTGCTGACAGATCGCAAATCGGCCGATATCGCGTTTTCGGCCCTCAGAAGCGCCGAAATCGCGTTTTCTCGCTGAGCCCAGTGGACGGTGACTCGGTATGAAAACTGCACGGAGGAGCTGTTTTATCGTTTCTACCGTGCAGTTCGACATGTAAACTGCCCAGAAACCGAATCTGCTGACAGATCGAAAATCGGCCGATATCGCGTTTTCGGCCCTCAGAAGCGCCGAAATCGCGTTTTCTCGCTGAGCCCAGTGGACGGTGACTCGGTATGAAAACTGCACGGAGGAGCTGTTTTATCGTTTCTACCGTGCAGTTCGACATGTAAACTGCCCAGAAACCGAATCTGCTGACAGATCGCAAATCGGCCGATATCGCGTTTTCGGCCCTCAGAAGCGCCGAAATCGCGTTTTCTCGCTGAGCCCAGTGGACGGTGACTCGGTATGAAAACTGCACGGAGGAGCTGTTTTATCGTTTCTACCGTGCAGTTCGACATGTAAACTGCCCAGAAACCGAATCTGCTGACAGATCGCAAATCGGCCGATATCGCGTTTTCGGCCCTCAGAAGCGCCGAAATCGCGTTTTCTCGCTGAGCCCAGTGGACGGTGACTCGGTATGAAAACTGCACGGAGGAGCTGTTTTATCGTTTCTACCGTGCAGTTCGACATGTAAACTGCCCAGAAACCGAATCTGCTGACAGATCGAAAATCGGCCGATATCGCGTTTTCGGCCCTCAGAAGCGCCGAAATCGCGTTTTCTCGCTGAGCCCAGTGGACGGTGACTCGGTATGAAAACTGCACGGAGGAGCTGTTTTATCGTTTCTACCGTGCAGTTCGACATGTAAACTGCCCAGAAACCGAATCTGCTGACAGATCGCAAATCGGCCGATATCGCGTTTTCGGCCCTCAGAAGCGCCGAAATCGCGTTTTCTCGCTGAGCCCAGTGGACGGTGACTCGGTATGAAAACTGCACGGAGGAGCTGTTTTATCGTTTCTACCGTGCAGTTCGACATGTAAACTGCCCAGAAACCGAATCTGCTGACAGATCGCAAATCGGCCGATATCGCGTTTTCGGCCCTCAGAAGCGCCGAAATCGCGTTTTCTCGCTGAGCCCAGTGGACGGTGACTCGGTATGAAAACTGCACGGAGGAGCTGTTTTATCGTTTCTACCGTGCAGTTCGACATGTAAACTGCCCAGAAACCGAATCTGCTGACAGATCGAAAATCGGCCGATATCGCGTTTTCGGCCCTCAGAAGCGCCGAAATCGCGTTTTCTCGCTGAGCCCAGTGGACGGTGACTCGGTATGAAAACTGCACGGAGGAGCTGTTTTATCGTTTCTACCGTGCAGTTCGACATGTAAACTGCCCAGAAACCGAATCTGCTGACAGATCGCAAATCGGCCGATATCGCGTTTTCGGCCCTCAGAAGCGCCGAAATCGCGTTTTCTCGCTGAGCCCAGTGGACGGTGACTCGGTATGAAAACTGCACGGAGGAGCTGTTTTATCGTTTCTACCGTGCAGTTCGACATGTAAACTGCCCAGAAACCGAATCTGCTGACAGATCGAAAATCGGCCGATATCGCGTTTTCGGCCCTCAGAAGCGCCGAAATCGCGTTTTCTCGCTGAGCCCAGTGGACGGTGACTCGGTATGAAAACTGCACGGAGGAGCTGTTTTATCGTTTCTACCGTGCAGTTCGACATGTAAACTGCCCAGAAACCGAATCTGCTGACAGATCGCAAATCGGCCGATATCGCGTTTTCGGCCCTCAGAAGCGCCGAAATCGCGTTTTCTCGCTGAGCCCAGTGGACGGTGACTCGGTATGAAAACTGCACGGAGGAGCTGTTTTATCGTTTCTACCGTGCAGTTCGACATGTAAACTGCCCAGAAACCGAATCTGCTGACAGATCGAAAATCGGCCGATATCGCGTTTTCGGCCCTCAGAAGCGCCGAAATCGCGTTTTCTCGCTGAGCCCAGTGGACGGTGACTCGGTATGAAAACTGCACGGAGGAGCTGTTTTATCGTTTCTACCGTGCAGTTCGACATGTAAACTGCCCAGAAACCGAATCTGCTGACAGATCGCAAATCGGCCGATATCGCGTTTTCGGCCCTCAGAAGCGCCGAAATCGCGTTTTCTCGCTGAGCCCAGTGGACGGTGACTCGGTATGAAAACTGCACGGAGGAGCTGTTTTATCGTTTCTACCGTGCAGTTCGACATGTAAACTGCCCAGAAACCGAATCTGCTGACAGATCGAAAATCGGCCGATATCGCGTTTTCGGCCCTCAGAAGCGCCGAAATCGCGTTTTCTCGCTGAGCCCAGTGGACGGTGACTCGGTATGAAAACTGCACGGAGGAGCTGTTTTATCGTTTCTACCGTGCAGTTCGACATGTAAACTGCCCAGAAACCGAATCTGCTGACAGATCGCAAATCGGCCGATATCGCGTTTTCGGCCCTCAGAAGCGCCGAAATCGCGTTTTCTCGCTGAGCCCAGTGGACGGTGACTCGGTATGAAAACTGCACGGAGGAGCTGTTTTATCGTTTCTACCGTGCAGTTCGACATGTAAACTGCCCAGAAACCGAATCTGCTGACAGATCGAAAATCGGCCGATATCGCGTTTTCGGCCCTCAGAAGCGCCGAAATCGCGTTTTCTCGCTGAGCCCAGTGGACGGTGACTCGGTATGAAAACTGCACGGAGGAGCTGTTTTATCGTTTCTACCGTGCAGTTCGACATGTAAACTGCCCAGAAACCGAATCTGCTGACAGATCGCAAATCGGCCGATATCGCGTTTTCGGCCCTCAGAAGCGCCGAAATCGCGTTTTCTCGCTGAGCCCAGTGGACGGTGACTCGGTATGAAAACTGCACGGAGGAGCTGTTTTATCGTTTCTACCGTGCAGTTCGACATGTAAACTGCCCAGAAACCGAATCTGCTGACAGATCGCAAATCGGCCGATATCGCGTTTTCGGCCCTCAGAAGCGCCGAAATCGCGTTTTCTCGCTGAGCCCAGTGGACGGTGACTCGGTATGAAAACTGCACGGAGGAGCTGTTTTATCGTTTCTACCGTGCAGTTCGACATGTAAACTGCCCAGAAACCGAATCTGCTGACAGATCGAAAATCGGCCGATATCGCGTTTTCGGCCCTCAGAAGCGCCGAAATCGCGTTTTCTCGCTGAGCCCAGTGGACGGTGACTCGGTATGGTGACTCGGTATGTAAACTGCACGGAGGAGCTGTTTTATCATTTCTACCGTGCAGTTCGACATAAACTGCCCAGAAACCGAATCTGCTGACAGATCGCAAATCGGCCGATATCGCGTTTTCGGCCCTCAGAAGCGCCGAAATCGCGTTTTCTCGCTGAGCCCAGTGGACGGTGACTCGATGAAAAGTGGACGGTGACTCGGTATGAAAACTGCACGGAGGAGCTGTTTTATCGTTTCTACCGTGCAGTTCGACATGTAAACTGCCCAGAAACCGAATCTGCTGACAGATCGCAAATCGGCCGATATCGCGTTTTCGGCCCTCAGAAGCGCCGAAATCGCGTTTTCTCGCTGAGCCCAGTGGACGGTGACTCGGTATGAAAACTGCACGGAGGAGCTGTTTTATCGTTTCTACCGTGCAGTTCGACATGTAAACTGCCCAGAAACCGAATCTGCTGACAGATCGAAAATCGGCCGATATCGCGTTTTCGGCCCTCAGAAGCGCCGAAATCGCGTTTTCTCGCTGAGCCCAGTGGACGGTGACTCGGTATGAAAACTGCACGGAGGAGCTGTTTTATCGTTTCTACCGTGCAGTTCGACATGTAAACTGCCCAGAAACCGAATCTGCTGACAGATCGCAAATCGGCCGATATCGCGTTTTCGGCCCTCAGAAGCGCCGAAATCGCGTTTTCTCGCTGAGCCCAGTGGACGGTGACTCGGTATGAAAACTGCACGGAGGAGCTGTTTTATCGTTTCTACCGTGCAGTTCGACATGTAAACTGCCCAGAAACCGAATCTGCTGACAGATCGCAAATCGGCCGATATCGCGTTTTCGGCCCTCAGAAGCGCCGAAATCGCGTTTTCTCGCTGAGCCCAGTGGACGGTGACTCGGTATGAAAACTGCACGGAGGAGCTGTTTTATCGTTTCTACCGTGCAGTTCGACATGTAAACTGCCCAGAAACCGAATCTGCTGACAGATCGCAAATCGGCCGATATCGCGTTTTCGGCCCTCAGAAGCGCCGAAATCGCGTTTTCTCGCTGAGCCCAGTGGACGGTGACTCGGTATGAAAACTGCACGGAGGAGCTGTTTTATCGTTTCTACCGTGCAGTTCGACATGTAAACTGCCCAGAAACCGAATCTGCTGACAGATCGAAAATCGGCCGATATCGCGTTTTCGGCCCTCAGAAGCGCCGAAATCGCGTTTTCTCGCTGAGCCCAGTGGACGGTGACTCGGTATGAAAACTGCACGGAGGAGCTGTTTTATCGTTTCTACCGTGCAGTTCGACATGTAAACTGCCCAGAAACCGAATCTGCTGACAGATCGCAAATCGGCCGATATCGCGTTTTCGGCCCTCAGAAGCGCCGAAATCGCGTTTTCTCGCTGAGCCCAGTGGACGGTGACTCGGTATGAAAACTGCACGGAGGAGCTGTTTTATCGTTTCTACCGTGCAGTTCGACATGTAAACTGCCCAGAAACCGAATCTGCTGACAGATCGAAAATCGGCCGATATCGCGTTTTCGGCCCTCAGAAGCGCCGAAATCGCGTTTTCTCGCTGAGCCCAGTGGACGGTGACTCGGTATGAAAACTGCACGGAGGAGCTGTTTTATCGTTTCTACCGTGCAGTTCGACATGTAAACTGCCCAGAAACCGAATCTGCTGACAGATCGAAAATCGGCCGATATCGCGTTTTCGGCCCTCAGAAGCGCCGAAATCGCGTTTTCTCGCTGAGCCCAGTGGACGGTGACTCGGTATGAAAACTGCACGGAGGAGCTGTTTTATCGTTTCTACCGTGCAGTTCGACATGTAAACTGCCCAGAAACCGAATCTGCTGACAGATCGCAAATCGGCCGATATCGCGTTTTCGGCCCTCAGAAGCGCCGAAATCGCGTTTTCTCGCTGAGCCCAGTGGACGGTGACTCGGTATGAAAACTGCACGGAGGAGCTGTTTTATCGTTTCTACCGTGCAGTTCGACATGTAAACTGCCCAGAAACCGAATCTGCTGACAGATCGAAAATCGGCCGATATCGCGTTTTCGGCCCTCAGAAGCGCCGAAATCGCGTTTTCTCGCTGAGCCCAGTGGACGGTGACTCGGTATGAAAACTGCACGGAGGAGCTGTTTTATCGTTTCTACCGTGCAGTTCGACATGTAAACTGCCCAGAAACCGAATCTGCTGACAGATCGCAAATCGGCCGATATCGCGTTTTCGGCCCTCAGAAGCGCCGAAATCGCGTTTTCTCGCTGAGCCCAGTGGACGGTGACTCGGTATGAAAACTGCACGGAGGAGCTGTTTTATCGTTTCTACCGTGCAGTTCGACATGTAAACTGCCCAGAAACCGAATCTGCTGACAGATCGAAAATCGGCCGATATCGCGTTTTCGGCCCTCAGAAGCGCCGAAATCGCGTTTTCTCGCTGAGCCCAGTGGACGGTGACTCGGTATGAAAACTGCACGGAGGAGCTGTTTTATCGTTTCTACCGTGCAGTTCGACATGTAAACTGCCCAGAAACCGAATCTGCTGACAGATCGCAAATCGGCCGATATCGCGTTTTCGGCCCTCAGAAGCGCCGAAATCGCGTTTTCTCGCTGAGCCCAGTGGACGGTGACTCGGTATGAAAACTGCACGGAGGAGCTGTTTTATCGTTTCTACCGTGCAGTTCGACATGTAAACTGCCCAGAAACCGAATCTGCTGACAGATCGCAAATCGGCCGATATCGCGTTTTCGGCCCTCAGAAGCGCCGAAATCGCGTTTTCTCGCTGAGCCCAGTGGACGGTGACTCGGTATGAAAACTGCACGGAGGAGCTGTTTTATCGTTTCTACCGTGCAGTTCGACATGTAAACTGCCCAGAAACCGAATCTGCTGACAGATCGCAAATCGGCCGATATCGCGTTTTCGGCCCTCAGAAGCGCCGAAATCGCGTTTTCTCGCTGAGCCCAGTGGACGGTGACTCGGTATGAAAACTGCACGGAGGAGCTGTTTTATCGTTTCTACCGTGCAGTTCGACATGTAAACTGCCCAGAAACCGAATCTGCTGACAGATCGCAAATCGGCCGATATCGCGTTTTCGGCCCTCAGAAGCGCCGAAATCGCGTTTTCTCGCTGAGCCCAGTGGACGGTGACTCGGTATGAAAACTGCACGGAGGAGCTGTTTTATCGTTTCTACCGTGCAGTTCGACATGTAAACTGCCCAGAAACCGAATCTGCTGACAGATCGCAAATCGGCCGATATCGCGTTTTCGGCCCTCAGAAGCGCCGAAATCGCGTTTTCTCGCTGAGCCCAGTGGACGGTGACTCGGTATGAAAACTGCACGGAGGAGCTGTTTTATCGTTTCTACCGTGCAGTTCGACATGTAAACTGCCCAGAAACCGAATCTGCTGACAGATCGAAAATCGGCCGATATCGCGTTTTCGGCCCTCAGAAGCGCCGAAATCGCGTTTTCTCGCTGAGCCCAGTGGACGGTGACTCGGTATGAAAACTGCACGGAGGAGCTGTTTTATCGTTTCTACCGTGCAGTTCGACATGTAAACTGCCCAGAAACCGAATCTGCTGACAGATCGCAAATCGGCCGATATCGCGTTTTCGGCCCTCAGAAGCGCCGAAATCGCGTTTTCTCGCTGAGCCCAGTGGACGGTGACTCGGTATGAAAACTGCACGGAGGAGCTGTTTTATCGTTTCTACCGTGCAGTTCGACATGTAAACTGCCCAGAAACCGAATCTGCTGACAGATCGAAAATCGGCCGATATCGCGTTTTCGGCCCTCAGAAGCGCCGAAATCGCGTTTTCTCGCTGAGCCCAGTGGACGGTGACTCGGTATGAAAACTGCACGGAGGAGCTGTTTTATCGTTTCTACCGTGCAGTTCGACATGTAAACTGCCCAGAAACCGAATCTGCTGACAGATCGCAAATCGGCCGATATCGCGTTTTCGGCCCTCAGAAGCGCCGAAATCGCGTTTTCTCGCTGAGCCCAGTGGACGGTGACTCGGTATGAAAACTGCACGGAGGAGCTGTTTTATCGTTTCTACCGTGCAGTTCGACATGTAAACTGCCCAGAAACCGAATCTGCTGACAGATCGCAAATCGGCCGATATCGCGTTTTCGGCCCTCAGAAGCGCCGAAATCGCGTTTTCTCGCTGAGCCCAGTGGACGGTGACTCGGTATGAAAACTGCACGGAGGAGCTGTTTTATCGTTTCTACCGTGCAGTTCGACATGTAAACTGCCCAGAAACCGAATCTGCTGACAGATCGAAAATCGGCCGATATCGCGTTTTCGGCCCTCAGAAGCGCCGAAATCGCGTTTTCTCGCTGAGCCCAGTGGACGGTGACTCGGTATGAAAACTGCACGGAGGAGCTGTTTTATCGTTTCTACCGTGCAGTTCGACATGTAAACTGCCCAGAAACCGAATCTGCTGACAGATCGAAAATCGGCCGATATCGCGTTTTCGGCCCTCAGAAGCGCCGAAATCGCGTTTTCTCGCTGAGCCCAGTGGACGGTGACTCGGTATGAAAACTGCACGGAGGAGCTGTTTTATCGTTTCTACCGTGCAGTTCGACATGTAAACTGCCCAGAAACCGAATCTGCTGACAGATCGCAAATCGGCCGATATCGCGTTTTCGGCCCTCAGAAGCGCCGAAATCGCGTTTTCTCGCTGAGCCCAGTGGACGGTGACTCGGTATGAAAACTGCACGGAGGAGCTGTTTTATCGTTTCTACCGTGCAGTTCGACATGTAAACTGCCCAGAAACCGAATCTGCTGACAGATCGAAAATCGGCCGATATCGCGTTTTCGGCCCTCAGAAGCGCCGAAATCGCGTTTTCTCGCTGAGCCCAGTGGACGGTGACTCGGTATGAAAACTGCACGGAGGAGCTGTTTTATCGTTTCTACCGTGCAGTTCGACATGTAAACTGCCCAGAAACCGAATCTGCTGACAGATCGCAAATCGGCCGATATCGCGTTTTCGGCCCTCAGAAGCGCCGAAATCGCGTTTTCTCGCTGAGCCCAGTGGACGGTGACTCGGTATGAAAACTGCACGGAGGAGCTGTTTTATCGTTTCTACCGTGCAGTTCGACATGTAAACTGCCCAGAAACCGAATCTGCTGACAGATCGAAAATCGGCCGATATCGCGTTTTCGGCCCTCAGAAGCGCCGAAATCGCGTTTTCTCGCTGAGCCCAGTGGACGGTGACTCGGTATGAAAACTGCACGGAGGAGCTGTTTTATCGTTTCTACCGTGCAGTTCGACATGTAAACTGCCCAGAAACCGAATCTGCTGACAGATCGCAAATCGGCCGATATCGCGTTTTCGGCCCTCAGAAGCGCCGAAATCGCGTTTTCTCGCTGAGCCCAGTGGACGGTGACTCGGTATGAAAACTGCACGGAGGAGCTGTTTTATCGTTTCTACCGTGCAGTTCGACATGTAAACTGCCCAGAAACCGAATCTGCTGACAGATCGCAAATCGGCCGATATCGCGTTTTCGGCCCTCAGAAGCGCCGAAATCGCGTTTTCTCGCTGAGCCCAGTGGACGGTGACTCGGTATGAAAACTGCACGGAGGAGCTGTTTTATCGTTTCTACCGTGCAGTTCGACATGTAAACTGCCCAGAAACCGAATCTGCTGACAGATCGCAAATCGGCCGATATCGCGTTTTCGGCCCTCAGAAGCGCCGAAATCGCGTTTTCTCGCTGAGCCCAGTGGACGGTGACTCGGTATGAAAACTGCACGGAGGAGCTGTTTTATCGTTTCTACCGTGCAGTTCGACATGTAAACTGCCCAGAAACCGAATCTGCTGACAGATCGCAAATCGGCCGATATCGCGTTTTCGGCCCTCAGAAGCGCCGAAATCGCGTTTTCTCGCTGAGCCCAGTGGACGGTGACTCGGTATGAAAACTGCACGGAGGAGCTGTTTTATCGTTTCTACCGTGCAGTTCGACATGTAAACTGCCCAGAAACCGAATCTGCTGACAGATCGAAAATCGGCCGATATCGCGTTTTCGGCCCTCAGAAGCGCCGAAATCGCGTTTTCTCGCTGAGCCCAGTGGACGGTGACTCGGTATGAAAACTGCACGGAGGAGCTGTTTTATCGTTTCTACCGTGCAGTTCGACATGTAAACTGCCCAGAAACCGAATCTGCTGACAGATCGAAAATCGGCCGATATCGCGTTTTCGGCCCTCAGAAGCGCCGAAATCGCGTTTTCTCGCTGAGCCCAGTGGACGGTGACTCGGTATGAAAACTGCACGGAGGAGCTGTTTTATCGTTTCTACCGTGCAGTTCGACATGTAAACTGCCCAGAAACCGAATCTGCTGACAGATCGCAAATCGGCCGATATCGCGTTTTCGGCCCTCAGAAGCGCCGAAATCGCGTTTTCTCGCTGAGCCCAGTGGACGGTGACTCGGTATGAAAACTGCACGGAGGAGCTGTTTTATCGTTTCTACCGTGCAGTTCGACATGTAAACTGCCCAGAAACCGAATCTGCTGACAGATCGAAAATCGGCCGATATCGCGTTTTCGGCCCTCAGAAGCGCCGAAATCGCGTTTTCTCGCTGAGCCCAGTGGACGGTGACTCGGTATGAAAACTGCACGGAGGAGCTGTTTTATCGTTTCTACCGTGCAGTTCGACATGTAAACTGCCCAGAAACCGAATCTGCTGACAGATCGCAAATCGGCCGATATCGCGTTTTCGGCCCTCAGAAGCGCCGAAATCGCGTTTTCTCGCTGAGCCCAGTGGACGGTGACTCGGTATGAAAACTGCACGGAGGAGCTGTTTTATCGTTTCTACCGTGCAGTTCGACATGTAAACTGCCCAGAAACCGAATCTGCTGACAGATCGAAAATCGGCCGATATCGCGTTTTCGGCCCTCAGAAGCGCCGAAATCGCGTTTTCTCGCTGAGCCCAGTGGACGGTGACTCGGTATGAAAACTGCACGGAGGAGCTGTTTTATCGTTTCTACCGTGCAGTTCGACATGTAAACTGCCCAGAAACCGAATCTGCTGACAGATCGCAAATCGGCCGATATCGCGTTTTCGGCCCTCAGAAGCGCCGAAATCGCGTTTTCTCGCTGAGCCCAGTGGACGGTGACTCGGTATGAAAACTGCACGGAGGAGCTGTTTTATCGTTTCTACCGTGCAGTTCGACATGTAAACTGCCCAGAAACCGAATCTGCTGACAGATCGAAAATCGGCCGATATCGCGTTTTCGGCCCTCAGAAGCGCCGAAATCGCGTTTTCTCGCTGAGCCCAGTGGACGGTGACTCGGTATGAAAACTGCACGGAGGAGCTGTTTTATCGTTTCTACCGTGCAGTTCGACATGTAAACTGCCCAGAAACCGAATCTGCTGACAGATCGCAAATCGGCCGATATCGCGTTTTCGGCCCTCAGAAGCGCCGAAATCGCGTTTTCTCGCTGAGCCCAGTGGACGGTGACTCGGTATGAAAACTGCACGGAGGAGCTGTTTTATCGTTTCTACCGTGCAGTTCGACATGTAAACTGCCCAGAAACCGAATCTGCTGACAGATCGCAAATCGGCCGATATCGCGTTTTCGGCCCTCAGAAGCGCCGAAATCGCGTTTTCTCGCTGAGCCCAGTGGACGGTGACTCGGTATGAAAACTGCACGGAGGAGCTGTTTTATCGTTTCTACCGTGCAGTTCGACATGTAAACTGCCCAGAAACCGAATCTGCTGACAGATCGAAAATCGGCCGATATCGCGTTTTCGGCCCTCAGAAGCGCCGAAATCGCGTTTTCTCGCTGAGCCCAGTGGACGGTGACTCGGTATGAAAACTGCACGGAGGAGCTGTTTTATCGTTTCTACCGTGCAGTTCGACATGTAAACTGCCCAGAAACCGAATCTGCTGACAGATCGAAAATCGGCCGATATCGCGTTTTCGGCCCTCAGAAGCGCCGAAATCGCGTTTTCTCGCTGAGCCCAGTGGACGGTGACTCGGTATGAAAACTGCACGGAGGAGCTGTTTTATCGTTTCTACCGTGCAGTTCGACATGTAAACTGCCCAGAAACCGAATCTGCTGACAGATCGCAAATCGGCCGATATCGCGTTTTCGGCCCTCAGAAGCGCCGAAATCGCGTTTTCTCGCTGAGCCCAGTGGACGGTGACTCGGTATGAAAACTGCACGGAGGAGCTGTTTTATCGTTTCTACCGTGCAGTTCGACATGTAAACTGCCCAGAAACCGAATCTGCTGACAGATCGCAAATCGGCCGATATCGCGTTTTCGGCCCTCAGAAGCGCCGAAATCGCGTTTTCTCGCTGAGCCCAGTGGACGGTGACTCGGTATGAAAACTGCACGGAGGAGCTGTTTTATCGTTTCTACCGTGCAGTTCGACATGTAAACTGCCCAGAAACCGAATCTGCTGACAGATCGCAAATCGGCCGATATCGCGTTTTCGGCCCTCAGAAGCGCCGAAATCGCGTTTTCTCGCTGAGCCCAGTGGACGGTGACTCGGTATGAAAACTGCACGGAGGAGCTGTTTTATCGTTTCTACCGTGCAGTTCGACATGTAAACTGCCCAGAAACCGAATCTGCTGACAGATCGCAAATCGGCCGATATCGCGTTTTCGGCCCTCAGAAGCGCCGAAATCGCGTTTTCTCGCTGAGCCCAGTGGACGGTGACTCGGTATGAAAACTGCACGGAGGAGCTGTTTTATCGTTTCTACCGTGCAGTTCGACATGTAAACTGCCCAGAAACCGAATCTGCTGACAGATCGAAAATCGGCCGATATCGCGTTTTCGGCCCTCAGAAGCGCCGAAATCGCGTTTTCTCGCTGAGCCCAGTGGACGGTGACTCGGTATGAAAACTGCACGGAGGAGCTGTTTTATCGTTTCTACCGTGCAGTTCGACATGTAAACTGCCCAGAAACCGAATCTGCTGACAGATCGAAAATCGGCCGATATCGCGTTTTCGGCCCTCAGAAGCGCCGAAATCGCGTTTTCTCGCTGAGCCCAGTGGACGGTGACTCGGTATGAAAACTGCACGGAGGAGCTGTTTTATCGTTTCTACCGTGCAGTTCGACATGTAAACTGCCCAGAAACCGAATCTGCTGACAGATCGCAAATCGGCCGATATCGCGTTTTCGGCCCTCAGAAGCGCCGAAATCGCGTTTTCTCGCTGAGCCCAGTGGACGGTGACTCGGTATGAAAACTGCACGGAGGAGCTGTTTTATCGTTTCTACCGTGCAGTTCGACATGTAAACTGCCCAGAAACCGAATCTGCTGACAGATCGCAAATCGGCCGATATCGCGTTTTCGGCCCTCAGAAGCGCCGAAATCGCGTTTTCTCGCTGAGCCCAGTGGACGGTGACTCGGTATGAAAACTGCACGGAGGAGCTGTTTTATCGTTTCTACCGTGCAGTTCGACATGTAAACTGCCCAGAAACCGAATCTGCTGACAGATCGCAAATCGGCCGATATCGCGTTTTCGGCCCTCAGAAGCGCCGAAATCGCGTTTTCTCGCTGAGCCCAGTGGACGGTGACTCGGTATGAAAACTGCACGGAGGAGCTGTTTTATCGTTTCTACCGTGCAGTTCGACATGTAAACTGCCCAGAAACCGAATCTGCTGACAGATCGCAAATCGGCCGATATCGCGTTTTCGGCCCTCAGAAGCGCCGAAATCGCGTTTTCTCGCTGAGCCCAGTGGACGGTGACTCGGTATGAAAACTGCACGGAGGAGCTGTTTTATCGTTTCTACCGTGCAGTTCGACATGTAAACTGCCCAGAAACCGAATCTGCTGACAGATCGAAAATCGGCCGATATCGCGTTTTCGGCCCTCAGAAGCGCCGAAATCGCGTTTTCTCGCTGAGCCCAGTGGACGGTGACTCGGTATGAAAACTGCACGGAGGAGCTGTTTTATCGTTTCTACCGTGCAGTTCGACATGTAAACTGCCCAGAAACCGAATCTGCTGACAGATCGCAAATCGGCCGATATCGCGTTTTCGGCCCTCAGAAGCGCCGAAATCGCGTTTTCTCGCTGAGCCCAGTGGACGGTGACTCGGTATGAAAACTGCACGGAGGAGCTGTTTTATCGTTTCTACCGTGCAGTTCGACATGTAAACTGCCCAGAAACCGAATCTGCTGACAGATCGAAAATCGGCCGATATCGCGTTTTCGGCCCTCAGAAGCGCCGAAATCGCGTTTTCTCGCTGAGCCCAGTGGACGGTGACTCGGTATGAAAACTGCACGGAGGAGCTGTTTTATCGTTTCTACCGTGCAGTTCGACATGTAAACTGCCCAGAAACCGAATCTGCTGACAGATCGCAAATCGGCCGATATCGCGTTTTCGGCCCTCAGAAGCGCCGAAATCGCGTTTTCTCGCTGAGCCCAGTGGACGGTGACTCGGTATGAAAACTGCACGGAGGAGCTGTTTTATCGTTTCTACCGTGCAGTTCGACATGTAAACTGCCCAGAAACCGAATCTGCTGACAGATCGCAAATCGGCCGATATCGCGTTTTCGGCCCTCAGAAGCGCCGAAATCGCGTTTTCTCGCTGAGCCCAGTGGACGGTGACTCGGTATGAAAACTGCACGGAGGAGCTGTTTTATCGTTTCTACCGTGCAGTTCGACATGTAAACTGCCCAGAAACCGAATCTGCTGACAGATCGCAAATCGGCCGATATCGCGTTTTCGGCCCTCAGAAGCGCCGAAATCGCGTTTTCTCGCTGAGCCCAGTGGACGGTGACTCGGTATGAAAACTGCACGGAGGAGCTGTTTTATCGTTTCTACCGTGCAGTTCGACATGTAAACTGCCCAGAAACCGAATCTGCTGACAGATCGAAAATCGGCCGATATCGCGTTTTCGGCCCTCAGAAGCGCCGAAATCGCGTTTTCTCGCTGAGCCCAGTGGACGGTGACTCGGTATGAAAACTGCACGGAGGAGCTGTTTTATCGTTTCTACCGTGCAGTTCGACATGTAAACTGCCCAGAAACCGAATCTGCTGACAGATCGCAAATCGGCCGATATCGCGTTTTCGGCCCTCAGAAGCGCCGAAATCGCGTTTTCTCGCTGAGCCCAGTGGACGGTGACTCGGTATGAAAACTGCACGGAGGAGCTGTTTTATCGTTTCTACCGTGCAGTTCGACATGTAAACTGCCCAGAAACCGAATCTGCTGACAGATCGCAAATCGGCCGATATCGCGTTTTCGGCCCTCAGAAGCGCCGAAATCGCGTTTTCTCGCTGAGCCCAGTGGACGGTGACTCGGTATGAAAACTGCACGGAGGAGCTGATTTATCGTTTCTACCGTGCAGTTCGACATGTAAACTGCCCAGAAACCGAATCTGCTGACAGATCGCAAATCGGCCGATATCGCGTTTTCGGCCCTCAGAAGCGCCGAAATCGCGTTTTCTCGCTGAGCCCAGTGGACGGTGACTCGGTATGAAAACTGCACGGAGGAGCTGTTTTATCGTTTCTACCGTGCAGTTCGACATGTAAACTGCCCAGAAACCGAATCTGCTGACAGATCGCAAATCGGCCGATATCGCGTTTTCGGCCCTCAGAAGCGCCGAAATCGCGTTTTCTCGCTGAGCCCAGTGGACGGTGACTCGGTATGAAAACTGCACGGAGGAGCTGTTTTATCGTTTCTACCGTGCAGTTCGACATGTAAACTGCCCAGAAACCGAATCTGCTGACAGATCGCAAATCGGCCGATATCGCGTTTTCGGCCCTCAGAAGCGCCGAAATCGCGTTTTCTCGCTGAGCCCAGTGGACGGTGACTCGGTATGAAAACTGCACGGAGGAGCTGTTTTATCGTTTCTACCGTGCAGTTCGACATGTAAACTGCCCAGAAACCGAATCTGCTGACAGATCGCAAATCGGCCGATATCGCGTTTTCGGCCCTCAGAAGCGCCGAAATCGCGTTTTCTCGCTGAGCCCAGTGGACGGTGACTCGGTATGAAAACTGCACGGAGGAGCTGTTTTATCGTTTCTACCGTGCAGTTCGACATGTAAACTGCCCAGAAACCGAATCTGCTGACAGATCGCAAATCGGCCGATATCGCGTTTTCGGCCCTCAGAAGCGCCGAAATCGCGTTTTCTCGCTGAGCCCAGTGGACGGTGACTCGGTATGAAAACTGCACGGAGGAGCTGTTTTATCGTTTCTACCGTGCAGTTCGACATGTAAACTGCCCAGAAACCGAATCTGCTGACAGATCGCAAATCGGCCGATATCGCGTTTTCGGCCCTCAGAAGCGCCGAAATCGCGTTTTCTCGCTGAGCCCAGTGGACGGTGACTCGGTATGAAAACTGCACGGAGGAGCTGTTTTATCGTTTCTACCGTGCAGTTCGACATGTAAACTGCCCAGAAACCGAATCTGCTGACAGATCGAAAATCGGCCGATATCGCGTTTTCGGCCCTCAGAAGCGCCGAAATCGCGTTTTCTCGCTGAGCCCAGTGGACGGTGACTCGGTATGAAAACTGCACGGAGGAGCTGTTTTATCGTTTCTACCGTGCAGTTCGACATGTAAACTGCCCAGAAACCGAATCTGCTGACAGATCGCAAAATCGGCCGATATCGCGTTTTCGGCCCTCAGAAGCGCCGAAATCGCGTTTTCTCGCTGAGCCCAGTGGACGGTGACTCGGTATGAAAACTGCACGGAGGAGCTGTTTTATCGTTTCTACCGTGCAGTTCGACATGTAAACTGCCCAGAAACCGAATCTGCTGACAGATCGCAAATCGGCCGATATCGCGTTTTCGGCCCTCAGAAGCGCCGAAATCGCGTTTTCTCGCTGAGCCCAGTGGACGGTGACTCGGTATGAAAACTGCACGGAGGAGCTGTTTTATCGTTTCTACCGTGCAGTTCGACATGTAAACTGCCCAGAAACCGAATCTGCTGACAGATCGCAAATCGGCCGATATCGCGTTTTCGGCCCTCAGAAGCGCCGAAATCGCGTTTTCTCGCTGAGCCCAGTGGACGGTGACTCGGTATGAAAACTGCACGGAGGAGCTGTTTTATCGTTTCTACCGTGCAGTTCGACATGTAAACTGCCCAGAAACCGAATCTGCTGACAGATCGCAAATCGGCCGATATCGCGTTTTCGGCCCTCAGAAGCGCCGAAATCGCGTTTTCTCGCTGAGCCCAGTGGACGGTGACTCGGTATGAAAACTGCACGGAGGAGCTGTTTTATCGTTTCTACCGTGCAGTTCGACATGTAAACTGCCCAGAAACCGAATCTGCTGACAGATCGAAATCGGCCGATATCGCGTTTTCGGCCCTCAGAAGCGCCGAAATCGCGTTTTCTCGCTGAGCCCAGTGGACGGTGACTCGGTATGAAAACTGCACGGAGGAGCTGTTTTATCGTTTCTACCGTGCAGTTCGACATGTAAACTGCCCAGAAACCGAATCTGCTGACAGATCGCAAATCGGCCGATATCGCGTTTTCGGCCCTCAGAAGCGCCGAAATCGCGTTTTCTCGCTGAGCCCAGTGGACGGTGACTCGGTATGAAAACTGCACGGAGGAGCTGTTTTATCGTTTCTACCGTGCAGTTCGACATGTAAACTGCCCAGAAACCGAATCTGCTGACAGATCGCAAATCGGCCGATATCGCGTTTTCGGCCCTCAGAAGCGCCGAAATCGCGTTTTCTCGCTGAGCCCAGTGGACGGTGACTCGGTATGAAAACTGCACGGAGGAGCTGTTTTATCGTTTCTACCGTGCAGTTCGACATGTAAACTGCCCAGAAACCGAATCTGCTGACAGATCGCAAATCGGCCGATATCGCGTTTTCGGCCCTCAGAAGCGCCGAAATCGCGTTTTCTCGCTGAGCCCAGTGGACGGTGACTCGGTATGAAAACTGCACGGAGGAGCTGTTTTATCGTTTCTACCGTGCAGTTCGACATGTAAACTGCCCAGAAACCGAATCTGCTGACAGATCGCAAATCGGCCGATATCGCGTTTTCGGCCCTCAGAAGCGCCGAAATCGCGTTTTCTCGCTGAGCCCAGTGGACGGTGACTCGGTATGAAAACTGCACGGAGGAGCTGTTTTATCGTTTCTACCGTGCAGTTCGACATGTAAACTGCCCAGAAACCGAATCTGCTGACAGATCGCAAATCGGCCGATATCGCGTTTTCGGCCCTCAGAAGCGCCGAAATCGCGTTTTCTCGCTGAGCCCAGTGGACGGTGACTCGGTATGAAAACTGCACGGAGGAGCTGTTTTATCGTTTCTACCGTGCAGTTCGACATGTAAACTGCCCAGAAACCGAATCTGCTGACAGATCGCAAATCGGCCGATATCGCGTTTTCGGCCCTCAGAAGCGCCGAAATCGCGTTTTCTCGCTGAGCCCAGTGGACGGTGACTCGGTATGAAAACTGCACGGAGGAGCTGTTTTATCGTTTCTACCGTGCAGTTCGACATGTAAACTGCCCAGAAACCGAATCTGCTGACAGATCGCAAATCGGCCGATATCGCGTTTTCGGCCCTCAGAAGCGCCGAAATCGCGTTTTCTCGCTGAGCCCAGTGGACGGTGACTCGGTATGAAAACTGCACGGAGGAGCTGTTTTATCGTTTCTACCGTGCAGTTCGACATGTAAACTGCCCAGAAACCGAATCTGCTGACAGATCGCAAATCGGCCGATATCGCGTTTTCGGCCCTCAGAAGCGCCGAAATCGCGTTTTCTCGCTGAGCCCAGTGGACGGTGACTCGGTATGAAAACTGCACGGAGGAGCTGTTTTATCGTTTCTACCGTGCAGTTCGACATGTAAACTGCCCAGAAACCGAATCTGCTGACAGATCGCAAATCGGCCGATATCGCGTTTTCGGCCCTCAGAAGCGCCGAAATCGCGTTTTCTCGCTGAGCCCAGTGGACGGTGACTCGGTATGAAAACTGCACGGAGGAGCTGTTTTATCGTTTCTACCGTGCAGTTCGACATGTAAACTGCCCAGAAACCGAATCTGCTGACAGATCGCAAATCGGCCGATATCGCGTTTTCGGCCCTCAGAAGCGCCGAAATCGCGTTTTCTCGCTGAGCCCAGTGGACGGTGACTCGGTATGAAAACTGCACGGAGGAGCTGTTTTATCGTTTCTACCGTGCAGTTCGACATGTAAACTGCCCAGAAACCGAATCTGCTGACAGATCGCAAATCGGCCGATATCGCGTTTTCGGCCCTCAGAAGCGCCGAAATCGCGTTTTCTCGCTGAGCCCAGTGGACGGTGACTCGGTATGAAAACTGCACGGAGGAGCTGTTTTATCGTTTCTACCGTGCAGTTCGACATGTAAACTGCCCAGAAACCGAATCTGCTGACAGATCGAAAATCGGCCGATATCGCGTTTTCGGCCCTCAGAAGCGCCGAAATCGCGTTTTCTCGCTGAGCCCAGTGGACGGTGACTCGGTATGAAAACTGCACGGAGGAGCTGTTTTATCGTTTCTACCGTGCAGTTCGACATGTAAACTGCCCAGAAACCGAATCTGCTGACAGATCGCAAATCGGCCGATATCGCGTTTTCGGCCCTCAGAAGCGCCGAAATCGCGTTTTCTCGCTGAGCCCAGTGGACGGTGACTCGGTATGAAAACTGCACGGAGGAGCTGTTTTATCGTTTCTACCGTGCAGTTCGACATGTAAACTGCCCAGAAACCGAATCTGCTGACAGATCGCAAATCGGCCGATATCGCGTTTTCGGCCCTCAGAAGCGCCGAAATCGCGTTTTCTCGCTGAGCCCAGTGGACGGTGACTCGGTATGAAAACTGCACGGAGGAGCTGTTTTATCGTTTCTACCGTGCAGTTCGACATGTAAACTGCCCAGAAACCGAATCTGCTGACAGATCGCAAATCGGCCGATATCGCGTTTTCGGCCCTCAGAAGCGCCGAAATCGCGTTTTCTCGCTGAGCCCAGTGGACGGTGACTCGGTATGAAAACTGCACGGAGGAGCTGTTTTATCGTTTCTACCGTGCAGTTCGACATGTAAACTGCCCAGAAACCGAATCTGCTGACAGATCGAAAATCGGCCGATATCGCGTTTTCGGCCCTCAGAAGCGCCGAAATCGCGTTTTCTCGCTGAGCCCAGTGGACGGTGACTCGGTATGAAAACTGCACGGAGGAGCTGTTTTATCGTTTCTACCGTGCAGTTCGACATGTAAACTGCCCAGAAACCGAATCTGCTGACAGATCGCAAATCGGCCGATATCGCGTTTTCGGCCCTCAGAAGCGCCGAAATCGCGTTTTCTCGCTGAGCCCAGTGGACGGTGACTCGGTATGAAAACTGCACGGAGGAGCTGTTTTATCGTTTCTACCGTGCAGTTCGACATGTAAACTGCCCAGAAACCGAATCTGCTGACAGATCGCAAATCGGCCGATATCGCGTTTTCGGCCCTCAGAAGCGCCGAAATCGCGTTTTCTCGCTGAGCCCAGTGGACGGTGACTCGGTATGAAAACTGCACGGAGGAGCTGTTTTATCGTTTCTACCGTGCAGTTCGACATGTAAACTGCCCAGAAACCGAATCTGCTGACAGATCGCAAATCGGCCGATATCGCGTTTTCGGCCCTCAGAAGCGCCGAAATCGCGTTTTCTCGCTGAGCCCAGTGGACGGTGACTCGGTATGAAAACTGCACGGAGGAGCTGTTTTATCGTTTCTACCGTGCAGTTCGACATGTAAACTGCCCAGAAACCGAATCTGCTGACAGATCGAAAATCGGCCGATACCGCGTTTTCTCGCTGAGCCCAGTGGACGGTGACTCGGTATGAAAACTGCACGGAGGAGCTGTTTTATCGTTTCTACCGTGCAGTTCGACATGTAAACTGCCCAGAAACCGAATCTGCTGACAGATCGCAAATCGGCCGATATCGCGTTTTCGGCCCTCACGGTTTTCTCGCTGAGCTGGACGGTGACTCGGTATGAAAACTGCACGGAGGAGCTGTTTTATCGTTTCTACCGTGCAGTTCGACATGTAAACTGCCCAGAAACCGAATCTGCTGACAGATCGCAAATCGGCCGATATCGCGTTTTCGGCCCTCAGAAGCGCCGAAATCGCGTTTTCTCGCTGAGCCCAGTGGACGGTGACTCGGTATGAAAACTGCACGGAGGAGCTGTTTTATCGTTTCTACCGTGCAGTTCGACATGTAAACTGCCCAGAAACCGAATCTGCTGACAGATCGCAAATCGGCCGATATCGCGTTTTCGGCCCTCAGAAAGCGCCGAAATCGCGTTTTCTCGCTGAGCCCAGTGGACGGTGACTCGGTATGAAAACTGCACGGAGGAGCTGTTTTATCGTTTCTACCGTGCAGTTCGACATGTAAACTGCCCAGAAACCGAATCTGCTGACAGATCGCAAATCGGCCGATATCGCGTTTTCGGCCCTCAGAAGCGCCGAAATCGCGTTTTCTCGCTGAGCCCAGTGGACGGTGACTCGGTATGAAAACTGCACGGAGGAGCTGTTTTATCGTTTCTACCGTGCAGTTCGACATGTAAACTGCCCAGAAACCGAATCTGCTGACAGATCGCAAATCGGCCGATATCGCGTTTTCGGCCCTCAGAAGCGCCGAAATCGCGTTTTCTCGCTGAGCCCAGTGGACGGTGACTCGGTATGAAAACTGCACGGAGGAGCTGTTTTATCGTTTCTACCGTGCAGTTCGACATGTAAACTGCCCAGAAACCGAATCTGCTGACAGATCGCAAATCGGCCGATATCGCGTTTTCGGCCCTCAGAAGCGCCGAAATCGCGTTTTCTCGCTGAGCCCAGTGGACGGTGACTCGGTATGAAAACTGCACGGAGGAGCTGTTTTATCGTTTCTACCGTGCAGTTCGACATGTAAACTGCCCAGAAACCGAATCTGCTGACAGATCGAAAATCGGCCGATATCGCGTTTTCGGCCCTCAGAAGCGCCGAAATCGCGTTTTCTCGCTGAGCCCAGTGGACGGTGACTCGGTATGAAAACTGCACGGAGGAGCTGTTTTATCGTTTCTACCGTGCAGTTCGACATGTAAACTGCCCAGAAACCGAATCTGCTGACAGATCGCAAATCGGCCGATATCGCGTTTTCGGCCCTCAGAAGCGCCGAAATCGCGTTTTCTCGCTGAGCCCAGTGGACGGTGACTCGGTATGAAAACTGCACGGAGGAGCTGTTTTATCGTTTCTACCGTGCAGTTCGACATGTAAACTGCCCAGAAACCGAATCTGCTGACAGATCGAAAATCGGCCGATATCGCGTTTTCGGCCCTCAGAAGCGCCGAAATCGCGTTTTCTCGCTGAGCCCAGTGGACGGTGACTCGGTATGAAAACTGCACGGAGGAGCTGTTTTATCGTTTCTACCGTGCAGTTCGACATGTAAACTGCCCAGAAACCGAATCTGCTGACAGATCGCAAATCGGCCGATATCGCGTTTTCGGCCCTCAGAAGCGCCGAAATCGCGTTTTCTCGCTGAGCCCAGTGGACGGTGACTCGGTATGAAAACTGCACGGAGGAGCTGTTTTATCGTTTCTACCGTGCAGTTCGACATGTAAACTGCCCAGAAACCGAATCTGCTGACAGATCGAAAATCGGCCGATATCGCGTTTTCGGCCCTCAGAAGCGCCGAAATCGCGTTTTCTCGCTGAGCCCAGTGGACGGTGACTCGGTATGAAAACTGCACGGAGGAGCTGTTTTATCGTTTCTACCGTGCAGTTCGACATGTAAACTGCCCAGAAACCGAATCTGCTGACAGATCGCAAATCGGCCGATATCGCGTTTTCGGCCCTCAGAAGCGCCGAAATCGCGTTTTCTCGCTGAGCCCAGTGGACGGTGACTCGGTATGAAAACTGCACGGAGGAGCTGTTTTATCGTTTCTACCGTGCAGTTCGACATGTAAACTGCCCAGAAACCGAATCTGCTGACAGATCGAAAATCGGCCGATATCGCGTTTTCGGCCCTCAGAAGCGCCGAAATCGCGTTTTCTCGCTGAGCCCAGTGGACGGTGACTCGGTATGAAAACTGCACGGAGGAGCTGTTTTATCGTTTCTACCGTGCAGTTCGACATGTAAACTGCCCAGAAACCGAATCTGCTGACAGATCGCAAATCGGCCGATATCGCGTTTTCGGCCCTCAGAAGCGCCGAAATCGCGTTTTCTCGCTGAGCCCAGTGGACGGTGACTCGGTATGAAAACTGCACGGAGGAGCTGTTTTATCGTTTCTACCGTGCAGTTCGACATGTAAACTGCCCAGAAACCGAATCTGCTGACAGATCGCAAATCGGCCGATATCGCGTTTTCGGCCCTCAGAAGCGCCGAAATCGCGTTTTCTCGCTGAGCCCAGTGGACGGTGACTCGGTATGAAAACTGCACGGAGGAGCTGTTTTATCGTTTCTACCGTGCAGTTCGACATGTAAACTGCCCAGAAACCGAATCTGCTGACAGATCGCAAATCGGCCGATATCGCGTTTTCGGCCCTCAGAAGCGCCGAAATCGCGTTTTCTCGCTGAGCCCAGTGGACGGTGACTCGGTATGAAAACTGCACGGAGGAGCTGTTTTATCGTTTCTACCGTGCAGTTCGACATGTAAACTGCCCAGAAACCGAATCTGCTGACAGATCGCAAATCGGCCGATATCGCGTTTTCGGCCCTCAGAAGCGCCGAAATCGCGTTTTCTCGCTGAGCCCAGTGGACGGTGACTCGGTATGAAAACTGCACGGAGGAGCTGTTTTATCGTTTCTACCGTGCAGTTCGACATGTAAACTGCCCAGAAACCGAATCTGCTGACAGATCGCAAATCGGCCGATATCGCGTTTTCGGCCCTCAGAAGCGCCGAAATCGCGTTTTCTCGCTGAGCCCAGTGGACGGTGACTCGGTATGAAAACTGCACGGAGGAGCTGTTTTATCGTTTCTACCGTGCAGTTCGACATGTAAACTGCCCAGAAACCGAATCTGCTGACAGATCGCAAATCGGCCGATATCGCGTTTTCGGCCCTCAGAAGCGCCGAAATCGCGTTTTCTCGCTGAGCCCAGTGGACGGTGACTCGGTATGAAAACTGCACGGAGGAGCTGTTTTATCGTTTCTACCGTGCAGTTCGACATGTAAACTGCCCAGAAACCGAATCTGCTGACAGATCGCAAATCGGCCGATATCGCGTTTTCGGCCCTCAGAAGCGCCGAAATCGCGTTTTCTCGCTGAGCCCAGTGGACGGTGACTCGGTATGAAAACTGCACGGAGGAGCTGTTTTATCGTTTCTACCGTGCAGTTCGACATGTAAACTGCCCAGAAACCGAATCTGCTGACAGATCGCAAATCGGCCGATATCGCGTTTTCGGCCCTCAGAAGCGCCGAAATCGCGTTTTCTCGCTGAGCCCAGTGGACGGTGACTCGGTATGAAAACTGCACGGAGGAGCTGTTTTATCGTTTCTACCGTGCAGTTCGACATGTAAACTGCCCAGAAACCGAATCTGCTGACAGATCGCAAATCGGCCGATATCGCGTTTTCGGCCCTCAGAAGCGCCGAAATCGCGTTTTCTCGCTGAGCCCAGTGGACGGTGACTCGGTATGAAAACTGCACGGAGGAGCTGTTTTATCGTTTCTACCGTGCAGTTCGACATGTAAACTGCCCAGAAACCGAATCTGCTGACAGATCGCAAATCGGCCGATATCGCGTTTTCGGCCCTCAGAAGCGCCGAAATCGCGTTTTCTCGCTGAGCCCAGTGGACGGTGACTCGGTATGAAAACTGCACGGAGGAGCTGTTTTATCGTTTCTACCGTGCAGTTCGACATGTAAACTGCCCAGAAACCGAATCTGCTGACAGATCGCAAATCGGCCGATATCGCGTTTTCGGCCCTCAGAAGCGCCGAAATCGCGTTTTCTCGCTGAGCCCAGTGGACGGTGACTCGGTATGAAAACTGCACGGAGGAGCTGTTTTATCGTTTCTACCGTGCAGTTCGACATGTAAACTGCCCAGAAACCGAATCTGCTGACAGATCGCAAATCGGCCGATATCGCGTTTTCGGCCCTCAGAAGCGCCGAAATCGCGTTTTCTCGCTGAGCCCAGTGGACGGTGACTCGGTATGAAAACTGCACGGAGGAGCTGTTTTATCGTTTCTACCGTGCAGTTCGACATGTAAACTGCCCAGAAACCGAATCTGCTGACAGATCGCAAATCGGCCGATATCGCGTTTTCGGCCCTCAGAAGCGCCGAAATCGCGTTTTCTCGCTGAGCCCAGTGGACGGTGACTCGGTATGAAAACTGCACGGAGGAGCTGTTTTATCGTTTCTACCGTGCAGTTCGACATGTAAACTGCCCAGAAACCGAATCTGCTGACAGATCGCAAATCGGCCGATATCGCGTTTTCGGCCCTCAGAAGCGCCGAAATCGCGTTTTCTCGCTGAGCCCAGTGGACGGTGACTCGGTATGAAAACTGCACGGAGGAGCTGTTTTATCGTTTCTACCGTGCAGTTCGACATGTAAACTGCCCAGAAACCGAATCTGCTGACAGATCGCAAATCGGCCGATATCGCGTTTTCGGCCCTCAGAAGCGCCGAAATCGCGTTTTCTCGCTGAGCCCAGTGGACGGTGACTCGGTATGAAAACTGCACGGAGGAGCTGTTTTATCGTTTCTACCGTGCAGTTCGACATGTAAACTGCCCAGAAACCGAATCTGCTGACAGATCGCAAATCGGCCGATATCGCGTTTTCGGCCCTCAGAAGCGCCGAAATCGCGTTTTCTCGCTGAGCCCAGTGGACGGTGACTCGGTATGAAAACTGCACGGAGGAGCTGTTTTATCGTTTCTACCGTGCAGTTCGACATGTAAACTGCCCAGAAACCGAATCTGCTGACAGATCGCAAATCGGCCGATATCGCGTTTTCGGCCCTCAGAAGCGCCGAAATCGCGTTTTCTCGCTGAGCCCAGTGGACGGTGACTCGGTATGAAAACTGCACGGAGGAGCTGTTTTATCGTTTCTACCGTGCAGTTCGACATGTAAACTGCCCAGAAACCGAATCTGCTGACAGATCGAAAATCGGCCGATATCGCGTTTTCGGCCCTCAGAAGCGCCGAAATCGCGTTTTCTCGCTGAGCCGAGTGGACGGTGACTCGGTATGAAAACTGCACGGAGGAGCTGTTTTATCGTTTCTACCGTGCAGTTCGACATGTAAACTGCCCAGAAACCGAATCTGCTGACAGATCGCAAATCGGCCGATATCGCGTTTTCGGCCCTCAGAAGCGCCGAAATCGCGTTTTCTCGCTGAGCCCAGTGGACGGTGACTCGGTATGAAAACTGCACGGAGGAGCTGTTTTATCGTTTCTACCGTGCAGTTCGACATGTAAACTGCCCAGAAACCGAATCTGCTGACAGATCGCAAATCGGCCGATATCGCGTTTTCGGCCCTCAGAAGCGCCGAAATCGCGTTTTCTCGCTGAGCCCAGTGGACGGTGACTCGGTATGAAAACTGCACGGAGGAGCTGTTTTATCGTTTCTACCGTGCAGTTCGACATGTAAACTGCCCAGAAACCGAATCTGCTGACAGATCGCAAATCGGCCGATATCGCGTTTTCGGCCCTCAGAAGCGCCGAAATCGCGTTTTCTCGCTGAGCCCAGTGGACGGTGACTCGGTATGAAAACTGCACGGAGGAGCTGTTTTATCGTTTCTACCGTGCAGTTCGACATGTAAACTGCCCAGAAACCGAATCTGCTGACAGATCGCAAATCGGCCGATATCGCGTTTTCGGCCCTCAGAAGCGCCGAAATCGCGTTTTCTCGCTGAGCCCAGTGGACGGTGACTCGGTATGAAAACTGCACGGAGGAGCTGTTTTATCGTTTCTACCGTGCAGTTCGACATGTAAACTGCCCAGAAACCGAATCTGCTGACAGATCGCAAATCGGCCGATATCGCGTTTTCGGCCCTCAGAAGCGCCGAAATCGCGTTTTCTCGCTGAGCCCAGTGGACGGTGACTCGGTATGAAAACTGCACGGAGGAGCTGTTTTATCGTTTCTACCGTGCAGTTCGACATGTAAACTGCCCAGAAACCGAATCTGCTGACAGATCGCAAATCGGCCGATATCGCGTTTTCGGCCCTCAGAAGCGCCGAAATCGCGTTTTCTCGCTGAGCCCAGTGGACGGTGACTCGGTATGAAAACTGCACGGAGGAGCTGTTTTATCGTTTCTACCGTGCAGTTCGACATGTAAACTGCCCAGAAACCGAATCTGCTGACAGATCGCAAATCGGCCGATATCGCGTTTTCGGCCCTCAGAAGCGCCGAAATCGCGTTTTCTCGCTGAGCCCAGTGGACGGTGACTCGGTATGAAAACTGCACGGAGGAGCTGTTTTATCGTTTCTACCGTGCAGTTCGACATGTAAACTGCCCAGAAAACGAATCTGCTGACAGATCGCAAATCGGCCGATATCGCGTTTTCGGCCCTCAGAAGCGCCGAAATCGCGTTTTCTCGCTGAGCCCAGTGGACGGTGACTCGGTATGAAAACTGCACGGAGGAGCTGTTTTATCGTTTCTACCGTGCAGTTCGACATGTAAACTGCCCAGAAACCGAATCTGCTGACAGATCGCAAATCGGCCGATATCGCGTTTTCGGCCCTCAGAAGCGCCGAAATCGCGTTTTCTCGCTGAGCCGAGTGGACGGTGACTCGGTATGAAAACTGCACGGAGGAGCTGTTTTATCGTTTCTACCGTGCAGTTCGACATGTAAACTGCCCAGAAACCGAATCTGCTGACAGATCGCAAATCGGCCGATATCGCGTTTTCGGCCCTCAGAAGCGCCGAAATCGCGTTTTCTCGCTGAGCCCAGTGGACGGTGACTCGGTATGAAAACTGCACGGAGGAGCTGTTTTATCGTTTCTACCGTGCAGTTCGACATGTAAACTGCCCAGAAACCGAATCTGCTGACAGATCGCAAATCGGCCGATATCGCGTTTTCGGCCCTCAGAAGCGCCGAAATCGCGTTTTCTCGCTGAGCCCAGTGGACGGTGACTCGGTATGAAAACTGCACGGAGGAGCTGTTTTATCGTTTCTACCGTGCAGTTCGACATGTAAACTGCCCAGAAACCGAATCTGCTGACAGATCGCAAATCGGCCGATATCGCGTTTTCGGCCCTCAGAAGCGCCGAAATCGCGTTTTCTCGCTGAGCCCAGTGGACGGTGACTCGGTATGAAAACTGCACGGAGGAGCTGTTTTATCGTTTCTACCGTGCAGTTCGACATGTAAACTGCCCAGAAACCGAATCTGCTGACAGATCGAAAATCGGCCGATATCGCGTTTTCGGCCCTCAGAAGCGCCGAAATCGCGTTTTCTCGCTGAGCCGAGTGGACGGTGACTCGGTATGAAAACTGCACGGAGGAGCTGTTTTATCGTTTCTACCGTGCAGTTCGACATGTAAACTGCCCAGAAACCGAATCTGCTGACAGATCGCAAATCGGCCGATATCGCGTTTTCGGCCCTCAGAAGCGCCGAAATCGCGTTTTCTCGCTGAGCCCAGTGGACGGTGACTCGGTATGAAAACTGCACGGAGGAGCTGTTTTATCGTTTCTACCGTGCAGTTCGACATGTAAACTGCCCAGAAACCGAATCTGCTGACAGATCGCAAATCGGCCGATATCGCGTTTTCGGCCCTCAGAAGCGCCGAAATCGCGTTTTCTCGCTGAGCCCAGTGGACGGTGACTCGGTATGAAAACTGCACGGAGGAGCTGTTTTATCGTTTCTACCGTGCAGTTCGACATGTAAACTGCCCAGAAACCGAATCTGCTGACAGATCGCAAATCGGCCGATATCGCGTTTTCGGCCCTCAGAAGCGCCGAAATCGCGTTTTCTCGCTGAGCCCAGTGGACGGTGACTCGGTATGAAAACTGCACGGAGGAGCTGTTTTATCGTTTCTACCGTGCAGTTCGACATGTAAACTGCCCAGAAACCGAATCTGCTGACAGATCGCAAATCGGCCGATATCGCGTTTTCGGCCCTCAGAAGCGCCGAAATCGCGTTTTCTCGCTGAGCCCAGTGGACGGTGACTCGGTATGAAAACTGCACGGAGGAGCTGTTTTATCGTTTCTACCGTGCAGTTCGACATGTAAACTGCCCAGAAACCGAATCTGCTGACAGATCGCAAATCGGCCGATATCGCGTTTTCGGCCCTCAGAAGCGCCGAAATCGCGTTTTCTCGCTGAGCCCAGTGGACGGTGACTCGGTATGAAAACTGCACGGAGGAGCTGTTTTATCGTTTCTACCGTGCAGTTCGACATGTAAACTGCCCAGAAACCGAATCTGCTGACAGATCGCAAATCGGCCGATATCGCGTTTTCGGCCCTCAGAAGCGCCGAAATCGCGTTTTCTCGCTGAGCCCAGTGGACGGTGACTCGGTATGAAAACTGCACGGAGGAGCTGTTTTATCGTTTCTACCGTGCAGTTCGACATGTAAACTGCCCAGAAACCGAATCTGCTGACAGATCGAAAATCGGCCGATATCGCGTTTTCGGCCCTCAGAAGCGCCGAAATCGCGTTTTCTCGCTGAGCCCAGTGGACGGTGACTCGGTATGAAAACTGCACGGAGGAGCTGTTTTATCGTTTCTACCGTGCAGTTCGACATGTAAACTGCCCAGAAACCGAATCTGCTGACAGATCGCAAATCGGCCGATATCGCGTTTTCGGCCCTCAGAAGCGCCGAAATCGCGTTTTCTCGCTGAGCCCAGTGGACGGTGACTCGGTATGAAAACTGCACGGAGGAGCTGTTTTATCGTTTCTACCGTGCAGTTCGACATGTAAACTGCCCAGAAACCGAATCTGCTGACAGATCGCAAATCGGCCGATATCGCGTTTTCGGCCCTCAGAAGCGCCGAAATCGCGTTTTCTCGCTGAGCCCAGTGGACGGTGACTCGGTATGAAAACTGCACGGAGGAGCTGTTTTATCGTTTCTACCGTGCAGTTCGACATGTAAACTGCCCAGAAACCGAATCTGCTGACAGATCGAAAATCGGCCGATATCGCGTTTTCGGCCCTCAGAAGCGCCGAAATCGCGTTTTCTCGCTGAGCCCAGTGGACGGTGACTCGGTATGAAAACTGCACGGAGGAGCTGTTTTATCGTTTCTACCGTGCAGTTCGACATGTAAACTGCCCAGAAACCGAATCTGCTGACAGATCGCAAATCGGCCGATATCGCGTTTTCGGCCCTCAGAAGCGCCGAAATCGCGTTTTCTCGCTGAGCCCAGTGGACGGTGACTCGGTATGAAAACTGCACGGAGGAGCTGTTTTATCGTTTCTACCGTGCAGTTCGACATGTAAACTGCCCAGAAACCGAATCTGCTGACAGATCGCAAATCGGCCGATATCGCGTTTTCGGCCCTCAGAAGCGCCGAAATCGCGTTTTCTCGCTGAGCCCAGTGGACGGTGACTCGGTATGAAAACTGCACGGAGGAGCTGTTTTATCGTTTCTACCGTGCAGTTCGACATGTAAACTGCCCAGAAACCGAATCTGCTGACAGATCGCAAATCGGCCGATATCGCGTTTTCGGCCCTCAGAAGCGCCGAAATCGCGTTTTCTCGCTGAGCCCAGTGGACGGTGACTCGGTATGAAAACTGCACGGAGGAGCTGTTTTATCGTTTCTACCGTGCAGTTCGACATGTAAACTGCCCAGAAACCGAATCTGCTGACAGATCGCAAATCGGCCGATATCGCGTTTTCGGCCCTCAGAAGCGCCGAAATCGCGTTTTCTCGCTGAGCCCAGTGGACGGTGACTCGGTATGAAAACTGCACGGAGGAGCTGTTTTATCGTTTCTACCGTGCAGTTCGACATGTAAACTGCCCAGAAACCGAATCTGCTGACAGATCGCAAATCGGCCGATATCGCGTTTTCGGCCCTCAGAAGCGCCGAAATCGCGTTTTCTCGCTGAGCCCAGTGGACGGTGACTCGGTATGAAAACTGCACGGAGGAGCTGTTTTATCGTTTCTACCGTGCAGTTCGACATGTAAACTGCCCAGAAACCGAATCTGCTGACAGATCGCAAATCGGCCGATATCGCGTTTTCGGCCCTCAGAAGCGCCGAAATCGCGTTTTCTCGCTGAGCCCAGTGGACGGTGACTCGGTATGAAAACTGCACGGAGGAGCTGTTTTATCGTTTCTACCGTGCAGTTCGACATGTAAACTGCCCAGAAACCGAATCTGCTGACAGATCGCAAATCGGCCGATATCGCGTTTTCGGCCCTCAGAAGCGCCGAAATCGCGTTTTCTCGCTGAGCCCAGTGGACGGTGACTCGGTATGAAAACTGCACGGAGGAGCTGTTTTATCGTTTCTACCGTGCAGTTCGACATGTAAACTGCCCAGAAACCGAATCTGCTGACAGATCGCAAATCGGCCGATATCGCGTTTTCGGCCCTCAGAAGCGCCGAAATCGCGTTTTCTCGCTGAGCCCAGTGGACGGTGACTCGGTATGAAAACTGCACGGAGGAGCTGTTTTATCGTTTCTACCGTGCAGTTCGACATGTAAACTGCCCAGAAACCGAATCTGCTGACAGATCGCAAATCGGCCGATATCGCGTTTTCGGCCCTCAGAAGCGCCGAAATCGCGTTTTCTCGCTGAGCCCAGTGGACGGTGACTCGGTATGAAAACTGCACGGAGGAGCTGTTTTATCGTTTCTACCGTGCAGTTCGACATGTAAACTGCCCAGAAACCGAATCTGCTGACAGATCGCAAATCGGCCGATATCGCGTTTTCGGCCCTCAGAAGCGCCGAAATCGCGTTTTCTCGCTGAGCCCAGTGGACGGTGACTCGGTATGAAAACTGCACGGAGGAGCTGTTTTATCGTTTCTACCGTGCAGTTCGACATGTAAACTGCCCAGAAACCGAATCTGCTGACAGATCGAAAATCGGCCGATATCGCGTTTTCGGCCCTCAGAAGCGCCGAAATCGCGTTTTCTCGCTGAGCCGAGTGGACGGTGACTCGGTATGAAAACTGCACGGAGGAGCTGTTTTATCGTTTCTACCGTGCAGTTCGACATGTAAACTGCCCAGAAACCGAATCTGCTGACAGATCGCAAATCGGCCGATATCGCGTTTTCGGCCCTCAGAAGCGCCGAAATCGCGTTTTCTCGCTGAGCCCAGTGGACGGTGACTCGGTATGAAAACTGCACGGAGGAGCTGTTTTATCGTTTCTACCGTGCAGTTCGACATGTAAACTGCCCAGAAACCGAATCTGCTGACAGATCGCAAATCGGCCGATATCGCGTTTTCGGCCCTCAGAAGCGCCGAAATCGCGTTTTCTCGCTGAGCCCAGTGGACGGTGACTCGGTATGAAAACTGCACGGAGGAGCTGTTTTATCGTTTCTACCGTGCAGTTCGACATGTAAACTGCCCAGAAACCGAATCTGCTGACAGATCGCAAATCGGCCGATATCGCGTTTTCGGCCCTCAGAAGCGCCGAAATCGCGTTTTCTCGCTGAGCCCAGTGGACGGTGACTCGGTATGAAAACTGCACGGAGGAGCTGTTTTATCGTTTCTACCGTGCAGTTCGACATGTAAACTGCCCAGAAACCGAATCTGCTGACAGATCGCAAATCGGCCGATATCGCGTTTTCGGCCCTCAGAAGCGCCGAAATCGCGTTTTCTCGCTGAGCCCAGTGGACGGTGACTCGGTATGAAAACTGCACGGAGGAGCTGTTTTATCGTTTCTACCGTGCAGTTCGACATGTAAACTGCCCAGAAACCGAATCTGCTGACAGATCGCAAATCGGCCGATATCGCGTTTTCGGCCCTCAGAAGCGCCGAAATCGCGTTTTCTCGCTGAGCCCAGTGGACGGTGACTCGGTATGAAAACTGCACGGAGGAGCTGTTTTATCGTTTCTACCGTGCAGTTCGACATGTAAACTGCCCAGAAACCGAATCTGCTGACAGATCGCAAATCGGCCGATATCGCGTTTTCGGCCCTCAGAAGCGCCGAAATCGCGTTTTCTCGCTGAGCCCAGTGGACGGTGACTCGGTATGAAAACTGCACGGAGGAGCTGTTTTATCGTTTCTACCGTGCAGTTCGACATGTAAACTGCCCAGAAACCGAATCTGCTGACAGATCGCAAATCGGCCGATATCGCGTTTTCGGCCCTCAGAAGCGCCGAAATCGCGTTTTCTCGCTGAGCCCAGTGGACGGTGACTCGGTATGAAAACTGCACGGAGGAGCTGTTTTATCGTTTCTACCGTGCAGTTCGACATGTAAACTGCCCAGAAACCGAATCTGCTGACAGATCGCAAATCGGCCGATATCGCGTTTTCGGCCCTCAGAAGCGCCGAAATCGCGTTTTCTCGCTGAGCCCAGTGGACGGTGACTCGGTATGAAAACTGCACGGAGGAGCTGTTTTATCGTTTCTACCGTGCAGTTCGACATGTAAACTGCCCAGAAACCGAATCTGCTGACAGATCGCAAATCGGCCGATATCGCGTTTTCGGCCCTCAGAAGCGCCGAAATCGCGTTTTCTCGCTGAGCCCAGTGGACGGTGACTCGGTATGAAAACTGCACGGAGGAGCTGTTTTATCGTTTCTACCGTGCAGTTCGACATGTAAACTGCCCAGAAACCGAATCTGCTGACAGATCGCAAATCGGCCGATATCGCGTTTTCGGCCCTCAGAAGCGCCGAAATCGCGTTTTCTCGCTGAGCCCAGTGGACGGTGACTCGGTATGAAAACTGCACGGAGGAGCTGTTTTATCGTTTCTACCGTGCAGTTCGACATGTAAACTGCCCAGAAACCGAATCTGCTGACAGATCGCAAATCGGCCGATATCGCGTTTTCGGCCCTCAGAAGCGCCGAAATCGCGTTTTCTCGCTGAGCCCAGTGGACGGTGACTCGGTATGAAAACTGCACGGAGGAGCTGTTTTATCGTTTCTACCGTGCAGTTCGACATGTAAACTGCCCAGAAACCGAATCTGCTGACAGATCGCAAATCGGCCGATATCGCGTTTTCGGCCCTCAGAAGCGCCGAAATCGCGTTTTCTCGCTGAGCCCAGTGGACGGTGACTCGGTATGAAAACTGCACGGAGGAGCTGTTTTATCGTTTCTACCGTGCAGTTCGACATGTAAACTGCCCAGAAACCGAATCTGCTGACAGATCGCAAATCGGCCGATATCGCGTTTTCGGCCCTCAGAAGCGCCGAAATCGCGTTTTCTCGCTGAGCCCAGTGGACGGTGACTCGGTATGAAAACTGCACGGAGGAGCTGTTTTATCGTTTCTACCGTGCAGTTCGACATGTAAACTGCCCAGAAACCGAATCTGCTGACAGATCGCAAATCGGCCGATATCGCGTTTTCGGCCCTCAGAAGCGCCGAAATCGCGTTTTCTCGCTGAGCCCAGTGGACGGTGACTCGGTATGAAAACTGCACGGAGGAGCTGTTTTATCGTTTCTACCGTGCAGTTCGACATGTAAACTGCCCAGAAACCGAATCTGCTGACAGATCGCAAATCGGCCGATATCGCGTTTTCGGCCCTCAGAAGCGCCGAAATCGCGTTTTCTCGCTGAGCCCAGTGGACGGTGACTCGGTATGAAAACTGCACGGAGGAGCTGTTTTATCGTTTCTACCGTGCAGTTCGACATGTAAACTGCCCAGAAACCGAATCTGCTGACAGATCGCAAATCGGCCGATATCGCGTTTTCGGCCCTCAGAAGCGCCGAAATCGCGTTTTCTCGCTGAGCCCAGTGGACGGTGACTCGGTATGAAAACTGCACGGAGGAGCTGTTTTATCGTTTCTACCGTGCAGTTCGACATGTAAACTGCCCAGAAACCGAATCTGCTGACAGATCGAAAATCGGCCGATATCGCGTTTTCGGCCCTCAGAAGCGCCGAAATCGCGTTTTCTCGCTGAGCCCAGTGGACGGTGACTCGGTATGAAAACTGCACGGAGGAGCTGTTTTATCGTTTCTACCGTGCAGTTCGACATGTAAACTGCCCAGAAACCGAATCTGCTGACAGATCGCAAATCGGCGATATCGCGTTTTCGGCCCTCAGAAGCGCCGAAATCGCGTTTTCTCGCTGAGCCCAGTGGACGGTGACTCGGTATGAAAACTGCACGGAGGAGCTGTTTTATCGTTTCTACCGTGCAGTTCGACATGTAAACTGCCCAGAAACCGAATCTGCTGACAGATCGCAAATCGGCCGATATCGCGTTTTCGGCCCTCAGAAGCGCCGAAATCGCGTTTTCTCGCTGAGCCGAGTGGACGGTGACTCGGTATGAAAACTGCACGGAGGAGCTGTTTTATCGTTTCTACCGTGCAGTTCGACATGTAAACTGCCCAGAAACCGAATCTGCTGACAGATCGCAAATCGGCCGATATCGCGTTTTCGGCCCTCAGAAGCGCCGAAATCGCGTTTTCTCGCTGAGCCCAGTGGACGGTGACTCGGTATGAAAACTGCACGGAGGAGCTGTTTTATCGTTTCTACCGTGCAGTTCGACATGTAAACTGCCCAGAAACCGAATCTGCTGACAGATCGAAAATCGGCCGATATCGCGTTTTCGGCCCTCAGAAGTGCCGAAATCGCGTTTTCTCGCTGAGCCGAGTGGACGGTGACTCGGTATGAAAACTGCACGGAGGAGCTGTTTTATCGTTTCTACCGTGCAGTTCGACATGTAAACTGCCCAGAAACCGAATCTGCTGACAGATCGCAAATCGGCCGATATCGCGTTTTCGGCCCTCAGAAGCGCCGAAATCGCGTTTTCTCGCTGAGCCCAGTGGACGGTGACTCGGTATGAAAACTGCACGGAGGAGCTGTTTTATCGTTTCTACCGTGCAGTTCGACATGTAAACTGCCCAGAAACCGAATCTGCTGACAGATCGCAAATCGGCCGATATCGCGTTTTCGGCCCTCAGAAGCGCCGAAATCGCGTTTTCTCGCTGAGCCCAGTGGACGGTGACTCGGTATGAAAACTGCACGGAGGAGCTGTTTTATCGTTTCTACCGTGCAGTTCGACATGTAAACTGCCCAGAAACCGAATCTGCTGACAGATCGCAAATCGGCCGATATCGCGTTTTCGGCCCTCAGAAGCGCCGAAATCGCGTTTTCTCGCTGAGCCCAGTGGACGGTGACTCGGTATGAAAACTGCACGGAGGAGCTGTTTTATCGTTTCTACCGTGCAGTTCGACATGTAAACTGCCCAGAAACCGAATCTGCTGACAGATCGCAAATCGGCCGATATCGCGTTTTCGGCCCTCAGAAGCGCCGAAATCGCGTTTTCTCGCTGAGCCCAGTGGACGGTGACTCGGTATGAAAACTGCACGGAGGAGCTGTTTTATCGTTTCTACCGTGCAGTTCGACATGTAAACTGCCCAGAAACCGAATCTGCTGACAGATCGCAAATCGGCCGATATCGCGTTTTCGGCCCTCAGAAGCGCCGAAATCGCGTTTTCTCGCTGAGCCCAGTGGACGGTGACTCGGTATGAAAACTGCACGGAGGAGCTGTTTTATCGTTTCTACCGTGCAGTTCGACATGTAAACTGCCCAGAAACCGAATCTGCTGACAGATCGCAAATCGGCCGATATCGCGTTTTCGGCCCTCAGAAGCGCCGAAATCGCGTTTTCTCGCTGAGCCCAGTGGACGGTGACTCGGTATGAAAACTGCACGGAGGAGCTGTTTTATCGTTTCTACCGTGCAGTTCGACATGTAAACTGCCCAGAAACCGAATCTGCTGACAGATCGCAAATCGGCCGATATCGCGTTTTCGGCCCTCAGAAGCGCCGAAATCGCGTTTTCTCGCTGAGCCCAGTGGACGGTGACTCGGTATGAAAACTGCACGGAGGAGCTGATTTATCGTTTCTACCGTGCAGTTCGACATGTAAACTGCCCAGAAACCGAATCTGCTGACAGATCGCAAATCGGCCGATATCGCGTTTTCGGCCCTCAGAAGCGCCGAAATCGCGTTTTCTCGCTGAGCCCAGTGGACGGTGACTCGGTATGAAAACTGCACGGAGGAGCTGTTTTATCGTTTCTACCGTGCAGTTCGACATGTAAACTGCCCAGAAACCGAATCTGCTGACAGATCGCAAATCGGCCGATATCGCGTTTTCGGCCCTCAGAAGCGCCGAAATCGCGTTTTCTCGCTGAGCCCAGTGGACGGTGACTCGGTATGAAAACTGCACGGAGGAGCTGTTTTATCGTTTCTACCGTGCAGTTCGACATGTAAACTGCCCAGAAACCGAATCTGCTGACAGATCGCAAATCGGCCGATATCGCGTTTTCGGCCCTCAGAAGCGCCGAAATCGCGTTTTCTCGCTGAGCCCAGTGGACGGTGACTCGGTATGAAAACTGCACGGAGGAGCTGTTTTATCGTTTCTACCGTGCAGTTCGACATGTAAACTGCCCAGAAACCGAATCTGCTGACAGATCGCAAATCGGCCGATATCGCGTTTTCGGCCCTCAGAAGCGCCGAAATCGCGTTTTCTCGCTGAGCCCAGTGGACGGTGACTCGGTATGAAAACTGCACGGAGGAGCTGTTTTATCGTTTCTACCGTGCAGTTCGACATGTAAACTGCCCAGAAACCGAATCTGCTGACAGATCGCAAATCGGCCGATATCGCGTTTTCGGCCCTCAGAAGCGCCGAAATCGCGTTTTCTCGCTGAGCCCAGTGGACGGTGACTCGGTATGAAAACTGCACGGAGGAGCTGTTTTATCGTTTCTACCGTGCAGTTCGACATGTAAACTGCCCAGAAACCGAATCTGCTGACAGATCGCAAATCGGCCGATATCGCGTTTTCGGCCCTCAGAAGCGCCGAAATCGCGTTTTCTCGCTGAGCCCAGTGGACGGTGACTCGGTATGAAAACTGCACGGAGGAGCTGTTTTATCGTTTCTACCGTGCAGTTCGACATGTAAACTGCCCAGAAACCGAATCTGCTGACAGATCGAAAATCGGCCGATATCGCGTTTTCGGCCCTCAGAAGCGCCGAAATCGCGTTTTCTCGCTGAGCCGAGTGGACGGTGACTCGGTATGAAAACTGCACGGAGGAGCTGTTTTATCGTTTCTACCGTGCAGTTCGACATGTAAACTGCCCAGAAACCGAATCTGCTGACAGATCGCAAATCGGCCGATATCGCGTTTTCGGCCCTCAGAAGCGCCGAAATCGCGTTTTCTCGCTGAGCCCAGTGGACGGTGACTCGGTATGAAAACTGCACGGAGGAGCTGTTTTATCGTTTCTACCGTGCAGTTCGACATGTAAACTGCCCAGAAACCGAATCTGCTGACAGATCGCAAATCGGCCGATATCGCGTTTTCGGCCCTCAGAAGCGCCGAAATCGCGTTTTCTCGCTGAGCCCAGTGGACGGTGACTCGGTATGAAAACTGCACGGAGGAGCTGTTTTATCGTTTCTACCGTGCAGTTCGACATGTAAACTGCCCAGAAACCGAATCTGCTGACAGATCGCAAATCGGCCGATATCGCGTTTTCGGCCCTCAGAAGCGCCGAAATCGCGTTTTCTCGCTGAGCCCAGTGGACGGTGACTCGGTATGAAAACTGCACGGAGGAGCTGTTTTATCGTTTCTACCGTGCAGTTCGACATGTAAACTGCCCAGAAACCGAATCTGCTGACAGATCGCAAATCGGCCGATATCGCGTTTTCGGCCCTCAGAAGCGCCGAAATCGCGTTTTCTCGCTGAGCCCAGTGGACGGTGACTCGGTATGAAAACTGCACGGAGGAGCTGTTTTATCGTTTCTACCGTGCAGTTCGACATGTAAACTGCCCAGAAACCGAATCTGCTGACAGATCGAAAATCGGCCGATATCGCGTTTTCGGCCCTCAGAAGCGCCGAAATCGCGTTTTCTCGCTGAGCCCAGTGGACGGTGACTCGGTATGAAAACTGCACGGAGGAGCTGTTTTATCGTTTCTACCGTGCAGTTCGACATGTAAACTGCCCAGAAACCGAATCTGCTGACAGATCGCAAATCGGCCGATATCGCGTTTTCGGCCCTCAGAAGCGCCGAAATCGCGTTTTCTCGCTGAGCCCAGTGGACGGTGACTCGGTATGAAAACTGCACGGAGGAGCTGTTTTATCGTTTCTACCGTGCAGTTCGACATGTAAACTGCCCAGAAACCGAATCTGCTGACAGATCGCAAATCGGCCGATATCGCGTTTTCGGCCCTCAGAAGCGCCGAAATCGCGTTTTCTCGCTGAGCCCAGTGGACGGTGACTCGGTATGAAAACTGCACGGAGGAGCTGTTTTATCGTTTCTACCGTGCAGTTCGACATGTAAACTGCCCAGAAACCGAATCTGCTGACAGATCGCAAATCGGCCGATATCGCGTTTTCGGCCCTCAGAAGCGCCGAAATCGCGTTTTCTCGCTGAGCCCAGTGGACGGTGACTCGGTATGAAAACTGCACGGAGGAGCTGTTTTATCGTTTCTACCGTGCAGTTCGACATGTAAACTGCCCAGAAACCGAATCTGCTGACAGATCGCAAATCGGCCGATATCGCGTTTTCGGCCCTCAGAAGCGCCGAAATCGCGTTTTCTCGCTGAGCCCAGTGGACGGTGACTCGGTATGAAAACTGCACGGAGGAGCTGTTTTATCGTTTCTACCGTGCAGTTCGACATGTAAACTGCCCAGAAACCGAATCTGCTGACAGATCGCAAATCGGCCGATATCGCGTTTTCGGCCCTCAGAAGCGCCGAAATCGCGTTTTCTCGCTGAGCCCAGTGGACGGTGACTCGGTATGAAAACTGCACGGAGGAGCTGTTTTATCGTTTCTACCGTGCAGTTCGACATGTAAACTGCCCAGAAACCGAATCTGCTGACAGATCGAAAATCGGCCGATATCGCGTTTTCGGCCCTCAGAAGCGCCGAAATCGCGTTTTCTCGCTGAGCCGAGTGGACGGTGACTCGGTATGAAAACTGCACGGAGGAGCTGTTTTATCGTTTCTACCGTGCAGTTCGACATGTAAACTGCCCAGAAACCGAATCTGCTGACAGATCGCAAATCGGCCGATCGCGTTTTCGCGTTTTCGGCCCTCAGAAGCGCCGAAATCGCGTTTTCTCGCTGAGCCCAGTGGACGGTGACTCGGTATGAAAACTGCACGGAGGAGCTGTTTTATCGTTTCTACCGTGCAGTTCGACATGTAAACTGCCCAGAAACCGAATCTGCTGACAGATCGCAAATCGGCCGATATCGCGTTTTCGGCCCTCAGAAGCGCCGAAATCGCGTTTTCTCGCTGAGCCCAGTGGACGGTGACTCGGTATGAAAACTGCACGGAGGAGCTGTTTTATCGTTTCTACCGTGCAGTTCGACATGTAAACTGCCCAGAAACCGAATCTGCTGACAGATCGCAAATCGGCCGATATCGCGTTTTCGGCCCTCAGAAGCGCCGAAATCGCGTTTTCTCGCTGAGCCCAGTGGACGGTGACTCGGTATGAAAACTGCACGGAGGAGCTGTTTTATCGTTTCTACCGTGCAGTTCGACATGTAAACTGCCCAGAAACCGAATCTGCTGACAGATCGAAAATCGGCCGATATCGCGTTTTCGGCCCTCAGAAGCGCCGAAATCGCGTTTTCTCGCTGAGCCCAGTGGACGGTGACTCGGTATGAAAACTGCACGGAGGAGCTGTTTTATCGTTTCTACCGTGCAGTTCGACATGTAAACTGCCCAGAAACCGAATCTGCTGACAGATCGCAAATCGGCCGATATCGCGTTTTCGGCCCTCAGAAGCGCCGAAATCGCGTTTTCTCGCTGAGCCCAGTGGACGGTGACTCGGTATGAAAACTGCACGGAGGAGCTGTTTTATCGTTTCTACCGTGCAGTTCGACATGTAAACTGCCCAGAAACCGAATCTGCTGACAGATCGCAAATCGGCCGATATCGCGTTTTCGGCCCTCAGAAGCGCCGAAATCGCGTTTTCTCGCTGAGCCCAGTGGACGGTGACTCGGTATGAAAACTGCACGGAGGAGCTGTTTTATCGTTTCTACCGTGCAGTTCGACATGTAAACTGCCCAGAAACCGAATCTGCTGACAGATCGAAAATCGGCCGATATCGCGTTTTCGGCCCTCAGAAGCGCCGAAATCGCGTTTTCTCGCTGAGCCCAGTGGACGGTGACTCGGTATGAAAACTGCACGGAGGAGCTGTTTTATCGTTTCTACCGTGCAGTTCGACATGTAAACTGCCCAGAAACCGAATCTGCTGACAGATCGCAAATCGGCCGATATCGCGTTTTCGGCCCTCAGAAGCGCCGAAATCGCGTTTTCTCGCTGAGCCCAGTGGACGGTGACTCGGTATGAAAACTGCACGGAGGAGCTGTTTTATCGTTTCTACCGTGCAGTTCGACATGTAAACTGCCCAGAAACCGAATCTGCTGACAGATCGCAAATCGGCCGATATCGCGTTTTCGGCCCTCAGAAGCGCCGAAATCGCGTTTTCTCGCTGAGCCCAGTGGACGGTGACTCGGTATGAAAACTGCACGGAGGAGCTGTTTTATCGTTTCTACCGTGCAGTTCGACATGTAAACTGCCCAGAAACCGAATCTGCTGACAGATCGCAAATCGGCCGATATCGCGTTTTCGGCCCTCAGAAGCGCCGAAATCGCGTTTTCTCGCTGAGCCCAGTGGACGGTGACTCGGTATGAAAACTGCACGGAGGAGCTGTTTTATCGTTTCTACCGTGCAGTTCGACATGTAAACTGCCCAGAAACCGAATCTGCTGACAGATCGCAAATCGGCCGATATCGCGTTTTCGGCCCTCAGAAGCGCCGAAATCGCGTTTTCTCGCTGAGCCCAGTGGACGGTGACTCGGTATGAAAACTGCACGGAGGAGCTGTTTTATCGTTTCTACCGTGCAGTTCGACATGTAAACTGCCCAGAAACCGAATCTGCTGACAGATCGCAAATCGGCCGATATCGCGTTTTCGGCCCTCAGAAGCGCCGAAATCGCGTTTTCTCGCTGAGCCCAGTGGACGGTGACTCGGTATGAAAACTGCACGGAGGAGCTGTTTTATCGTTTCTACCGTGCAGTTCGACATGTAAACTGCCCAGAAACCGAATCTGCTGACAGATCGCAAATCGGCCGATATCGCGTTTTCGGCCCTCAGAAGCGCCGAAATCGCGTTTTCTCGCTGAGCCCAGTGGACGGTGACTCGGTATGAAAACTGCACGGAGGAGCTGTTTTATCGTTTCTACCGTGCAGTTCGACATGTAAACTGCCCAGAAACCGAATCTGCTGACAGATCGCAAATCGGCCGATATCGCGTTTTCGGCCCTCAGAAGCGCCGAAATCGCGTTTTCTCGCTGAGCCCAGTGGACGGTGACTCGGTATGAAAACTGCACGGAGGAGCTGTTTTATCGTTTCTACCGTGCAGTTCGACATGTAAACTGCCCAGAAACCGAATCTGCTGACAGATCGCAAATCGGCCGATATCGCGTTTTCGGCCCTCAGAAGCGCCGAAATCGCGTTTTCTCGCTGAGCCCAGTGGACGGTGACTCGGTATGAAAACTGCACGGAGGAGCTGTTTTATCGTTTCTACCGTGCAGTTCGACATGTAAACTGCCCAGAAACCGAATCTGCTGACAGATCGCAAATCGGCCGATATCGCGTTTTCGGCCCTCAGAAGCGCCGAAATCGCGTTTTCTCGCTGAGCCCAGTGGACGGTGACTCGGTATGAAAACTGCACGGAGGAGCTGTTTTATCGTTTCTACCGTGCAGTTCGACATGTAAACTGCCCAGAAACCGAATCTGCTGACAGATCGAAAATCGGCCGATATCGCGTTTTCGGCCCTCAGAAGCGCCGAAATCGCGTTTTCTCGCTGAGCCCAGTGGACGGTGACTCGGTATGAAAACTGCACGGAGGAGCTGTTTTATCGTTTCTACCGTGCAGTTCGACATGTAAACTGCCCAGAAACCGAATCTGCTGACAGATCGCAAATCGGCCGATATCGCGTTTTCGGCCCTCAGAAGCGCCGAAATCGCGTTTTCTCGCTGAGCCCAGTGGACGGTGACTCGGTATGAAAACTGCACGGAGGAGCTGTTTTATCGTTTCTACCGTGCAGTTCGACATGTAAACTGCCCAGAAACCGAATCTGCTGACAGATCGCAAATCGGCCGATATCGCGTTTTCGGCCCTCAGAAGCGCCGAAATCGCGTTTTCTCGCTGAGCCCAGTGGACGGTGACTCGGTATGAAAACTGCACGGAGGAGCTGTTTTATCGTTTCTACCGTGCAGTTCGACATGTAAACTGCCCAGAAACCGAATCTGCTGACAGATCGCAAATCGGCCGATATCGCGTTTTCGGCCCTCAGAAGCGCCGAAATCGCGTTTTCTCGCTGAGCCCAGTGGACGGTGACTCGGTATGAAAACTGCACGGAGGAGCTGTTTTATCGTTTCTACCGTGCAGTTCGACATGTAAACTGCCCAGAAACCGAATCTGCTGACAGATCGCAAATCGGCCGATATCGCGTTTTCGGCCCTCAGAAGCGCCGAAATCGCGTTTTCTCGCTGAGCCCAGTGGACGGTGACTCGGTATGAAAACTGCACGGAGGAGCTGTTTTATCGTTTCTACCGTGCAGTTCGACATGTAAACTGCCCAGAAACCGAATCTGCTGACAGATCGCAAATCGGCCGATATCGCGTTTTCGGCCCTCAGAAGCGCCGAAATCGCGTTTTCTCGCTGAGCCCAGTGGACGGTGACTCGGTATGAAAACTGCACGGAGGAGCTGTTTTATCGTTTCTACCGTGCAGTTCGACATGTAAACTGCCCAGAAACCGAATCTGCTGACAGATCGCAAATCGGCCGATATCGCGTTTTCGGCCCTCAGAAGCGCCGAAATCGCGTTTTCTCGCTGAGCCCAGTGGACGGTGACTCGGTATGAAAACTGCACGGAGGAGCTGTTTTATCGTTTCTACCGTGCAGTTCGACATGTAAACTGCCCAGAAACCGAATCTGCTGACAGATCGCAAATCGGCCGATATCGCGTTTTCGGCCCTCAGAAGCGCCGAAATCGCGTTTTCTCGCTGAGCCCAGTGGACGGTGACTCGGTATGAAAACTGCACGGAGGAGCTGTTTTATCGTTTCTACCGTGCAGTTCGACATGTAAACTGCCCAGAAACCGAATCTGCTGACAGATCGAAATCGGCCGATATCGCGTTTTCGGCCCTCAGAAGCGCCGAAATCGCGTTTTCTCGCTGAGCCCAGTGGACGGTGACTCGGTATGAAAACTGCACGGAGGAGCTGTTTTATCGTTTCTACCGTGCAGTTCGACATGTAAACTGCCCAGAAACCGAATCTGCTGACAGATCGCAAATCGGCCGATATCGCGTTTTCGGCCCTCAGAAGCGCCGAAATCGCGTTTTCTCGCTGAGCCCAGTGGACGGTGACTCGGTATGAAAACTGCACGGAGGAGCTGTTTTATCGTTTCTACCGTGCAGTTCGACATGTAAACTGCCCAGAAACCGAATCTGCTGACAGATCGCAAATCGGCCGATATCGCGTTTTCGGCCCTCAGAAGCGCCGAAATCGCGTTTTCTCGCTGAGCCCAGTGGACGGTGACTCGGTATGAAAACTGCACGGAGGAGCTGTTTTATCGTTTCTACCGTGCAGTTCGACATGTAAACTGCCCAGAAACCGAATCTGCTGACAGATCGAAAATCGGCCGATATCGCGTTTTCGGCCCTCAGAAGCGCCGAAATCGCGTTTTCTCGCTGAGCCCAGTGGACGGTGACTCGGTATGAAAACTGCACGGAGGAGCTGTTTTATCGTTTCTACCGTGCAGTTCGACATGTAAACTGCCCAGAAACCGAATCTGCTGACAGATCGCAAATCGGCCGATATCGCGTTTTCGGCCCTCAGAAGCGCCGAAATCGCGTTTTCTCGCTGAGCCCAGTGGACGGTGACTCGGTATGAAAACTGCACGGAGGAGCTGTTTTATCGTTTCTACCGTGCAGTTCGACATGTAAACTGCCCAGAAACCGAATCTGCTGACAGATCGCAAATCGGCCGATATCGCGTTTTCGGCCCTCAGAAGCGCCGAAATCGCGTTTTCTCGCTGAGCCCAGTGGACGGTGACTCGGTATGAAAACTGCACGGAGGAGCTGTTTTATCGTTTCTACCGTGCAGTTCGACATGTAAACTGCCCAGAAACCGAATCTGCTGACAGATCGCAAATCGGCCGATATCGCGTTTTCGGCCCTCAGAAGCGCCGAAATCGCGTTTTCTCGCTGAGCCCAGTGGACGGTGACTCGGTATGAAAACTGCACGGAGGAGCTGTTTTATCGTTTCTACCGTGCAGTTCGACATGTAAACTGCCCAGAAACCGAATCTGCTGACAGATCGAAAATCGGCCGATATCGCGTTTTCGGCCCTCAGAAGCGCCGAAATCGCGTTTTCTCGCTGAGCCCAGTGGACGGTGACTCGGTATGAAAACTGCACGGAGGAGCTGTTTTATCGTTTCTACCGTGCAGTTCGACATGTAAACTGCCCAGAAACCGAATCTGCTGACAGATCGCAAATCGGCCGATATCGCGTTTTCGGCCCTCAGAAGCGCCGAAATCGCGTTTTCTCGCTGAGCCCAGTGGACGGTGACTCGGTATGAAAACTGCACGGAGGAGCTGTTTTATCGTTTCTACCGTGCAGTTCGACATGTAAACTGCCCAGAAACCGAATCTGCTGACAGATCGCAAATCGGCCGATATCGCGTTTTCGGCCCTCAGAAGCGCCGAAATCGCGTTTTCTCGCTGAGCCGAGTGGACGGTGACTCGGTATGAAAACTGCACGGAGGAGCTGTTTTATCGTTTCTACCGTGCAGTTCGACATGTAAACTGCCCAGAAACCGAATCTGCTGACAGATCGCAAATCGGCCGATATCGCGTTTTCGGCCCTCAGAAGCGCCGAAATCGCGTTTTCTCGCTGAGCCCAGTGGACGGTGACTCGGTATGAAAACTGCACGGAGGAGCTGTTTTATCGTTTCTACCGTGCAGTTCGACATGTAAACTGCCCAGAAACCGAATCTGCTGACAGATCGAAAATCGGCCGATATCGCGTTTTCGGCCCTCAGAAGCGCCGAAATCGCGTTTTCTCGCTGAGCCCAGTGGACGGTGACTCGGTATGAAAACTGCACGGAGGAGCTGTTTTATCGTTTCTACCGTGCAGTTCGACATGTAAACTGCCCAGAAACCGAATCTGCTGACAGATCGCAAATCGGCCGATATCGCGTTTTCGGCCCTCAGAAGCGCCGAAATCGCGTTTTCTCGCTGAGCCCAGTGGACGGTGACTCGGTATGAAAACTGCACGGAGGAGCTGTTTTATCGTTTCTACCGTGCAGTTCGACATGTAAACTGCCCAGAAACCGAATCTGCTGACAGATCGCAAATCGGCCGATATCGCGTTTTCGGCCCTCAGAAGCGCCGAAATCGCGTTTTCTCGCTGAGCCCAGTGGACGGTGACTCGGTATGAAAACTGCACGGAGGAGCTGTTTTATCGTTTCTACCGTGCAGTTCGACATGTAAACTGCCCAGAAACCGAATCTGCTGACAGATCGCAAATCGGCCGATATCGCGTTTTCGGCCCTCAGAAGCGCCGAAATCGCGTTTTCTCGCTGAGCCCAGTGGACGGTGACTCGGTATGAAAACTGCACGGAGGAGCTGTTTTATCGTTTCTACCGTGCAGTTCGACATGTAAACTGCCCAGAAACCGAATCTGCTGACAGATCGAAAATCGGCCGATATCGCGTTTTCGGCCCTCAGAAGCGCCGAAATCGCGTTTTCTCGCTGAGCCCAGTGGACGGTGACTCGGTATGAAAACTGCACGGAGGAGCTGTTTTATCGTTTCTACCGTGCAGTTCGACATGTAAACTGCCCAGAAACCGAATCTGCTGACAGATCGCAAATCGGCCGATATCGCGTTTTCGGCCCTCAGAAGCGCCGAAATCGCGTTTTCTCGCTGAGCCCAGTGGACGGTGACTCGGTATGAAAACTGCACGGAGGAGCTGTTTTATCGTTTCTACCGTGCAGTTCGACATGTAAACTGCCCAGAAACCGAATCTGCTGACAGATCGAAAATCGGCCGATATCGCGTTTTCGGCCCTCAGAAGTGCCGAAATCGCGTTTTCTCGCTGAGCCCAGTGGACGGTGACTCGGTATGAAAACTGCACGGAGGAGCTGTTTTATCGTTTCTACCGTGCAGTTCGACATGTAAACTGCCCAGAAACCGAATCTGCTGACAGATCGCAAATCGGCCGATATCGCGTTTTCGGCCCTCAGAAGCGCCGAAATCGCGTTTTCTCGCTGAGCCCAGTGGACGGTGACTCGGTATGAAAACTGCACGGAGGAGCTGTTTTATCGTTTCTACCGTGCAGTTCGACATGTAAACTGCCCAGAAACCGAATCTGCTGACAGATCGCAAATCGGCCGATATCGCGTTTTCGGCCCTCAGAAGCGCCGAAATCGCGTTTTCTCGCTGAGCCCAGTGGACGGTGACTCGGTATGAAAACTGCACGGAGGAGCTGTTTTATCGTTTCTACCGTGCAGTTCGACATGTAAACTGCCCAGAAACCGAATCTGCTGACAGATCGAAAATCGGCCGATATCGCGTTTTCGGCCCTCAGAAGTGCCGAAATCGCGTTTTCTCGCTGAGCCGAGTGGACGGTGACTCGGTATGAAAACTGCACGGAGGAGCTGTTTTATCGTTTCTACCGTGCAGTTCGACATGTAAACTGCCCAGAAACCGAATCTGCTGACAGATCGCAAATCGGCCGATATCGCGTTTTCGGCCCTCAGAAGCGCCGAAATCGCGTTTTCTCGCTGAGCCCAGTGGACGGTGACTCGGTATGAAAACTGCACGGAGGAGCTGTTTTATCGTTTCTACCGTGCAGTTCGACATGTAAACTGCCCAGAAACCGAATCTGCTGACAGATCGCAAATCGGCCGATATCGCGTTTTCGGCCCTCAGAAGCGCCGAAATCGCGTTTTCTCGCTGAGCCCAGTGGACGGTGACTCGGTATGAAAACTGCACGGAGGAGCTGTTTTATCGTTTCTACCGTGCAGTTCGACATGTAAACTGCCCAGAAACCGAATCTGCTGACAGATCGAAAATCGGCCGATATCGCGTTTTCGGCCCTCAGAAGCGCCGAAATCGCGTTTTCTCGCTGAGCCCAGTGGACGGTGACTCGGTATGAAAACTGCACGGAGGAGCTGTTTTATCGTTTCTACCGTGCAGTTCGACATGTAAACTGCCCAGAAACCGAATCTGCTGACAGATCGCAAATCGGCCGATATCGCGTTTTCGGCCCTCAGAAGCGCCGAAATCGCGTTTTCTCGCTGAGCCCAGTGGACGGTGACTCGGTATGAAAACTGCACGGAGGAGCTGTTTTATCGTTTCTACCGTGCAGTTCGACATGTAAACTGCCCAGAAACCGAATCTGCTGACAGATCGCAAATCGGCCGATATCGCGTTTTCGGCCCTCAGAAGCGCCGAAATCGCGTTTTCTCGCTGAGCCCAGTGGACGGTGACTCGGTATGAAAACTGCACGGAGGAGCTGTTTTATCGTTTCTACCGTGCAGTTCGACATGTAAACTGCCCAGAAACCGAATCTGCTGACAGATCGAAATCGGCCGATATCGCGTTTTCGGCCCTCAGAAGCGCCGAAATCGCGTTTTCTCGCTGAGCCCAGTGGACGGTGACTCGGTATGAAAACTGCACGGAGGAGCTGTTTTATCGTTTCTACCGTGCAGTTCGACATGTAAACTGCCCAGAAACCGAATCTGCTGACAGATCGCAAATCGGCCGATATCGCGTTTTCGGCCCTCAGAAGCGCCGAAATCGCGTTTTCTCGCTGAGCCGAGTGGACGGTGACTCGGTATGAAAACTGCACGGAGGAGCTGTTTTATCGTTTCTACCGTGCAGTTCGACATGTAAACTGCCCAGAAACCGAATCTGCTGACAGATCGCAAATCGGCCGATATCGCGTTTTCGGCCCTCAGAAGCGCCGAAATCGCGTTTTCTCGCTGAGCCCAGTGGACGGTGACTCGGTATGAAAACTGCACGGAGGAGCTGTTTTATCGTTTCTACCGTGCAGTTCGACATGTAAACTGCCCAGAAACCGAATCTGCTGACAGATCGCAAATCGGCCGATATCGCGTTTTCGGCCCTCAGAAGCGCCGAAATCGCGTTTTCTCGCTGAGCCCAGTGGACGGTGACTCGGTATGAAAACTGCACGGAGGAGCTGTTTTATCGTTTCTACCGTGCAGTTCGACATGTAAACTGCCCAGAAACCGAATCTGCTGACAGATCGAAATCGGCCGATATCGCGTTTTCGGCCCTCAGAAGCGCCGAAATCGCGTTTTCTCGCTGAGCCCAGTGGACGGTGACTCGGTATGAAAACTGCACGGAGGAGCTGTTTTATCGTTTCTACCGTGCAGTTCGACATGTAAACTGCCCAGAAACCGAATCTGCTGACAGATCGCAAATCGGCCGATATCGCGTTTTCGGCCCTCAGAAGCGCCGAAATCGCGTTTTCTCGCTGAGCCCAGTGGACGGTGACTCGGTATGAAAACTGCACGGAGGAGCTGTTTTATCGTTTCTACCGTGCAGTTCGACATGTAAACTGCCCAGAAACCGAATCTGCTGACAGATCGCAAATCGGCCGATATCGCGTTTTCGGCCCTCAGAAGCGCCGAAATCGCGTTTTCTCGCTGAGCCCAGTGGACGGTGACTCGGTATGAAAACTGCACGGAGGAGCTGTTTTATCGTTTCTACCGTGCAGTTCGACATGTAAACTGCCCAGAAACCGAATCTGCTGACAGATCGAAAATCGGCCGATATCGCGTTTTCGGCCCTCAGAAGCGCCGAAATCGCGTTTTCTCGCTGAGCCCAGTGGACGGTGACTCGGTATGAAAACTGCACGGAGGAGCTGTTTTATCGTTTCTACCGTGCAGTTCGACATGTAAACTGCCCAGAAACCGAATCTGCTGACAGATCGCAAATCGGCCGATATCGCGTTTTCGGCCCTCAGAAGCGCCGAAATCGCGTTTTCTCGCTGAGCCCAGTGGACGGTGACTCGGTATGAAAACTGCACGGAGGAGCTGTTTTATCGTTTCTACCGTGCAGTTCGACATGTAAACTGCCCAGAAACCGAATCTGCTGACAGATCGAAAATCGGCCGATATCGCGTTTTCGGCCCTCAGAAGCGCCGAAATCGCGTTTTCTCGCTGAGCCCAGTGGACGGTGACTCGGTATGAAAACTGCACGGAGGAGCTGTTTTATCGTTTCTACCGTGCAGTTCGACATGTAAACTGCCCAGAAACCGAATCTGCTGACAGATCGAAATCGGCCGATATCGCGTTTTCGGCCCTCAGAAGCGCCGAAATCGCGTTTTCTCGCTGAGCCGAGTGGACGGTGACTCGGTATGAAAACTGCACGGAGGAGCTGTTTTATCGTTTCTACCGTGCAGTTCGACATGTAAACTGCCCAGAAACCGAATCTGCTGACAGATCGCAAATCGGCCGATATCGCGTTTTCGGCCCTCAGAAGCGCCGAAATCGCGTTTTCTCGCTGAGCCCAGTGGACGGTGACTCGGTATGAAAACTGCACGGAGGAGCTGTTTTATCGTTTCTACCGTGCAGTTCGACATGTAAACTGCCCAGAAACCGAATCTGCTGACAGATCGCAAATCGGCCGATATCGCGTTTTCGGCCCTCAGAAGCGCCGAAATCGCGTTTTCTCGCTGAGCCCAGTGGACGGTGACTCGGTATGAAAACTGCACGGAGGAGCTGTTTTATCGTTTCTACCGTGCAGTTCGACATGTAAACTGCCCAGAAACCGAATCTGCTGACAGATCGCAAAACGGCCGATATTGCGTTTTCTGGCCCTCAAACTTATGAAATCGCGTTTCTCAACTGAGCCAGTGGACGGTGACTCGGTATGAAAACTGCACGGAGGAGCTGTTTTATCGTTTCTACCGTGCAGTTCGACATGTAAACTACCCAACCGAATCTGCTGACAGATCGAAAATCGGCCGATATCGCGTTTTCGGCCCTCAGAAGCGCCGAAATCGCGTTTTCTCGCTGAGCCCAGTGGACGGTGACTCGGTATGAAAACTGCACGGAGGAACTGTTTTATCGTTTCTACCGTGCAGTTCGACACGTAAACTGCCCAGAAACCGAATCTGCTGACAGATCATAAATCCAGCCGATATTGCGTTTTCTGACCTCAGAAGCGCGAAAATCGCGTTTTCTCGCTGAGCCCAGTGGACGGTGACTCGGTATGAAAACTGCACGGAGGAGCTGTTTTATCGTTTCTACCGTGCAGTTCGACATGTAAACTGCCCAGAAACCGAATCGCTGACAGATCTCAAATCGGCCGATATCGCGTTTCGGCCCTCAGAAGCGCCGAAATCGCGTTTTCTCGCTGAGCCAAGTGGACGGTGACTCGGTATGAAGACTGCACGGAGGAGCTGTTTTATCGTTTCTACCGTGCAGTTCGACATGTAAACTGCCCAGAAACCGAATCTGCCGACAGATCGCAAATCAGCCGATATCGCGTTTTCGGCCCTCAGAAGCGCCGAAATCGCGTTTTCTCGCTGAGCCGAGTGGACGGTGACTCGGTATGAAGACTGCACGGAGGAGCTGTTTTATCGATTCTACCGTGCAGTTCGACATGTAAACTGCCCAGAAACCGAATCTGCTGACAGATCGAAATCGGCTTCGATATCGCGTTTTCGGCCCTCAGAAGCGCCGAAATCGCGTTTTTCTCGCTGAGCCCAGTGGACGGTGACTCGGTATGAAAACTGCACGGAGGAGCTATTTTATCGTTTCTACCGTGCAGTTCGACATGTAAACTGCCCAGAAACCGAATCTGCTGACAGATCGATAATCGGCCGATATCGAGTTTTCGGCCCTCAGGAGCGCCGAAATCGCGTTTTCTCGCTGAGCCCAGTGGACGGTGACTCGGTATGAAAACTGCACGGAGTAGCTGTTTTATCGTTTCTACCGTGCAGTTCGACATGTAAACTGACCAGAAACCGAATCTGCTGACAGATCGCAAATGGGCCGATATCGCGTTTCGGCCCTCAGAAGCGCCGAAATCGCGTTTTCTCGCTGAGCCCAGTGGACGGTGACTCGGTATGAAAACTGCACGGAGGAGCTGTTTTATCGTTTCTACCGTGCAGTTCGACATGTAAACTGCCCAGAAACCGAATCTGCTGACAGATCGAAAATCGGCCGATATTGCGTTTTCGGCCCTCAGAAGCGCCGAAATCGCGTTTTCTCGCTGAGCCCAGTGGACGGTGACTCGGTATGAAAACTGCACGGAGGAGCTGTTTTAGATCGAAATCGGCCGATATCGCGTTTTCGGCCCTCAGAAGTGCCGAAATCGCGTTTTCTCGCTGAGCCCAGTGGACGGTGACTCGGTATGAAAACAGCACGGAGGAGCTGTTTTATCGTTTCTACCGTGCAGTTCGACATGTAAACTGCCCAGAAAACGAATCTGCTGACAGATCGCAAATCGGCCGATATCGCGTTTTCGGCCCTCAGAAGCGCCGAAATCGCGTTTTCTCGCTGAGCCCAGTGGACGGTGACTCGGTATGAAAACTGCACGGAGGAGCTGTTTTATCGTTTCTACCGTGCAGTTCGACATGTAAACTGCCCAGAAACCGAATCTGCTGACAGATCGAAAATCGGCCGATATCGCGTTTTCGGCCCTCAGAAGCGCCGAAATCGCGTTTTCTCGCTGAGCCTAGTGGACGGTGACTCGGTATGAAAACTGCACGGAGGAGCTGTTTTATCGTTTCTACCGTGCAGTTCGACATGTAAACTGCCCAGAAACCGAATCTGCTGACAGATCGCAAATCGGCCGATATCGCGTTTTCGGCCCTCAGAAGCGCCGAAATCGCGTTTTCTCGCTGAGCCCAGTGGACGGTGACTCGGTATGAAAACTGCACGGAGGAGCTGTTTTATCGTTTCTACCGTGCAGTTCGACATGTAAACTGCCCAGAAACCGAATCTGCTGACAGATCGCAAATCGGCCGATATCGCGTTTTCGGCCCTCAGAAGCGCCGAAATCGCGTTTTCTCGCTGAGCCTAGTGGACGGTGACTCGGTATGAAAACTGCACGGAGGAGCTGTTTTATCGTTTCTACCGTGCAGTTCGACATGTAAACTGCCCAGAAACCGAATCTGCTGACAGATCGCAAATCGGCCGATATCGCGTTTTCGGCCCTCAGAAGCGCCGAAATCGCGTTTTCTCGCTGAGCCCAGTGGACGGTGACTCGGTATGAAAACTGCACGGAGGAGCTGTTTTATCGTTTCTACCGTGCAGTTCGACATGTAAACTGCCCAGAAACCGAATCTGCTGACAGATCGCAAATCGGCCGATATCGCGTTTTCGGCCCTCAGAAGCGCCGAAATCGCGTTTTCTCGCTGAGCCTAGTGGACGGTGACTCGGTATGAAAACAGCACGGAGGAGCTGTTTTATCGTTTCTACCGTGCAGTTCGACATGTAAACTGCCCAGAAAACGAATCTGCTGACAGATCGCAAATCGGCCGATATCGCGTTTTCGGCCCTCAGAAGCGCCGAAATCGCGTTTTCTCGCTGAGCCCAGTGGACGGTGACTCGGTATGAAAACTGCACGGAGGAGCTGTTTTATCGTTTCTACCGTGCAGTTCGACATGTAAACTGCCCAGAAACCGAATCTGCTGACAGATCGCAAATCGGCCGATATCGCGTTTTCGGCCCTCAGAAGCGCCGAAATCGCGTTTTCTCGCTGAGCCCAGTGGACGGTGACTCGGTATGAAAACTGCACGGAGGAGCTGTTTTATCGTTTCTACCGTGCAGTTCGACATGTAAACTGCCCAGAAACCGAATCTGCTGACAGATCGAAAATCGGCCGATATCGCGTTTGGACGGTGACTCGGTATGAAAACTGCACGGAGGAGCTGTTTATCGTTTCTACCGTGCAGTTCGACATGTAAACTGCCCAGAAACCGAATCTGCTGACAGATCGAAAATCGGCCGATATCGCGTTTTCGGCCCTCTCGCTGAGCCGAGTGGACGGTGACTCGGTATGAAAACTGCACGGAGGAGCTGTTTTATCGTTTCTACCGTGCAGTTCGATATGTGCCGAAATCGCGTTTTCTCGCTGAGCCCAGTGGACGGTGACTCGGTATGAAAACTGCACGGAGGAGCTGTTTTATCGTTTCTACCGTGCAGTTCGACATGTAAACTGCCCAGAAACCGAATCTGCTGACAGATCGCAAATCGGCCGATATCGCGTTTTCGGCCCTCAGAAGCGCCGAAATCGCGTTTTCTCGCTGAGCCCAGTGGACGGTGACTCGGTATGAAAACTGCACGGAGGAGCTGTTTTATCGTTTCTACCGTGCAGTTCGACATGTAAACTGCCCAGAAACCGAATCTGCTGACAGATCGCAAATCGGCCGATATCGCGTTTTCGGCCCTCAGAAGCGCCGAAATCGCGTTTTCTCGCTGAGCCCAGTGGACGGTGACTCGGTATGAAAACTGCACGGAGGAGCTGTTTTATCGTTTCTACCGTGCAGTTCGACATGTAAACTGCCCAGAAACCGAATCTGCTGACAGATCGCAAATCGGCCGATATCGCGTTTTCGGCCCTCAGAAGTGCCGAAATCGCGTTTTCTCGCTGAGCCGAGTGGACGGTGACTCGGTATGAAAACTGCACGGAGGAGCTGTTTTATCGTTTCTACCGTGCAGTTCGACATGTAAACTGCCCAGAAACCGAATCTGCTGACAGATCGCAAATCGGCCGATATCGCGTTTTCGGCCCTCAGAAGCGCCGAAATCGCGTTTTCTCGCTGAGCCCAGTGGACGGTGACTCGGTATGAAAACTGCACGGAGGAGCTGTTTTATCGTTTCTACCGTGCAGTTCGACATGTAAACTGCCCAGAAACCGAATCTGCTGACAGATCGAAAATCGGCCGATATCGCGTTTTCGGCCCTCAGAAGCGCCGAAATCGCGTTTTCTCGCTGAGCCCAGTGGACGGTGACTCGGTATGAAAACTGCACGGAGGAGCTGTTTTATCGTTTCTACCGTGCAGTTCGACATGTAAACTGCCCAGAAACCGAATCTGCTGACAGATCGCAAATCGGCCGATATCGCGTTTTCGGCCCTCAGAAGCGCCGAAATCGCGTTTTCTCGCTGAGCCCAGTGGACGGTGACTCGGTATGAAAACTGCACGGAGGAGCTGTTTTATCGTTTCTACCGTGCAGTTCGACATGTAAACTGCCCAGAAACCGAATCTGCTGACAGATCGCAAATCGGCCGATATCGCGTTTTCGGCCCTCAGAAGCGCCGAAATCGCGTTTTCTCGCTGAGCCCAGTGGACGGTGACTCGGTATGAAAACTGCACGGAGGAGCTGTTTTATCGTTTCTACCGTGCAGTTCGACATGTAAACTGCCCAGAAACCGAATCTGCTGACAGATCGCAAATCGGCCGATATCGCGTTTTCGGCCCTCAGAAGCGCCGAAATCGCGTTTTCTCGCTGAGCCCAGTGGACGGTGACTCGGTATGAAAACTGCACGGAGGAGCTGTTTTATCGTTTCTACCGTGCAGTTCGACATGTAAACTGCCCAGAAACCGAATCTGCTGACAGATCGCAAATCGGCCGATATCGCGTTTTCGGCCCTCAGAAGCGCCGAAATCGCGTTTTCTCGCTGAGCCCAGTGGACGGTGACTCGGTATGAAAACTGCACGGAGGAGCTGTTTTATCGTTTCTACCGTGCAGTTCGACATGTAAACTGCCCAGAAACCGAATCTGCTGACAGATCGCAAATCGGCCGATATCGCGTTTTCGGCCCTCAGAAGCGCCGAAATCGCGTTTTCTCGCTGAGCCCAGTGGACGGTGACTCGGTATGAAAACTGCACGGAGGAGCTGTTTTATCGTTTCTACCGTGCAGTTCGACATGTAAACTGCCCAGAAACCGAATCTGCTGACAGATCGCAAATCGGCCGATATCGCGTTTTCGGCCCTCAGAAGCGCCGAAATCGCGTTTTCTCGCTGAGCCCAGTGGACGGTGACTCGGTATGAAAACTGCACGGAGGAGCTGTTTTATCGTTTCTACCGTGCAGTTCGACATGTAAACTGCCCAGAAACCGAATCTGCTGACAGATCGCAAATCGGCCGATATCGCGTTTTCGGCCCTCAGAAGCGCCGAAATCGCGTTTTCTCGCTGAGCCGAGTGGACGGTGACTCGGTATGAAAACTGCACGGAGGAGCTGTTTTATCGTTTCTACCGTGCAGTTCGACATGTAAACTGCCCAGAAACCGAATCTGCTGACAGATCGCAAATCGGCCGATATCGCGTTTTCGGCCCTCAGAAGCGCCGAAATCGCGTTTTCTCGCTGAGCCGAGTGGACGGTGACTCGGTATGAAAACTGCACGGAGGAGCTGTTTTATCGTTTCTACCGTGCAGTTCGACATGTAAACTGCCCAGAAACCGAATCTGCTGACAGATCGAAAATCGGCCGATATCGCGTTTTCGGCCCTCAGAAGCGCCGAAATCGCGTTTTCTCGCTGAGCCGAGTGGACGGTGACTCGGTATGAAAACTGCACGGAGGAGCTGTTTTATCGTTTCTACCGTGCAGTTCGACATGTAAACTGCCCAGAAACCGAATCTGCTGACAGATCGCAAATCGGCCGATATCGCGTTTTCGGCCCTCAGAAGCGCCGAAATCGCGTTTTCTCGCTGAGCCCAGTGGACGGTGACTCGGTATGAAAACTGCACGGAGGAGCTGTTTTATCGTTTCTACCGTGCAGTTCGACATGTAAACTGCCCAGAAACCGAATCTGCTGACAGATCGAAAATCGGCCGATATCGCGTTTTCGGCCCTCAGAAGCGCCGAAATCGCGTTTTCTCGCTGAGCCGAGTGGACGGTGACTCGGTATGAAAACTGCACGGAGGAGCTGTTTTATCGTTTCTACCGTGCAGTTCGACATGTAAACTGCCCAGAAACCGAATCTGCTGACAGATCGCAAATCGGCCGATATCGCGTTTTCGGCCCTCAGAAGCGCCGAAATCGCGTTTTCTCGCTGAGCCCAGTGGACGGTGACTCGGTATGAAAACTGCACGGAGGAGCTGTTTTATCGTTTCTACCGTGCAGTTCGACATGTAAACTGCCCAGAAACCGAATCTGCTGACAGATCGCAAATCGGCCGATATCGCGTTTTCGGCCCTCAGAAGCGCCGAAATCGCGTTTTCTCGCTGAGCCCAGTGGACGGTGACTCGGTATGAAAACTGCACGGAGGAGCTGTTTTATCGTTTCTACCGTGCAGTTCGACATGTAAACTGCCCAGAAACCGAATCTGCTGACAGATCGCAAATCGGCCGATATCGCGTTTTCGGCCCTCAGAAGCGCCGAAATCGCGTTTTCTCGCTGAGCCGAGTGGACGGTGACTCGGTATGAAAACTGCACGGAGGAGCTGTTTTATCGTTTCTACCGTGCAGTTCGACATGTAAACTGCCCAGAAACCGAATCTGCTGACAGATCGCAAATCGGCCGATATCGCGTTTTCGGCCCTCAGAAGCGCCGAAATCGCGTTTTCTCGCTGAGCCCAGTGGACGGTGACTCGGTATGAAAACTGCACGGAGGAGCTGTTTTATCGTTTCTACCGTGCAGTTCGACATGTAAACTGCCCAGAAACCGAATCTGCTGACAGATCGAAAATCGGCCGATATCGCGTTTTCGGCCCTCAGAAGCGCCGAAATCGCGTTTTCTCGCTGAGCCGAGTGGACGGTGACTCGGTATGAAAACTGCACGGAGGAGCTGTTTTATCGTTTCTACCGTGCAGTTCGACATGTAAACTGCCCAGAAACCGAATCTGCTGACAGATCGCAAATCGGCCGATATCGCGTTTTCGGCCCTCAGAAGCGCCGAAATCGCGTTTTCTCGCTGAGCCCAGTGGACGGTGACTCGGTATGAAAACTGCACGGAGGAGCTGTTTTATCGTTTCTACCGTGCAGTTCGACATGTAAACTGCCCAGAAACCGAATCTGCTGACAGATCGCAAATCGGCCGATATCGCGTTTTCGGCCCTCAGAAGCGCCGAAATCGCGTTTTCTCGCTGAGCCCAGTGGACGGTGACTCGGTATGAAAACTGCACGGAGGAGCTGTTTTATCGTTTCTACCGTGCAGTTCGACATGTAAACTGCCCAGAAACCGAATCTGCTGACAGATCGCAAATCGGCCGATATCGCGTTTTCGGCCCTCAGAAGCGCCGAAATCGCGTTTTCTCGCTGAGCCCAGTGGACGGTGACTCGGTATGAAAACTGCACGGAGGAGCTGTTTTATCGTTTCTACCGTGCAGTTCGACATGTAAACTGCCCAGAAACCGAATCTGCTGACAGATCGCAAATCGGCCGATATCGCGTTTTCGGCCCTCAGAAGCGCCGAAATCGCGTTTTCTCGCTGAGCCGAGTGGACGGTGACTCGGTATGAAAACTGCACGGAGGAGCTGTTTTATCGTTTCTACCGTGCAGTTCGACATGTAAACTGCCCAGAAACCGAATCTGCTGACAGATCGAAAATCGGCCGATATCGCGTTTTCGGCCCTCAGAAGCGCCGAAATCGCGTTTTCTCGCTGAGCCGAGTGGACGGTGACTCGGTATGAAAACTGCACGGAGGAGCTGTTTTATCGTTTCTACCGTGCAGTTCGACATGTAAACTGCCCAGAAACCGAATCTGCTGACAGATCGCAAATCGGCCGATATCGCGTTTTCGGCCCTCAGAAGCGCCGAAATCGCGTTTTCTCGCTGAGCCCAGTGGACGGTGACTCGGTATGAAAACTGCACGGAGGAGCTGTTTTATCGTTTCTACCGTGCAGTTCGACATGTAAACTGCCCAGAAACCGAATCTGCTGACAGATCGAAAATCGGCCGATATCGCGTTTTCGGCCCTCAGAAGTGCCGAAATCGCGTTTTCTCGCTGAGCCGAGTGGACGGTGACTCGGTATGAAAACTGCACGGAGGAGCTGTTTTATCGTTTCTACCGTGCAGTTCGACATGTAAACTGCCCAGAAACCGAATCTGCTGACAGATCGCAAATCGGCCGATATCGCGTTTTCGGCCCTCAGAAGCGCCGAAATCGCGTTTTCTCGCTGAGCCGAGTGGACGGTGACTCGGTATGAAAACTGCACGGAGGAGCTGTTTTATCGTTTCTACCGTGCAGTTCGACATGTAAACTGCCCAGAAACCGAATCTGCTGACAGATCGAAAATCGGCCGATATCGCGTTTTCGGCCCTCAGAAGCGCCGAAATCGCGTTTTCTCGCTGAGCCGAGTGGACGGTGACTCGGTATGAAAACTGCACGGAGGAGCTGTTTTATCGTTTCTACCGTGCAGTTCGACATGTAAACTGCCCAGAAACCGAATCTGCTGACAGATCGCAAATCGGCCGATATCGCGTTTTCGGCCCTCAGAAGCGCCGAAATCGCGTTTTCTCGCTGAGCCGAGTGGACGGTGACTCGGTATGAAAACTGCACGGAGGAGCTGTTTTATCGTTTCTACCGTGCAGTTCGACATGTAAACTGCCCAGAAACCGAATCTGCTGACAGATCGAAAATCGGCCGATATCGCGTTTTCGGCCCTCAGAAGTGCCGAAATCGCGTTTTCTCGCTGAGCCCAGTGGACGGTGACTCGGTATGAAAACTGCACGGAGGAGCTGTTTTATCGTTTCTACCGTGCAGTTCGACATGTAAACTGCCCAGAAACCGAATCTGCTGACAGATCGCAAATCGGCCGATATCGCGTTTTCGGCCCTCAGAAGCGCCGAAATCGCGTTTTCTCGCTGAGCCCAGTGGACGGTGACTCGGTATGAAAACTGCACGGAGGAGCTGTTTTATCGTTTCTACCGTGCAGTTCGACATGTAAACTGCCCAGAAACCGAATCTGCTGACAGATCGCAAATCGGCCGATATCGCGTTTTCGGCCCTCAGAAGCGCCGAAATCGCGTTTTCTCGCTGAGCCGAGTGGACGGTGACTCGGTATGAAAACTGCACGGAGGAGCTGTTTTATCGTTTCTACCGTGCAGTTCGACATGTAAACTGCCCAGAAACCGAATCTGCTGACAGATCGCAAATCGGCCGATATCGCGTTTTCGGCCCTCAGAAGCGCCGAAATCGCGTTTTCTCGCTGAGCCCAGTGGACGGTGACTCGGTATGAAAACTGCACGGAGGAGCTGTTTTATCGTTTCTACCGTGCAGTTCGACATGTAAACTGCCCAGAAACCGAATCTGCTGACAGATCGCAAATCGGCCGATATCGCGTTTTCGGCCCTCAGAAGCGCCGAAATCGCGTTTTCTCGCTGAGCCGAGTGGACGGTGACTCGGTATGAAAACTGCACGGAGGAGCTGTTTTATCGTTTCTACCGTGCAGTTCGACATGTAAACTGCCCAGAAACCGAATCTGCTGACAGATCGCAAATCGGCCGATATCGCGTTTTCGGCCCTCAGAAGCGCCGAAATCGCGTTTTCTCGCTGAGCCGAGTGGACGGTGACTCGGTATGAAAACTGCACGGAGGAGCTGTTTTATCGTTTCTACCGTGCAGTTCGACATGTAAACTGCCCAGAAACCGAATCTGCTGACAGATCGCAAATCGGCCGATATCGCGTTTTCGGCCCTCAGAAGCGCCGAAATCGCGTTTTCTCGCTGAGCCGAGTGGACGGTGACTCGGTATGAAAACTGCACGGAGGAGCTGTTTTATCGTTTCTACCGTGCAGTTCGACATGTAAACTGCCCAGAAACCGAATCTGCTGACAGATCGCAAATCGGCCGATATCGCGTTTTCGGCCCTCAGAAGCGCCGAAATCGCGTTTTCTCGCTGAGCCCAGTGGACGGTGACTCGGTATGAAAACTGCACGGAGGAGCTGTTTTATCGTTTCTACCGTGCAGTTCGACATGTAAACTGCCCAGAAACCGAATCTGCTGACAGATCGAAAATCGGCCGATATCGCGTTTTCGGCCCTCAGAAGCGCCGAAATCGCGTTTTCTCGCTGAGCCCAGTGGACGGTGACTCGGTATGAAAACTGCACGGAGGAGCTGTTTTATCGTTTCTACCGTGCAGTTCGACATGTAAACTGCCCAGAAACCGAATCTGCTGACAGATCGCAAATCGGCCGATATCGCGTTTTCGGCCCTCAGAAGCGCCGAAATCGCGTTTTCTCGCTGAGCCGAGTGGACGGTGACTCGGTATGAAAACTGCACGGAGGAGCTGTTTTATCGTTTCTACCGTGCAGTTCGACATGTAAACTGCCCAGAAACCGAATCTGCTGACAGATCGAAAATCGGCCGATATCGCGTTTTCGGCCCTCAGAAGCGCCGAAATCGCGTTTTCTCGCTGAGCCGAGTGGACGGTGACTCGGTATGAAAACTGCACGGAGGAGCTGTTTTATCGTTTCTACCGTGCAGTTCGACATGTAAACTGCCCAGAAACCGAATCTGCTGACAGATCGCAAATCGGCCGATATCGCGTTTTCGGCCCTCAGAAGCGCCGAAATCGCGTTTTCTCGCTGAGCCCAGTGGACGGTGACTCGGTATGAAAACTGCACGGAGGAGCTGTTTTATCGTTTCTACCGTGCAGTTCGACATGTAAACTGCCCAGAAACCGAATCTGCTGACAGATCGCAAATCGGCCGATATCGCGTTTTCGGCCCTCAGAAGCGCCGAAATCGCGTTTTCTCGCTGAGCCGAGTGGACGGTGACTCGGTATGAAAACTGCACGGAGGAGCTGTTTTATCGTTTCTACCGTGCAGTTCGACATGTAAACTGCCCAGAAACCGAATCTGCTGACAGATCGCAAATCGGCCGATATCGCGTTTTCGGCCCTCAGAAGCGCCGAAATCGCGTTTTCTCGCTGAGCCGAGTGGACGGTGACTCGGTATGAAAACTGCACGGAGGAGCTGTTTTATCGTTTCTACCGTGCAGTTCGACATGTAAACTGCCCAGAAACCGAATCTGCTGACAGATCGCAAATCGGCCGATATCGCGTTTTCGGCCCTCAGAAGCGCCGAAATCGCGTTTTCTCGCTGAGCCCAGTGGACGGTGACTCGGTATGAAAACTGCACGGAGGAGCTGTTTTATCGTTTCTACCGTGCAGTTCGACATGTAAACTGCCCAGAAACCGAATCTGCTGACAGATCGCAAATCGGCCGATATCGCGTTTTCGGCCCTCAGAAGCGCCGAAATCGCGTTTTCTCGCTGAGCCGAGTGGACGGTGACTCGGTATGAAAACTGCACGGAGGAGCTGTTTTATCGTTTCTACCGTGCAGTTCGACATGTAAACTGCCCAGAAACCGAATCTGCTGACAGATCGCAAATCGGCCGATATCGCGTTTTCGGCCCTCAGAAGCGCCGAAATCGCGTTTTCTCGCTGAGCCCAGTGGACGGTGACTCGGTATGAAAACTGCACGGAGGAGCTGTTTTATCGTTTCTACCGTGCAGTTCGACATGTAAACTGCCCAGAAACCGAATCTGCTGACAGATCGCAAATCGGCCGATATCGCGTTTTCGGCCCTCAGAAGCGCCGAAATCGCGTTTTCTCGCTGAGCCGAGTGGACGGTGACTCGGTATGAAAACTGCACGGAGGAGCTGTTTTATCGTTTCTACCGTGCAGTTCGACATGTAAACTGCCCAGAAACCGAATCTGCTGACAGATCGCAAATCGGCCGATATCGCGTTTTCGGCCCTCAGAAGCGCCGAAATCGCGTTTTCTCGCTGAGCCGAGTGGACGGTGACTCGGTATGAAAACTGCACGGAGGAGCTGTTTTATCGTTTCTACCGTGCAGTTCGACATGTAAACTGCCCAGAAACCGAATCTGCTGACAGATCGCAAATCGGCCGATATCGCGTTTTCGGCCCTCAGAAGCGCCGAAATCGCGTTTTCTCGCTGAGCCCAGTGGACGGTGACTCGGTATGAAAACTGCACGGAGGAGCTGTTTTATCGTTTCTACCGTGCAGTTCGACATGTAAACTGCCCAGAAACCGAATCTGCTGACAGATCGCAAATCGGCCGATATCGCGTTTTCGGCCCTCAGAAGCGCCGAAATCGCGTTTTCTCGCTGAGCCCAGTGGACGGTGACTCGGTATGAAAACTGCACGGAGGAGCTGTTTTATCGTTTCTACCGTGCAGTTCGACATGTAAACTGCCCAGAAACCGAATCTGCTGACAGATCGCAAATCGGCCGATATCGCGTTTTCGGCCCTCAGAAGCGCCGAAATCGCGTTTTCTCGCTGAGCCCAGTGGACGGTGACTCGGTATGAAAACTGCACGGAGGAGCTGTTTTATCGTTTCTACCGTGCAGTTCGACATGTAAACTGCCCAGAAACCGAATCTGCTGACAGATCGCAAATCGGCCGATATCGCGTTTTCGGCCCTCAGAAGCGCCGAAATCGCGTTTTCTCGCTGAGCCCAGTGGACGGTGACTCGGTATGAAAACTGCACGGAGGAGCTGTTTTATCGTTTCTACCGTGCAGTTCGACATGTAAACTGCCCAGAAACCGAATCTGCTGACAGATCGCAAATCGGCCGATATCGCGTTTTCGGCCCTCAGAAGCGCCGAAATCGCGTTTTCTCGCTGAGCCCAGTGGACGGTGACTCGGTATGAAAACTGCACGGAGGAGCTGTTTTATCGTTTCTACCGTGCAGTTCGACATGTAAACTGCCCAGAAACCGAATCTGCTGACAGATCGCAAATCGGCCGATATCGCGTTTTCGGCCCTCAGAAGCGCCGAAATCGCGTTTTCTCGCTGAGCCCAGTGGACGGTGACTCGGTATGAAAACTGCACGGAGGAGCTGTTTTATCGTTTCTACCGTGCAGTTCGACATGTAAACTGCCCAGAAACCGAATCTGCTGACAGATCGCAAATCGGCCGATATCGCGTTTTCGGCCCTCAGAAGCGCCGAAATCGCGTTTTCTCGCTGAGCCGAGTGGACGGTGACTCGGTATGAAAACTGCACGGAGGAGCTGTTTTATCGTTTCTACCGTGCAGTTCGACATGTAAACTGCCCAGAAACCGAATCTGCTGACAGATCGCAAATCGGCCGATATCGCGTTTTCGGCCCTCAGAAGCGCCGAAATCGCGTTTTCTCGCTGAGCCGAGTGGACGGTGACTCGGTATGAAAACTGCACGGAGGAGCTGTTTTATCGTTTCTACCGTGCAGTTCGACATGTAAACTGCCCAGAAACCGAATCTGCTGACAGATCGCAAATCGGCCGATATCGCGTTTTCGGCCCTCAGAAGCGCCGAAATCGCGTTTTCTCGCTGAGCCCAGTGGACGGTGACTCGGTATGAAAACTGCACGGAGGAGCTGTTTTATCGTTTCTACCGTGCAGTTCGACATGTAAACTGCCCAGAAACCGAATCTGCTGACAGATCGCAAATCGGCCGATATCGCGTTTTCGGCCCTCAGAAGCGCCGAAATCGCGTTTTCTCGCTGAGCCGAGTGGACGGTGACTCGGTATGAAAACTGCACGGAGGAGCTGTTTTATCGTTTCTACCGTGCAGTTCGACATGTAAACTGCCCAGAAACCGAATCTGCTGACAGATCGCAAATCGGCCGATATCGCGTTTTCGGCCCTCAGAAGCGCCGAAATCGCGTTTTCTCGCTGAGCCGAGTGGACGGTGACTCGGTATGAAAACTGCACGGAGGAGCTGTTTTATCGTTTCTACCGTGCAGTTCGACATGTAAACTGCCCAGAAACCGAATCTGCTGACAGATCGCAAATCGGCCGATATCGCGTTTTCGGCCCTCAGAAGCGCCGAAATCGCGTTTTCTCGCTGAGCCCAGTGGACGGTGACTCGGTATGAAAACTGCACGGAGGAGCTGTTTTATCGTTTCTACCGTGCAGTTCGACATGTAAACTGCCCAGAAACCGAATCTGCTGACAGATCGCAAATCGGCCGATATCGCGTTTTCGGCCCTCAGAAGCGCCGAAATCGCGTTTTCTCGCTGAGCCCAGTGGACGGTGACTCGGTATGAAAACTGCACGGAGGAGCTGTTTTATCGTTTCTACCGTGCAGTTCGACATGTAAACTGCCCAGAAACCGAATCTGCTGACAGATCGCAAATCGGCCGATATCGCGTTTTCGGCCCTCAGAAGCGCCGAAATCGCGTTTTCTCGCTGAGCCGAGTGGACGGTGACTCGGTATGAAAACTGCACGGAGGAGCTGTTTTATCGTTTCTACCGTGCAGTTCGACATGTAAACTGCCCAGAAACCGAATCTGCTGACAGATCGCAAATCGGCCGATATCGCGTTTTCGGCCCTCAGAAGCGCCGAAATCGCGTTTTCTCGCTGAGCCCAGTGGACGGTGACTCGGTATGAAAACTGCACGGAGGAGCTGTTTTATCGTTTCTACCGTGCAGTTCGACATGTAAACTGCCCAGAAACCGAATCTGCTGACAGATCGCAAATCGGCCGATATCGCGTTTTCGGCCCTCAGAAGCGCCGAAATCGCGTTTTCTCGCTGAGCCCAGTGGACGGTGACTCGGTATGAAAACTGCACGGAGGAGCTGTTTTATCGTTTCTACCGTGCAGTTCGACATGTAAACTGCCCAGAAACCGAATCTGCTGACAGATCGCAAATCGGCCGATATCGCGTTTTCGGCCCTCAGAAGCGCCGAAATCGCGTTTTCTCGCTGAGCCGAGTGGACGGTGACTCGGTATGAAAACTGCACGGAGGAGCTGTTTTATCGTTTCTACCGTGCAGTTCGACATGTAAACTGCCCAGAAACCGAATCTGCTGACAGATCGCAAATCGGCCGATATCGCGTTTTCGGCCCTCAGAAGCGCCGAAATCGCGTTTTCTCGCTGAGCCCAGTGGACGGTGACTCGGTATGAAAACTGCACGGAGGAGCTGTTTTATCGTTTCTACCGTGCAGTTCGACATGTAAACTGCCCAGAAACCGAATCTGCTGACAGATCGCAAATCGGCCGATATCGCGTTTTCGGCCCTCAGAAGCGCCGAAATCGCGTTTTCTCGCTGAGCCGAGTGGACGGTGACTCGGTATGAAAACTGCACGGAGGAGCTGTTTTATCGTTTCTACCGTGCAGTTCGACATGTAAACTGCCCAGAAACCGAATCTGCTGACAGATCGCAAATCGGCCGATATCGCGTTTTCGGCCCTCAGAAGCGCCGAAATCGCGTTTTCTCGCTGAGCCGAGTGGACGGTGACTCGGTATGAAAACTGCACGGAGGAGCTGTTTTATCGTTTCTACCGTGCAGTTCGACATGTAAACTGCCCAGAAACCGAATCTGCTGACAGATCGCAAATCGGCCGATATCGCGTTTTCGGCCCTCAGAAGCGCCGAAATCGCGTTTTCTCGCTGAGCCCAGTGGACGGTGACTCGGTATGAAAACTGCACGGAGGAGCTGTTTTATCGTTTCTACCGTGCAGTTCGACATGTAAACTGCCCAGAAACCGAATCTGCTGACAGATCGCAAATCGGCCGATATCGCGTTTTCGGCCCTCAGAAGCGCCGAAATCGCGTTTTCTCGCTGAGCCGAGTGGACGGTGACTCGGTATGAAAACTGCACGGAGGAGCTGTTTTATCGTTTCTACCGTGCAGTTCGACATGTAAACTGCCCAGAAACCGAATCTGCTGACAGATCGCAAATCGGCCGATATCGCGTTTTCGGCCCTCAGAAGCGCCGAAATCGCGTTTTCTCGCTGAGCCGAGTGGACGGTGACTCGGTATGAAAACTGCACGGAGGAGCTGTTTTATCGTTTCTACCGTGCAGTTCGACATGTAAACTGCCCAGAAACCGAATCTGCTGACAGATCGCAAATCGGCCGATATCGCGTTTTCGGCCCTCAGAAGCGCCGAAATCGCGTTTTCTCGCTGAGCCCAGTGGACGGTGACTCGGTATGAAAACTGCACGGAGGAGCTGTTTTATCGTTTCTACCGTGCAGTTCGACATGTAAACTGCCCAGAAACCGAATCTGCTGACAGATCGAAAATCGGCCGATATCGCGTTTTCGGCCCTCAGAAGCGCCGAAATCGCGTTTTCTCGCTGAGCCCAGTGGACGGTGACTCGGTATGAAAACTGCACGGAGGAGCTGTTTTATCGTTTCTACCGTGCAGTTCGACATGTAAACTGCCCAGAAACCGAATCTGCTGACAGATCGCAAATCGGCCGATATCGCGTTTTCGGCCCTCAGAAGCGCCGAAATCGCGTTTTCTCGCTGAGCCCAGTGGACGGTGACTCGGTATGAAAACTGCACGGAGGAGCTGTTTTATCGTTTCTACCGTGCAGTTCGACATGTAAACTGCCCAGAAACCGAATCTGCTGACAGATCGCAAATCGGCCGATATCGCGTTTTCGGCCCTCAGAAGCGCCGAAATCGCGTTTTCTCGCTGAGCCCAGTGGACGGTGACTCGGTATGAAAACTGCACGGAGGAGCTGTTTTATCGTTTCTACCGTGCAGTTCGACATGTAAACTGCCCAGAAACCGAATCTGCTGACAGATCGCAAATCGGCCGATATCGCGTTTTCGGCCCTCAGAAGCGCCGAAATCGCGTTTTCTCGCTGAGCCCAGTGGACGGTGACTCGGTATGAAAACTGCACGGAGGAGCTGTTTTATCGTTTCTACCGTGCAGTTCGACATGTAAACTGCCCAGAAACCGAATCTGCTGACAGATCGCAAATCGGCCGATATCGCGTTTTCGGCCCTCAGAAGCGCCGAAATCGCGTTTTCTCGCTGAGCCCAGTGGACGGTGACTCGGTATGAAAACTGCACGGAGGAGCTGTTTTATCGTTTCTACCGTGCAGTTCGACATGTAAACTGCCCAGAAACCGAATCTGCTGACAGATCGCAAATCGGCCGATATCGCGTTTTCGGCCCTCAGAAGCGCCGAAATCGCGTTTTCTCGCTGAGCCCAGTGGACGGTGACTCGGTATGAAAACTGCACGGAGGAGCTGTTTTATCGTTTCTACCGTGCAGTTCGACATGTAAACTGCCCAGAAACCGAATCTGCTGACAGATCGCAAATCGGCCGATATCGCGTTTTCGGCCCTCAGAAGCGCCGAAATCGCGTTTTCTCGCTGAGCCCAGTGGACGGTGACTCGGTATGAAAACTGCACGGAGGAGCTGTTTTATCGTTTCTACCGTGCAGTTCGACATGTAAACTGCCCAGAAACCGAATCTGCTGACAGATCGCAAATCGGCCGATATCGCGTTTTCGGCCCTCAGAAGCGCCGAAATCGCGTTTTCTCGCTGAGCCCAGTGGACGGTGACTCGGTATGAAAACTGCACGGAGGAGCTGTTTTATCGTTTCTACCGTGCAGTTCGACATGTAAACTGCCCAGAAACCGAATCTGCTGACAGATCGAAAATCGGCCGATATCGCGTTTTCGGCCCTCAGAAGCGCCGAAATCGCGTTTTCTCGCTGAGCCCAGTGGACGGTGACTCGGTATGAAAACTGCACGGAGGAGCTGTTTTATCGTTTCTACCGTGCAGTTCGACATGTAAACTGCCCAGAAACCGAATCTGCTGACAGATCGCAAATCGGCCGATATCGCGTTTTCGGCCCTCAGAAGCGCCGAAATCGCGTTTTCTCGCTGAGCCCAGTGGACGGTGACTCGGTATGAAAACTGCACGGAGGAGCTGTTTTATCGTTTCTACCGTGCAGTTCGACATGTAAACTGCCCAGAAACCGAATCTGCTGACAGATCGCAAATCGGCCGATATCGCGTTTTCGGCCCTCAGAAGCGCCGAAATCGCGTTTTCTCGCTGAGCCCAGTGGACGGTGACTCGGTATGAAAACTGCACGGAGGAGCTGTTTTATCGTTTCTACCGTGCAGTTCGACATGTAAACTGCCCAGAAACCGAATCTGCTGACAGATCGCAAATCGGCCGATATCGCGTTTTCGGCCCTCAGAAGCGCCGAAATCGCGTTTTCTCGCTGAGCCCAGTGGACGGTGACTCGGTATGAAAACTGCACGGAGGAGCTGTTTTATCGTTTCTACCGTGCAGTTCGACATGTAAACTGCCCAGAAACCGAATCTGCTGACAGATCGCAAATCGGCCGATATCGCGTTTTCGGCCCTCAGAAGCGCCGAAATCGCGTTTTCTCGCTGAGCCCAGTGGACGGTGACTCGGTATGAAAACTGCACGGAGGAGCTGTTTTATCGTTTCTACCGTGCAGTTCGACATGTAAACTGCCCAGAAACCGAATCTGCTGACAGATCGCAAATCGGCCGATATCGCGTTTTCGGCCCTCAGAAGCGCCGAAATCGCGTTTTCTCGCTGAGCCCAGTGGACGGTGACTCGGTATGAAAACTGCACGGAGGAGCTGTTTTATCGTTTCTACCGTGCAGTTCGACATGTAAACTGCCCAGAAACCGAATCTGCTGACAGATCGCAAATCGGCCGATATCGCGTTTTCGGCCCTCAGAAGCGCCGAAATCGCGTTTTCTCGCTGAGCCCAGTGGACGGTGACTCGGTATGAAAACTGCACGGAGGAGCTGTTTTATCGTTTCTACCGTGCAGTTCGACATGTAAACTGCCCAGAAACCGAATCTGCTGACAGATCGCAAATCGGCCGATATCGCGTTTTCGGCCCTCAGAAGCGCCGAAATCGCGTTTTCTCGCTGAGCCGAGTGGACGGTGACTCGGTATGAAAACTGCACGGAGGAGCTGTTTTATCGTTTCTACCGTGCAGTTCGACATGTAAACTGCCCAGAAACCGAATCTGCTGACAGATCGCAAATCGGCCGATATCGCGTTTTCGGCCCTCAGAAGCGCCGAAATCGCGTTTTCTCGCTGAGCCGAGTGGACGGTGACTCGGTATGAAAACTGCACGGAGGAGCTGTTTTATCGTTTCTACCGTGCAGTTCGACATGTAAACTGCCCAGAAACCGAATCTGCTGACAGATCGCAAATCGGCCGATATCGCGTTTTCGGCCCTCAGAAGCGCCGAAATCGCGTTTTCTCGCTGAGCCCAGTGGACGGTGACTCGGTATGAAAACTGCACGGAGGAGCTGTTTTATCGTTTCTACCGTGCAGTTCGACATGTAAACTGCCCAGAAACCGAATCTGCTGACAGATCGCAAATCGGCCGATATCGCGTTTTCGGCCCTCAGAAGCGCCGAAATCGCGTTTTCTCGCTGAGCCGAGTGGACGGTGACTCGGTATGAAAACTGCACGGAGGAGCTGTTTTATCGTTTCTACCGTGCAGTTCGACATGTAAACTGCCCAGAAACCGAATCTGCTGACAGATCGCAAATCGGCCGATATCGCGTTTTCGGCCCTCAGAAGCGCCGAAATCGCGTTTTCTCGCTGAGCCCAGTGGACGGTGACTCGGTATGAAAACTGCACGGAGGAGCTGTTTTATCGTTTCTACCGTGCAGTTCGACATGTAAACTGCCCAGAAACCGAATCTGCTGACAGATCGCAAATCGGCCGATATCGCGTTTTCGGCCCTCAGAAGCGCCGAAATCGCGTTTTCTCGCTGAGCCCAGTGGACGGTGACTCGGTATGAAAACTGCACGGAGGAGCTGTTTTATCGTTTCTACCGTGCAGTTCGACATGTAAACTGCCCAGAAACCGAATCTGCTGACAGATCGCAAATCGGCCGATATCGCGTTTTCGGCCCTCAGAAGCGCCGAAATCGCGTTTTCTCGCTGAGCCGAGTGGACGGTGACTCGGTATGAAAACTGCACGGAGGAGCTGTTTTATCGTTTCTACCGTGCAGTTCGACATGTAAACTGCCCAGAAACCGAATCTGCTGACAGATCGCAAATCGGCCGATATCGCGTTTTCGGCCCTCAGAAGCGCCGAAATCGCGTTTTCTCGCTGAGCCCAGTGGACGGTGACTCGGTATGAAAACTGCACGGAGGAGCTGTTTTATCGTTTCTACCGTGCAGTTCGACATGTAAACTGCCCAGAAACCGAATCTGCTGACAGATCGCAAATCGGCCGATATCGCGTTTTCGGCCCTCAGAAGCGCCGAAATCGCGTTTTCTCGCTGAGCCGAGTGGACGGTGACTCGGTATGAAAACTGCACGGAGGAGCTGTTTTATCGTTTCTACCGTGCAGTTCGACATGTAAACTGCCCAGAAACCGAATCTGCTGACAGATCGCAAATCGGCCGATATCGCGTTTTCGGCCCTCAGAAGCGCCGAAATCGCGTTTTCTCGCTGAGCCGAGTGGACGGTGACTCGGTATGAAAACTGCACGGAGGAGCTGTTTTATCGTTTCTACCGTGCAGTTCGACATGTAAACTGCCCAGAAACCGAATCTGCTGACAGATCGCAAATCGGCCGATATCGCGTTTTCGGCCCTCAGAAGCGCCGAAATCGCGTTTTCTCGCTGAGCCCAGTGGACGGTGACTCGGTATGAAAACTGCACGGAGGAGCTGTTTTATCGTTTCTACCGTGCAGTTCGACATGTAAACTGCCCAGAAACCGAATCTGCTGACAGATCGCAAATCGGCCGATATCGCGTTTTCGGCCCTCAGAAGCGCCGAAATCGCGTTTTCTCGCTGAGCCCAGTGGACGGTGACTCGGTATGAAAACTGCACGGAGGAGCTGTTTTATCGTTTCTACCGTGCAGTTCGACATGTAAACTGCCCAGAAACCGAATCTGCTGACAGATCGCAAATCGGCCGATATCGCGTTTTCGGCCCTCAGAAGCGCCGAAATCGCGTTTTCTCGCTGAGCCCAGTGGACGGTGACTCGGTATGAAAACTGCACGGAGGAGCTGTTTTATCGTTTCTACCGTGCAGTTCGACATGTAAACTGCCCAGAAACCGAATCTGCTGACAGATCGCAAATCGGCCGATATCGCGTTTTCGGCCCTCAGAAGCGCCGAAATCGCGTTTTCTCGCTGAGCCCAGTGGACGGTGACTCGGTATGAAAACTGCACGGAGGAGCTGTTTTATCGTTTCTACCGTGCAGTTCGACATGTAAACTGCCCAGAAACCGAATCTGCTGACAGATCGCAAATCGGCCGATATCGCGTTTTCGGCCCTCAGAAGCGCCGAAATCGCGTTTTCTCGCTGAGCCGAGTGGACGGTGACTCGGTATGAAAACTGCACGGAGGAGCTGTTTTATCGTTTCTACCGTGCAGTTCGACATGTAAACTGCCCAGAAACCGAATCTGCTGACAGATCGCAAATCGGCCGATATCGCGTTTTCGGCCCTCAGAAGCGCCGAAATCGCGTTTTCTCGCTGAGCCCAGTGGACGGTGACTCGGTATGAAAACTGCACGGAGGAGCTGTTTTATCGTTTCTACCGTGCAGTTCGACATGTAAACTGCCCAGAAACCGAATCTGCTGACAGATCGCAAATCGGCCGATATCGCGTTTTCGGCCCTCAGAAGCGCCGAAATCGCGTTTTCTCGCTGAGCCCAGTGGACGGTGACTCGGTATGAAAACTGCACGGAGGAGCTGTTTTATCGTTTCTACCGTGCAGTTCGACATGTAAACTGCCCAGAAACCGAATCTGCTGACAGATCGCAAATCGGCCGATATCGCGTTTTCGGCCCTCAGAAGCGCCGAAATCGCGTTTTCTCGCTGAGCCCAGTGGACGGTGACTCGGTATGAAAACTGCACGGAGGAGCTGTTTTATCGTTTCTACCGTGCAGTTCGACATGTAAACTGCCCAGAAACCGAATCTGCTGACAGATCGCAAATCGGCCGATATCGCGTTTTCGGCCCTCAGAAACCGCGCCGATATCGCGTTTTCGGCTCTCAGAAGCGCCGAAATCGCGTTTTCTCGCTGAGCCCAGTGGACGGTGACTCGGTATGAAAACTGCACGGAGGAGCTGTTTTATCGTTTCTACCGTGCAGTTCGACATGTAAACTGCCCAGAAACCGAATCTGCTGACAGATCGCAAATCGGCCGATATCGCGTTTTCGGCCCTCAGAAGCGCCGAAATCGCGTTTTCTCGCTGAGCCGAGTGGACGGTGACTCGGTATGAAAACTGCACGGAGGAGCTGTTTTATCGTTTCTACCGTGCAGTTCGACATGTAAACTGCCCAGAAACCGAATCTGCTGACAGATCGCAAATCGGCCGATATCGCGTTTTCGGCCCTCAGAAGCGCCGAAATCGCGTTTTCTCGCTGAGCCGAGTGGACGGTGACTCGGTATGAAAACTGCACGGAGGAGCTGTTTTATCGTTTCTACCGTGCAGTTCGACATGTAAACTGCCCAGAAACCGAATCTGCTGACAGATCGCAAATCGGCCGATATCGCGTTTTCGGCCCTCAGAAGCGCCGAAATCGCGTTTTCTCGCTGAGCCGAGTGGACGGTGACTCGGTATGAAAACTGCACGGAGGAGCTGTTTTATCGTTTCTACCGTGCAGTTCGACATGTAAACTGCCCAGAAACCGAATCTGCTGACAGATCGCAAATCGGCCGATATCGCGTTTTCGGCCCTCAGAAGCGCCGAAATCGCGTTTTCTCGCTGAGCCCAGTGGACGGTGACTCGGTATGAAAACTGCACGGAGGAGCTGTTTTATCGTTTCTACCGTGCAGTTCGACATGTAAACTGCCCAGAAACCGAATCTGCTGACAGATCGCAAATCGGCCGATATCGCGTTTTCGGCCCTCAGAAGCGCCGAAATCGCGTTTTCTCGCTGAGCCCAGTGGACGGTGACTCGGTATGAAAACTGCACGGAGGAGCTGTTTTATCGTTTCTACCGTGCAGTTCGACATGTAAACTGCCCAGAAACCGAATCTGCTGACAGATCGCAAATCGGCCGATATCGCGTTTTCGGCCCTCAGAAGCGCCGAAATCGCGTTTTCTCGCTGAGCCGAGTGGACGGTGACTCGGTATGAAAACTGCACGGAGGAGCTGTTTTATCGTTTCTACCGTGCAGTTCGACATGTAAACTGCCCAGAAACCGAATCTGCTGACAGATCGCAAATCGGCCGATATCGCGTTTTCGGCCCTCAGAAGCGCCGAAATCGCGTTTTCTCGCTGAGCCCAGTGGACGGTGACTCGGTATGAAAACTGCACGGAGGAGCTGTTTTATCGTTTCTACCGTGCAGTTCGACATGTAAACTGCCCAGAAACCGAATCTGCTGACAGATCGCAAATCGGCCGATATCGCGTTTTCGGCCCTCAGAAGCGCCGAAATCGCGTTTTCTCGCTGAGCCCAGTGGACGGTGACTCGGTATGAAAACTGCACGGAGGAGCTGTTTTATCGTTTCTACCGTGCAGTTCGACATGTAAACTGCCCAGAAACCGAATCTGCTGACAGATCGCAAATCGGCCGATATCGCGTTTTCGGCCCTCAGAAGCGCCGAAATCGCGTTTTCTCGCTGAGCCGAGTGGACGGTGACTCGGTATGAAAACTGCACGGAGGAGCTGTTTTATCGTTTCTACCGTGCAGTTCGACATGTAAACTGCCCAGAAACCGAATCTGCTGACAGATCGCAAATCGGCCGATATCGCGTTTTCGGCCCTCAGAAGCGCCGAAATCGCGTTTTCTCGCTGAGCCGAGTGGACGGTGACTCGGTATGAAAACTGCACGGAGGAGCTGTTTTATCGTTTCTACCGTGCAGTTCGACATGTAAACTGCCCAGAAACCGAATCTGCTGACAGATCGCAAATCGGCCGATATCGCGTTTTCGGCCCTCAGAAGCGCCGAAATCGCGTTTTCTCGCTGAGCCCAGTGGACGGTGACTCGGTATGAAAACTGCACGGAGGAGCTGTTTTATCGTTTCTACCGTGCAGTTCGACATGTAAACTGCCCAGAAACCGAATCTGCTGACAGATCGCAAATCGGCCGATATCGCGTTTTCGGCCCTCAGAAGCGCCGAAATCGCGTTTTCTCGCTGAGCCCAGTGGACGGTGACTCGGTATGAAAACTGCACGGAGGAGCTGTTTTATCGTTTCTACCGTGCAGTTCGACATGTAAACTGCCCAGAAACCGAATCTGCTGACAGATCGCAAATCGGCCGATATCGCGTTTTCGGCCCTCAGAAGCGCCGAAATCGCGTTTTCTCGCTGAGCCCAGTGGACGGTGACTCGGTATGAAAACTGCACGGAGGAGCTGTTTTATCGTTTCTACCGTGCAGTTCGACATGTAAACTGCCCAGAAACCGAATCTGCTGACAGATCGCAAATCGGCCGATATCGCGTTTTCGGCCCTCAGAAGCGCCGAAATCGCGTTTTCTCGCTGAGCCCAGTGGACGGTGACTCGGTATGAAAACTGCACGGAGGAGCTGTTTTATCGTTTCTACCGTGCAGTTCGACATGTAAACTGCCCAGAAACCGAATCTGCTGACAGATCGAAAATCGGCCGATATCGCGTTTTCGGCCCTCAGAAGCGCCGAAATCGCGTTTTCTCGCTGAGCCGAGTGGACGGTGACTCGGTATGAAAACTGCACGGAGGAGCTGTTTTATCGTTTCTACCGTGCAGTTCGACATGTAAACTGCCCAGAAACCGAATCTGCTGACAGATCGCAAATCGGCCGATATCGCGTTTTCGGCCCTCAGAAGCGCCGAAATCGCGTTTTCTCGCTGAGCCCAGTGGACGGTGACTCGGTATGAAAACTGCACGGAGGAGCTGTTTTATCGTTTCTACCGTGCAGTTCGACATGTAAACTGCCCAGAAACCGAATCTGCTGACAGATCGCAAATCGGCCGATATCGCGTTTTCGGCCCTCAGAAGCGCCGAAATCGCGTTTTCTCGCTGAGCCGAGTGGACGGTGACTCGGTATGAAAACTGCACGGAGGAGCTGTTTTATCGTTTCTACCGTGCAGTTCGACATGTAAACTGCCCAGAAACCGAATCTGCTGACAGATCGCAAATCGGCCGATATCGCGTTTTCGGCCCTCAGAAGCGCCGAAATCGCGTTTTCTCGCTGAGCCGAGTGGACGGTGACTCGGTATGAAAACTGCACGGAGGAGCTGTTTTATCGTTTCTACCGTGCAGTTCGACATGTAAACTGCCCAGAAACCGAATCTGCTGACAGATCGCAAATCGGCCGATATCGCGTTTTCGGCCCTCAGAAGCGCCGAAATCGCGTTTTCTCGCTGAGCCCAGTGGACGGTGACTCGGTATGAAAACTGCACGGAGGAGCTGTTTTATCGTTTCTACCGTGCAGTTCGACATGTAAACTGCCCAGAAACCGAATCTGCTGACAGATCGCAAATCGGCCGATATCGCGTTTTCGGCCCTCAGAAGCGCCGAAATCGCGTTTTCTCGCTGAGCCCAGTGGACGGTGACTCGGTATGAAAACTGCACGGAGGAGCTGTTTTATCGTTTCTACCGTGCAGTTCGACATGTAAACTGCCCAGAAACCGAATCTGCTGACAGATCGCAAATCGGCCGATATCGCGTTTTCGGCCCTCAGAAGCGCCGAAATCGCGTTTTCTCGCTGAGCCCAGTGGACGGTGACTCGGTATGAAAACTGCACGGAGGAGCTGTTTTATCGTTTCTACCGTGCAGTTCGACATGTAAACTGCCCAGAAACCGAATCTGCTGACAGATCGCAAATCGGCCGATATCGCGTTTTCGGCCCTCAGAAGCGCCGAAATCGCGTTTTCTCGCTGAGCCCAGTGGACGGTGACTCGGTATGAAAACTGCACGGAGGAGCTGTTTTATCGTTTCTACCGTGCAGTTCGACATGTAAACTGCCCAGAAACCGAATCTGCTGACAGATCGCAAATCGGCCGATATCGCGTTTTCGGCCCTCAGAAGCGCCGAAATCGCGTTTTCTCGCTGAGCCCAGTGGACGGTGACTCGGTATGAAAACTGCACGGAGGAGCTGTTTTATCGTTTCTACCGTGCAGTTCGACATGTAAACTGCCCAGAAACCGAATCTGCTGACAGATCGCAAATCGGCCGATATCGCGTTTTCGGCCCTCAGAAGCGCCGAAATCGCGTTTTCTCGCTGAGCCCAGTGGACGGTGACTCGGTATGAAAACTGCACGGAGGAGCTGTTTTATCGTTTCTACCGTGCAGTTCGACATGTAAACTGCCCAGAAACCGAATCTGCTGACAGATCGCAAATCGGCCGATATCGCGTTTTCGGCCCTCAGAAGCGCCGAAATCGCGTTTTCTCGCTGAGCCGAGTGGACGGTGACTCGGTATGAAAACTGCACGGAGGAGCTGTTTTATCGTTTCTACCGTGCAGTTCGACATGTAAACTGCCCAGAAACCGAATCTGCTGACAGATCGCAAATCGGCCGATATCGCGTTTTCGGCCCTCAGAAGCGCCGAAATCGCGTTTTCTCGCTGAGCCGAGTGGACGGTGACTCGGTATGAAAACTGCACGGAGGAGCTGTTTTATCGTTTCTACCGTGCAGTTCGACATGTAAACTGCCCAGAAACCGAATCTGCTGACAGATCGCAAATCGGCCGATATCGCGTTTTCGGCCCTCAGAAGCGCCGAAATCGCGTTTTCTCGCTGAGCCGAGTGGACGGTGACTCGGTATGAAAACTGCACGGAGGAGCTGTTTTATCGTTTCTACCGTGCAGTTCGACATGTAAACTGCCCAGAAACCGAATCTGCTGACAGATCGCAAATCGGCCGATATCGCGTTTTCGGCCCTCAGAAGCGCCGAAATCGCGTTTTCTCGCTGAGCCCAGTGGACGGTGACTCGGTATGAAAACTGCACGGAGGAGCTGTTTTATCGTTTCTACCGTGCAGTTCGACATGTAAACTGCCCAGAAACCGAATCTGCTGACAGATCGCAAATCGGCCGATATCGCGTTTTCGGCCCTCAGAAGCGCCGAAATCGCGTTTTCTCGCTGAGCCCAGTGGACGGTGACTCGGTATGAAAACTGCACGGAGGAGCTGTTTTATCGTTTCTACCGTGCAGTTCGACATGTAAACTGCCCAGAAACCGAATCTGCTGACAGATCGCAAATCGGCCGATATCGCGTTTTCGGCCCTCAGAAGCGCCGAAATCGCGTTTTCTCGCTGAGCCCAGTGGACGGTGACTCGGTATGAAAACTGCACGGAGGAGCTGTTTTATCGTTTCTACCGTGCAGTTCGACATGTAAACTGCCCAGAAACCGAATCTGCTGACAGATCGCAAATCGGCCGATATCGCGTTTTCGGCCCTCAGAAGCGCCGAAATCGCGTTTTCTCGCTGAGCCCAGTGGACGGTGACTCGGTATGAAAACTGCACGGAGGAGCTGTTTTATCGTTTCTACCGTGCAGTTCGACATGTAAACTGCCCAGAAACCGAATCTGCTGACAGATCGCAAATCGGCCGATATCGCGTTTTCGGCCCTCAGAAGCGCCGAAATCGCGTTTTCTCGCTGAGCCGAGTGGACGGTGACTCGGTATGAAAACTGCACGGAGGAGCTGTTTTATCGTTTCTACCGTGCAGTTCGACATGTAAACTGCCCAGAAACCGAATCTGCTGACAGATCGCAAATCGGCCGATATCGCGTTTTCGGCCCTCAGAAGCGCCGAAATCGCGTTTTCTCGCTGAGCCCAGTGGACGGTGACTCGGTATGAAAACTGCACGGAGGAGCTGTTTTATCGTTTCTACCGTGCAGTTCGACATGTAAACTGCCCAGAAACCGAATCTGCTGACAGATCGAAAATCGGCCGATATCGCGTTTTCGGCCCTCAGAAGCGCCGAAATCGCGTTTTCTCGCTGAGCCCAGTGGACGGTGACTCGGTATGAAAACTGCACGGAGGAGCTGTTTTATCGTTTCTACCGTGCAGTTCGACATGTAAACTGCCCAGAAACCGAATCTGCTGACAGATCGCAAATCGGCCGATATCGCGTTTTCGGCCCTCAGAAGCGCCGAAATCGCGTTTTCTCGCTGAGCCGAGTGGACGGTGACTCGGTATGAAAACTGCACGGAGGAGCTGTTTTATCGTTTCTACCGTGCAGTTCGACATGTAAACTGCCCAGAAACCGAATCTGCTGACAGATCGCAAATCGGCCGATATCGCGTTTTCGGCCCTCAGAAGCGCCGAAATCGCGTTTTCTCGCTGAGCCCAGTGGACGGTGACTCGGTATGAAAACTGCACGGAGGAGCTGTTTTATCGTTTCTACCGTGCAGTTCGACATGTAAACTGCCCAGAAACCGAATCTGCTGACAGATCGCAAATCGGCCGATATCGCGTTTTCGGCCCTCAGAAGCGCCGAAATCGCGTTTTCTCGCTGAGCCGAGTGGACGGTGACTCGGTATGAAAACTGCACGGAGGAGCTGTTTTATCGTTTCTACCGTGCAGTTCGACATGTAAACTGCCCAGAAACCGAATCTGCTGACAGATCGCAAATCGGCCGATATCGCGTTTTCGGCCCTCAGAAGCGCCGAAATCGCGTTTTCTCGCTGAGCCCAGTGGACGGTGACTCGGTATGAAAACTGCACGGAGGAGCTGTTTTATCGTTTCTACCGTGCAGTTCGACATGTAAACTGCCCAGAAACCGAATCTGCTGACAGATCGAAAATCGGCCGATATCGCGTTTTCGGCCCTCAGAAGCGCCGAAATCGCGTTTTCTCGCTGAGCCCAGTGGACGGTGACTCGGTATGAAAACTGCACGGAGGAGCTGTTTTATCGTTTCTACCGTGCAGTTCGACATGTAAACTGCCCAGAAACCGAATCTGCTGACAGATCGCAAATCGGCCGATATCGCGTTTTCGGCCCTCAGAAGCGCCGAAATCGCGTTTTCTCGCTGAGCCCAGTGGACGGTGACTCGGTATGAAAACTGCACGGAGGAGCTGTTTTATCGTTTCTACCGTGCAGTTCGACATGTAAACTGCCCAGAAACCGAATCTGCTGACAGATCGAAAATCGGCCGATATCGCGTTTTCGGCCCTCAGAAGCGCCGAAATCGCGTTTTCTCGCTGAGCCGAGTGGACGGTGACTCGGTATGAAAACTGCACGGAGGAGCTGTTTTATCGTTTCTACCGTGCAGTTCGACATGTAAACTGCCCAGAAACCGAATCTGCTGACAGATCGCAAATCGGCCGATATCGCGTTTTCGGCCCTCAGAAGCGCCGAAATCGCGTTTTCTCGCTGAGCCGAGTGGACGGTGACTCGGTATGAAAACTGCACGGAGGAGCTGTTTTATCGTTTCTACCGTGCAGTTCGACATGTAAACTGCCCAGAAACCGAATCTGCTGACAGATCGCAAATCGGCCGATATCGCGTTTTCGGCCCTCAGAAGCGCCGAAATCGCGTTTTCTCGCTGAGCCCAGTGGACGGTGACTCGGTATGAAAACTGCACGGAGGAGCTGTTTTATCGTTTCTACCGTGCAGTTCGACATGTAAACTGCCCAGAAACCGAATCTGCTGACAGATCGAAAATCGGCCGATATCGCGTTTTCGGCCCTCAGAAGCGCCGAAATCGCGTTTTCTCGCTGAGCCGAGTGGACGGTGACTCGGTATGAAAACTGCACGGAGGAGCTGTTTTATCGTTTCTACCGTGCAGTTCGACATGTAAACTGCCCAGAAACCGAATCTGCTGACAGATCGCAAATCGGCCGATATCGCGTTTTCGGCCCTCAGAAGCGCCGAAATCGCGTTTTCTCGCTGAGCCGAGTGGACGGTGACTCGGTATGAAAACTGCACGGAGGAGCTGTTTTATCGTTTCTACCGTGCAGTTCGACATGTAAACTGCCCAGAAACCGAATCTGCTGACAGATCGCAAATCGGCCGATATCGCGTTTTCGGCCCTCAGAAGCGCCGAAATCGCGTTTTCTCGCTGAGCCCAGTGGACGGTGACTCGGTATGAAAACTGCACGGAGGAGCTGTTTTATCGTTTCTACCGTGCAGTTCGACATGTAAACTGCCCAGAAACCGAATCTGCTGACAGATCGCAAATCGGCCGATATCGCGTTTTCGGCCCTCAGAAGCGCCGAAATCGCGTTTTCTCGCTGAGCCCAGTGGACGGTGACTCGGTATGAAAACTGCACGGAGGAGCTGTTTTATCGTTTCTACCGTGCAGTTCGACATGTAAACTGCCCAGAAACCGAATCTGCTGACAGATCGCAAATCGGCCGATATCGCGTTTTCGGCCCTCAGAAGCGCCGAAATCGCGTTTTCTCGCTGAGCCCAGTGGACGGTGACTCGGTATGAAAACTGCACGGAGGAGCTGTTTTATCGTTTCTACCGTGCAGTTCGACATGTAAACTGCCCAGAAACCGAATCTGCTGACAGATCGCAAATCGGCCGATATCGCGTTTTCGGCCCTCAGAAGCGCCGAAATCGCGTTTTCTCGCTGAGCCCAGTGGACGGTGACTCGGTATGAAAACTGCACGGAGGAGCTGTTTTATCGTTTCTACCGTGCAGTTCGACATGTAAACTGCCCAGAAACCGAATCTGCTGACAGATCGCAAATCGGCCGATATCGCGTTTTCGGCCCTCAGAAGCGCCGAAATCGCGTTTTCTCGCTGAGCCCAGTGGACGGTGACTCGGTATGAAAACTGCACGGAGGAGCTGTTTTATCGTTTCTACCGTGCAGTTCGACATGTAAACTGCCCAGAAACCGAATCTGCTGACAGATCGAAAATCGGCCGATATCGCGTTTTCGGCCCTCAGAAGCGCCGAAATCGCGTTTTCTCGCTGAGCCGAGTGGACGGTGACTCGGTATGAAAACTGCACGGAGGAGCTGTTTTATCGTTTCTACCGTGCAGTTCGACATGTAAACTGCCCAGAAACCGAATCTGCTGACAGATCGCAAATCGGCCGATATCGCGTTTTCGGCCCTCAGAAGCGCCGAAATCGCGTTTTCTCGCTGAGCCCAGTGGACGGTGACTCGGTATGAAAACTGCACGGAGGAGCTGTTTTATCGTTTCTACCGTGCAGTTCGACATGTAAACTGCCCAGAAACCGAATCTGCTGACAGATCGAAAATCGGCCGATATCGCGTTTTCGGCCCTCAGAAGCGCCGAAATCGCGTTTTCTCGCTGAGCCGAGTGGACGGTGACTCGGTATGAAAACTGCACGGAGGAGCTGTTTTATCGTTTCTACCGTGCAGTTCGACATGTAAACTGCCCAGAAACCGAATCTGCTGACAGATCGCAAATCGGCCGATATCGCGTTTTCGGCCCTCAGAAGCGCCGAAATCGCGTTTTCTCGCTGAGCCCAGTGGACGGTGACTCGGTATGAAAACTGCACGGAGGAGCTGTTTTATCGTTTCTACCGTGCAGTTCGACATGTAAACTGCCCAGAAACCGAATCTGCTGACAGATCGCAAATCGGCCGATATCGCGTTTTCGGCCCTCAGAAGCGCCGAAATCGCGTTTTCTCGCTGAGCCCAGTGGACGGTGACTCGGTATGAAAACTGCACGGAGGAGCTGTTTTATCGTTTCTACCGTGCAGTTCGACATGTAAACTGCCCAGAAACCGAATCTGCTGACAGATCGCAAATCGGCCGATATCGCGTTTTCGGCCCTCAGAAGCGCCGAAATCGCGTTTTCTCGCTGAGCCGAGTGGACGGTGACTCGGTATGAAAACTGCACGGAGGAGCTGTTTTATCGTTTCTACCGTGCAGTTCGACATGTAAACTGCCCAGAAACCGAATCTGCTGACAGATCGCAAATCGGCCGATATCGCGTTTTCGGCCCTCAGAAGCGCCGAAATCGCGTTTTCTCGCTGAGCCGAGTGGACGGTGACTCGGTATGAAAACTGCACGGAGGAGCTGTTTTATCGTTTCTACCGTGCAGTTCGACATGTAAACTGCCCAGAAACCGAATCTGCTGACAGATCGCAAATCGGCCGATATCGCGTTTTCGGCCCTCAGAAGCGCCGAAATCGCGTTTTCTCGCTGAGCCCAGTGGACGGTGACTCGGTATGAAAACTGCACGGAGGAGCTGTTTTATCGTTTCTACCGTGCAGTTCGACATGTAAACTGCCCAGAAACCGAATCTGCTGACAGATCGCAAATCGGCCGATATCGCGTTTTCGGCCCTCAGAAGCGCCGAAATCGCGTTTTCTCGCTGAGCCGAGTGGACGGTGACTCGGTATGAAAACTGCACGGAGGAGCTGTTTTATCGTTTCTACCGTGCAGTTCGACATGTAAACTGCCCAGAAACCGAATCTGCTGACAGATCGCAAATCGGCCGATATCGCGTTTTCGGCCCTCAGAAGCGCCGAAATCGCGTTTTCTCGCTGAGCCGAGTGGACGGTGACTCGGTATGAAAACTGCACGGAGGAGCTGTTTTATCGTTTCTACCGTGCAGTTCGACATGTAAACTGCCCAGAAACCGAATCTGCTGACAGATCGCAAATCGGCCGATATCGCGTTTTCGGCCCTCAGAAGCGCCGAAATCGCGTTTTCTCGCTGAGCCGAGTGGACGGTGACTCGGTATGAAAACTGCACGGAGGAGCTGTTTTATCGTTTCTACCGTGCAGTTCGACATGTAAACTGCCCAGAAACCGAATCTGCTGACAGATCGCAAATCGGCCGATATCGCGTTTTCGGCCCTCAGAAGCGCCGAAATCGCGTTTTCTCGCTGAGCCGAGTGGACGGTGACTCGGTATGAAAACTGCACGGAGGAGCTGTTTTATCGTTTCTACCGTGCAGTTCGACATGTAAACTGCCCAGAAACCGAATCTGCTGACAGATCGCAAATCGGCCGATATCGCGTTTTCGGCCCTCAGAAGCGCCGAAATCGCGTTTTCTCGCTGAGCCGAGTGGACGGTGACTCGGTATGAAAACTGCACGGAGGAGCTGTTTTATCGTTTCTACCGTGCAGTTCGACATGTAAACTGCCCAGAAACCGAATCTGCTGACAGATCGCAAATCGGCCGATATCGCGTTTTCGGCCCTCAGAAGCGCCGAAATCGCGTTTTCTCGCTGAGCCCAGTGGACGGTGACTCGGTATGAAAACTGCACGGAGGAGCTGTTTTATCGTTTCTACCGTGCAGTTCGACATGTAAACTGCCCAGAAACCGAATCTGCTGACAGATCGCAAATCGGCCGATATCGCGTTTTCGGCCCTCAGAAGCGCCGAAATCGCGTTTTCTCGCTGAGCCCAGTGGACGGTGACTCGGTATGAAAACTGCACGGAGGAGCTGTTTTATCGTTTCTACCGTGCAGTTCGACATGTAAACTGCCCAGAAACCGAATCTGCTGACAGATCGAAAATCGGCCGATATCGCGTTTTCGGCCCTCAGAAGCGCCGAAATCGCGTTTTCTCGCTGAGCCGAGTGGACGGTGACTCGGTATGAAAACTGCACGGAGGAGCTGTTTTATCGTTTCTACCGTGCAGTTCGACATGTAAACTGCCCAGAAACCGAATCTGCTGACAGATCGCAAATCGGCCGATATCGCGTTTTCGGCCCTCAGAAGCGCCGAAATCGCGTTTTCTCGCTGAGCCCAGTGGACGGTGACTCGGTATGAAAACTGCACGGAGGAGCTGTTTTATCGTTTCTACCGTGCAGTTCGACATGTAAACTGCCCAGAAACCGAATCTGCTGACAGATCGAAAATCGGCCGATATCGCGTTTTCGGCCCTCAGGAGTGCCGAAATCGCGTTTTCTCGCTGAGCCGAGTGGACGGTGACTCGGTATGAAAACTGCACGGAGGAGCTGTTTTATCGTTTCTACCGTGCAGTTCGACATGTAAACTGCCCAGAAACCGAATCTGCTGACAGATCGCAAATCGGCCGATATCGCGTTTTCGGCCCTCAGAAGCGCCGAAATCGCGTTTTCTCGCTGAGCCGCTGGACGGTGACTCGGTATGAAAACTGCACGGAGGAGCTGTTTTATCGTTTCTACCGTGCAGTTCGACATGTAAACTGCCCAGAAACCGAATCTGCTGACAGATCGAAAATCGGCCGATATCGCGTTTTCGGCCCTCAGAAGCGCCGAAATCGCGTTTTCTCGCTGAGCCGAGTGGACGGTGACTCGGTATGAAAACTGCACGGAGGAGCTGTTTTATCGTTTCTACCGTGCAGTTCGACATGTAAACTGCCCAGAAACCGAATCTGCTGACAGATCGCAAATCGGCCGATATCGCGTTTTCGGCCCTCAGAAGCGCCGAAATCGCGTTTTCTCGCTGAGCCGAGTGGACGGTGACTCGGTATGAAAACTGCACGGAGGAGCTGTTTTATCGTTTCTACCGTGCAGTTCGACATGTAAACTGCCCAGAAACCGAATCTGCTGACAGATCGCAAATCGGCCGATATCGCGTTTTCGGCCCTCAGAAGCGCCGAAATCGCGTTTTCTCGCTGAGCCGAGTGGACGGTGACTCGGTATGAAAACTGCACGGAGGAGCTGTTTTATCGTTTCTACCGTGCAGTTCGACATGTAAACTGCCCAGAAACCGAATCTGCTGACAGATCGCAAATCGGCCGATATCGCGTTTTCGGCCCTCAGAAGCGCCGAAATCGCGTTTTCTCGCTGAGCCGAGTGGACGGTGACTCGGTATGAAAACTGCACGGAGGAGCTGTTTTATCGTTTCTACCGTGCAGTTCGACATGTAAACTGCCCAGAAACCGAATCTGCTGACAGATCGCAAATCGGCCGATATCGCGTTTTCGGCCCTCAGAAGCGCCGAAATCGCGTTTTCTCGCTGAGCCGAGTGGACGGTGACTCGGTATGAAAACTGCACGGAGGAGCTGTTTTATCGTTTCTACCGTGCAGTTCGACATGTAAACTGCCCAGAAACCGAATCTGCTGACAGATCGAAAATCGGCCGATATCGCGTTTTCGGCCCTCAGAAGCGCCGAAATCGCGTTTTCTCGCTGAGCCGAGTGGACGGTGACTCGGTATGAAAACTGCACGGAGGAGCTGTTTTATCGTTTCTACCGTGCAGTTCGACATGTAAACTGCCCAGAAACCGAATCTGCTGACAGATCGCAAATCGGCCGATATCGCGTTTTCGGCCCTCAGGAGCGCCGAAATCGCGTTTTCTCGCTGAGCCCAGTGGACGGTGACTCGGTATGAAAACTGCACGGAGGAGCTGTTTTATCGTTTCTACCGTGCAGTTCGACATGTAAACTGCCCAGAAACCGAATCTGCTGACAGATCGAAAATCGGCCGATATCGCGTTTTCGGCCCTCAGAAGCGCCGAAATCGCGTTTTCTCGCTGAGCCGAGTGGACGGTGACTCGGTATGAAAACTGCACGGAGGAGCTGTTTTATCGTTTCTACCGTGCAGTTCGACATGTAAACTGCCCAGAAACCGAATCTGCTGACAGATCGCAAATCGGCCGATATCGCGTTTTCGGCCCTCAGAAGCGCCGAAATCGCGTTTTCTCGCTGAGCCGAGTGGACGGTGACTCGGTATGAAAACTGCACGGAGGAGCTGTTTTATCGTTTCTACCGTGCAGTTCGACATGTAAACTGCCCAGAAACCGAATCTGCTGACAGATCGCAAATCGGCCGATATCGCGTTTTCGGCCCTCAGAAGCGCCGAAATCGCGTTTTCTCGCTGAGCCGAGTGGACGGTGACTCGGTATGAAAACTGCACGGAGGAGCTGTTTTATCGTTTCTACCGTGCAGTTCGACATGTAAACTGCCCAGAAACCGAATCTGCTGACAGATCGCAAATCGGCCGATATCGCGTTTTCGGCCCTCAGAAGCGCCGAAATCGCGTTTTCTCGCTGAGCCCAGTGGACGGTGACTCGGTATGAAAACTGCACGGAGGAGCTGTTTTATCGTTTCTACCGTGCAGTTCGACATGTAAACTGCCCAGAAACCGAATCTGCTGACAGATCGCAAATCGGCCGATATCGCGTTTTCGGCCCTCAGAAGCGCCGAAATCGCGTTTTCTCGCTGAGCCGAGTGGACGGTGACTCGGTATGAAAACTGCACGGAGGAGCTGTTTTATCGTTTCTACCGTGCAGTTCGACATGTAAACTGCCCAGAAACCGAATCTGCTGACAGATCGCAAATCGGCCGATATCGCGTTTTCGGCCCTCAGAAGCGCCGAAATCGCGTTTTCTCGCTGAGCCCAGTGGACGGTGACTCGGTATGAAAACTGCACGGAGGAGCTGTTTTATCGTTTCTACCGTGCAGTTCGACATGTAAACTGCCCAGAAACCGAATCTGCTGACAGATCGCAAATCGGCCGATATCGCGTTTTCGGCCCTCAGAAGCGCCGAAATCGCGTTTTCTCGCTGAGCCCAGTGGACGGTGACTCGGTATGAAAACTGCACGGAGGAGCTGTTTTATCGTTTCTACCGTGCAGTTCGACATGTAAACTGCCCAGAAACCGAATCTGCTGACAGATCGAAAATCGGCCGATATCGCGTTTTCGGCCCTCAGAAGCGCCGAAATCGCGTTTTCTCGCTGAGCCGAGTGGACGGTGACTCGGTATGAAAACTGCACGGAGGAGCTGTTTTATCGTTTCTACCGTGCAGTTCGACATGTAAACTGCCCAGAAACCGAATCTGCTGACAGATCGCAAATCGGCCGATATCGCGTTTTCGGCCCTCAGAAGCGCCGAAATCGCGTTTTCTCGCTGAGCCCAGTGGACGGTGACTCGGTATGAAAACTGCACGGAGGAGCTGTTTTATCGTTTCTACCGTGCAGTTCGACATGTAAACTGCCCAGAAACCGAATCTGCTGACAGATCGCAAATCGGCCGATATCGCGTTTTCGGCCCTCAGAAGCGCCGAAATCGCGTTTTCTCGCTGAGCCGAGTGGACGGTGACTCGGTATGAAAACTGCACGGAGGAGCTGTTTTATCGTTTCTACCGTGCAGTTCGACATGTAAACTGCCCAGAAACCGAATCTGCTGACAGATCGCAAATCGGCCGATATCGCGTTTTCGGCCCTCAGAAGCGCCGAAATCGCGTTTTCTCGCTGAGCCGAGTGGACGGTGACTCGGTATGAAAACTGCACGGAGGAGCTGTTTTATCGTTTCTACCGTGCAGTTCGACATGTAAACTGCCCAGAAACCGAATCTGCTGACAGATCGCAAATCGGCCGATATCGCGTTTTCGGCCCTCAGAAGCGCCGAAATCGCGTTTTCTCGCTGAGCCGAGTGGACGGTGACTCGGTATGAAAACTGCACGGAGGAGCTGTTTTATCGTTTCTACCGTGCAGTTCGACATGTAAACTGCCCAGAAACCGAATCTGCTGACAGATCGCAAATCGGCCGATATCGCGTTTTCGGCCCTCAGAAGCGCCGAAATCGCGTTTTCTCGCTGAGCCCAGTGGACGGTGACTCGGTATGAAAACTGCACGGAGGAGCTGTTTTATCGTTTCTACCGTGCAGTTCGACATGTAAACTGCCCAGAAACCGAATCTGCTGACAGATCGCAAATCGGCCGATATCGCGTTTTCGGCCCTCAGAAGCGCCGAAATCGCGTTTTCTCGCTGAGCCGAGTGGACGGTGACTCGGTATGAAAACTGCACGGAGGAGCTGTTTTATCGTTTCTACCGTGCAGTTCGACATGTAAACTGCCCAGAAACCGAATCTGCTGACAGATCGCAAATCGGCCGATATCGCGTTTTCGGCCCTCAGAAGCGCCGAAATCGCGTTTTCTCGCTGAGCCCAGTGGACGGTGACTCGGTATGAAAACTGCACGGAGGAGCTGTTTTATCGTTTCTACCGTGCAGTTCGACATGTAAACTGCCCAGAAACCGAATCTGCTGACAGATCGCAAATCGGCCGATATCGCGTTTTCGGCCCTCAGAAGCGCCGAAATCGCGTTTTCTCGCTGAGCCCAGTGGACGGTGACTCGGTATGAAAACTGCACGGAGGAGCTGTTTTATCGTTTCTACCGTGCAGTTCGACATGTAAACTGCCCAGAAACCGAATCTGCTGACAGATCGCAAATCGGCCGATATCGCGTTTTCGGCCCTCAGAAGCGCCGAAATCGCGTTTTCTCGCTGAGCCGAGTGGACGGTGACTCGGTATGAAAACTGCACGGAGGAGCTGTTTTATCGTTTCTACCGTGCAGTTCGACATGTAAACTGCCCAGAAACCGAATCTGCTGACAGATCGCAAATCGGCCGATATCGCGTTTTCGGCCCTCAGAAGCGCCGAAATCGCGTTTTCTCGCTGAGCCGAGTGGACGGTGACTCGGTATGAAAACTGCACGGAGGAGCTGTTTTATCGTTTCTACCGTGCAGTTCGACATGTAAACTGCCCAGAAACCGAATCTGCTGACAGATCGCAAATCGGCCGATATCGCGTTTTCGGCCCTCAGAAGCGCCGAAATCGCGTTTTCTCGCTGAGCCCAGTGGACGGTGACTCGGTATGAAAACTGCACGGAGGAGCTGTTTTATCGTTTCTACCGTGCAGTTCGACATGTAAACTGCCCAGAAACCGAATCTGCTGACAGATCGCAAATCGGCCGATATCGCGTTTTCGGCCCTCAGAAGCGCCGAAATCGCGTTTTCTCGCTGAGCCGAGTGGACGGTGACTCGGTATGAAAACTGCACGGAGGAGCTGTTTTATCGTTTCTACCGTGCAGTTCGACATGTAAACTGCCCAGAAACCGAATCTGCTGACAGATCGCAAATCGGCCGATATCGCGTTTTCGGCCCTCAGAAGCGCCGAAATCGCGTTTTCTCGCTGAGCCCAGTGGACGGTGACTCGGTATGAAAACTGCACGGAGGAGCTGTTTTATCGTTTCTACCGTGCAGTTCGACATGTAAACTGCCCAGAAACCGAATCTGCTGACAGATCGCAAATCGGCCGATATCGCGTTTTCGGCCCTCAGAAGCGCCGAAATCGCGTTTTCTCGCTGAGCCGAGTGGACGGTGACTCGGTATGAAAACTGCACGGAGGAGCTGTTTTATCGTTTCTACCGTGCAGTTCGACATGTAAACTGCCCAGAAACCGAATCTGCTGACAGATCGCAAATCGGCCGATATCGCGTTTTCGGCCCTCAGAAGCGCCGAAATCGCGTTTTCTCGCTGAGCCGAGTGGACGGTGACTCGGTATGAAAACTGCACGGAGGAGCTGTTTTATCGTTTCTACCGTGCAGTTCGACATGTAAACTGCCCAGAAACCGAATCTGCTGACAGATCGCAAATCGGCCGATATCGCGTTTTCGGCCCTCAGAAGCGCCGAAATCGCGTTTTCTCGCTGAGCCGAGTGGACGGTGACTCGGTATGAAAACTGCACGGAGGAGCTGTTTTATCGTTTCTACCGTGCAGTTCGACATGTAAACTGCCCAGAAACCGAATCTGCTGACAGATCGCAAATCGGCCGATATCGCGTTTTCGGCCCTCAGAAGCGCCGAAATCGCGTTTTCTCGCTGAGCCCAGTGGACGGTGACTCGGTATGAAAACTGCACGGAGGAGCTGTTTTATCGTTTCTACCGTGCAGTTCGACATGTAAACTGCCCAGAAACCGAATCTGCTGACAGATCGCAAATCGGCCGATATCGCGTTTTCGGCCCTCAGAAGCGCCGAAATCGCGTTTTCTCGCTGAGCCCAGTGGACGGTGACTCGGTATGAAAACTGCACGGAGGAGCTGTTTTATCGTTTCTACCGTGCAGTTCGACATGTAAACTGCCCAGAAACCGAATCTGCTGACAGATCGCAAATCGGCCGATATCGCGTTTTCGGCCCTCAGAAGCGCCGAAATCGCGTTTTCTCGCTGAGCCGAGTGGACGGTGACTCGGTATGAAAACTGCACGGAGGAGCTGTTTTATCGTTTCTACCGTGCAGTTCGACATGTAAACTGCCCAGAAACCGAATCTGCTGACAGATCGCAAATCGGCCGATATCGCGTTTTCGGCCCTCAGAAGCGCCGAAATCGCGTTTTCTCGCTGAGCCCAGTGGACGGTGACTCGGTATGAAAACTGCACGGAGGAGCTGTTTTATCGTTTCTACCGTGCAGTTCGACATGTAAACTGCCCAGAAACCGAATCTGCTGACAGATCGCAAATCGGCCGATATCGCGTTTTCGGCCCTCAGAAGCGCCGAAATCGCGTTTTCTCGCTGAGCCCAGTGGACGGTGACTCGGTATGAAAACTGCACGGAGGAGCTGTTTTATCGTTTCTACCGTGCAGTTCGACATGTAAACTGCCCAGAAACCGAATCTGCTGACAGATCGCAAATCGGCCGATATCGCGTTTTCGGCCCTCAGAAGCGCCGAAATCGCGTTTTCTCGCTGAGCCGAGTGGACGGTGACTCGGTATGAAAACTGCACGGAGGAGCTGTTTTATCGTTTCTACCGTGCAGTTCGACATGTAAACTGCCCAGAAACCGAATCTGCTGACAGATCGCAAATCGGCCGATATCGCGTTTTCGGCCCTCAGAAGCGCCGAAATCGCGTTTTCTCGCTGAGCCGAGTGGACGGTGACTCGGTATGAAAACTGCACGGAGGAGCTGTTTTATCGTTTCTACCGTGCAGTTCGACATGTAAACTGCCCAGAAACCGAATCTGCTGACAGATCGCAAATCGGCCGATATCGCGTTTTCGGCCCTCAGAAGCGCCGAAATCGCGTTTTCTCGCTGAGCCCAGTGGACGGTGACTCGGTATGAAAACTGCACGGAGGAGCTGTTTTATCGTTTCTACCGTGCAGTTCGACATGTAAACTGCCCAGAAACCGAATCTGCTGACAGATCGCAAATCGGCCGATATCGCGTTTTCGGCCCTCAGAAGCGCCGAAATCGCGTTTTCTCGCTGAGCCCAGTGGACGGTGACTCGGTATGAAAACTGCACGGAGGAGCTGTTTTATCGTTTCTACCGTGCAGTTCGACATGTAAACTGCCCAGAAACCGAATCTGCTGACAGATCGCAAATCGGCCGATATCGCGTTTTCGGCCCTCAGAAGCGCCGAAATCGCGTTTTCTCGCTGAGCCGAGTGGACGGTGACTCGGTATGAAAACTGCACGGAGGAGCTGTTTTATCGTTTCTACCGTGCAGTTCGACATGTAAACTGCCCAGAAACCGAATCTGCTGACAGATCGCAAATCGGCCGATATCGCGTTTTCGGCCCTCAGAAGCGCCGAAATCGCGTTTTCTCGCTGAGCCGAGTGGACGGTGACTCGGTATGAAAACTGCACGGAGGAGCTGTTTTATCGTTTCTACCGTGCAGTTCGACATGTAAACTGCCCAGAAACCGAATCTGCTGACAGATCGCAAATCGGCCGATATCGCGTTTTCGGCCCTCAGAAGCGCCGAAATCGCGTTTTCTCGCTGAGCCCAGTGGACGGTGACTCGGTATGAAAACTGCACGGAGGAGCTGTTTTATCGTTTCTACCGTGCAGTTCGACATGTAAACTGCCCAGAAACCGAATCTGCTGACAGATCGCAAATCGGCCGATATCGCGTTTTCGGCCCTCAGAAGCGCCGAAATCGCGTTTTCTCGCTGAGCCGAGTGGACGGTGACTCGGTATGAAAACTGCACGGAGGAGCTGTTTTATCGTTTCTACCGTGCAGTTCGACATGTAAACTGCCCAGAAACCGAATCTGCTGACAGATCGCAAATCGGCCGATATCGCGTTTTCGGCCCTCAGAAGCGCCGAAATCGCGTTTTCTCGCTGAGCCCAGTGGACGGTGACTCGGTATGAAAACTGCACGGAGGAGCTGTTTTATCGTTTCTACCGTGCAGTTCGACATGTAAACTGCCCAGAAACCGAATCTGCTGACAGATCGCAAATCGGCCGATATCGCGTTTTCGGCCCTCAGAAGCGCCGAAATCGCGTTTTCTCGCTGAGCCCAGTGGACGGTGACTCGGTATGAAAACTGCACGGAGGAGCTGTTTTATCGTTTCTACCGTGCAGTTCGACATGTAAACTGCCCAGAAACCGAATCTGCTGACAGATCGCAAATCGGCCGATATCGCGTTTTCGGCCCTCAGAAGCGCCGAAATCGCGTTTTCTCGCTGAGCCGAGTGGACGGTGACTCGGTATGAAAACTGCACGGAGGAGCTGTTTTATCGTTTCTACCGTGCAGTTCGACATGTAAACTGCCCAGAAACCGAATCTGCTGACAGATCGCAAATCGGCCGATATCGCGTTTTCGGCCCTCAGAAGCGCCGAAATCGCGTTTTCTCGCTGAGCCCAGTGGACGGTGACTCGGTATGAAAACTGCACGGAGGAGCTGTTTTATCGTTTCTACCGTGCAGTTCGACATGTAAACTGCCCAGAAACCGAATCTGCTGACAGATCGCAAATCGGCCGATATCGCGTTTTCGGCCCTCAGAAGCGCCGAAATCGCGTTTTCTCGCTGAGCCGAGTGGACGGTGACTCGGTATGAAAACTGCACGGAGGAGCTGTTTTATCGTTTCTACCGTGCAGTTCGACATGTAAACTGCCCAGAAACCGAATCTGCTGACAGATCGCAAATCGGCCGATATCGCGTTTTCGGCCCTCAGAAGCGCCGAAATCGCGTTTTCTCGCTGAGCCCAGTGGACGGTGACTCGGTATGAAAACTGCACGGAGGAGCTGTTTTATCGTTTCTACCGTGCAGTTCGACATGTAAACTGCCCAGAAACCGAATCTGCTGACAGATCGCAAATCGGCCGATATCGCGTTTTCGGCCCTCAGAAGCGCCGAAATCGCGTTTTCTCGCTGAGCCGAGTGGACGGTGACTCGGTATGAAAACTGCACGGAGGAGCTGTTTTATCGTTTCTACCGTGCAGTTCGACATGTAAACTGCCCAGAAACCGAATCTGCTGACAGATCGCAAATCGGCCGATATCGCGTTTTCGGCCCTCAGAAGCGCCGAAATCGCGTTTTCTCGCTGAGCCGAGTGGACGGTGACTCGGTATGAAAACTGCACGGAGGAGCTGTTTTATCGTTTCTACCGCTCGGTATGAAAACAGCACGGAGGAGCTGTTTTATCGTTTCTACGGTGCAGTTCGACATGTAAACTGCCCAGAAAACGAATCTGCTGACAGATCGCAAATCGGCCGATATCGCGTTTTCGGCCCTCAGAAGCGCCGAAATCGCGTTTTCTCGCTGAGCCCAGTGGACGGTGACTCGGTATGAAAACTGCACGGAGGAGCTGTTTTATCGTTTCTACCGTGCAGTTCGACATGTAAACTGCCCAGAAACCGAATCTGCTGACAGATCGAAAATCGGCCGATATCGCGTTTTCGGCCCTCAGAAGCGCCGAAATCGCGTTTTCTCGTTGAGCCCAGTGGACAAACCGAATCTGCTGACAGATCGCAAATCGGCCGATATCGCGTTTTCGGCCCTCAGAAGCGCCGAAATCGCGTTTTCTCGCTGAGCCCAGTGGACGGTGACTCGGTATGAAAACTGCACGGAGGAGCTGTTTTATCGTTTCTACCGTGCAGTTCGACATGTAAACTGCCCAGAAACCGAATCTGCTGACAGATCGCAAATCGGCCGATATCGCGTTTTCGGCCCTCAGAAGCGCCGAAATCGCGTTTTCTCGCTGAGCCCAGTGGACGGTGACTCGGTATGAAAACTGCACGGAGGAGCTGTTTTATCGTTTCTACCGTGCAGTTCGACATGTAAACTGCCCAGAAACCGAATCTGCTGACAGATCGCAAATCGGCCGATATCGCGTTTTCGGCCCTCAGAAGCGCCGAAATCGCGTTTTCTCGCTGAGCCCAGTGGACGGTGACTCGGTATGAAAACTGCACGGAGGAGCTGTTTTATCGTTTCTACCGTGCAGTTCGACATGTAAACTGCCCAGAAACCGAATCTGCTGACAGATCGAAAATCGGCCGATATCGCGTTTTCGGCCCTCAGAAGCGCCGAAATCGCGTTTTCTCGCTGAGCCCAGTGGACGGTGACTCGGTATGAAAACTGCACGGAGGAGCTGTTTTATCGTTTCTACCGTGCAGTTCGACATGTAAACTGCCCAGAAACCGAATCTGCTGACAGATCGCAAATCGGCCGATATCGCGTTTTCGGCCCTCAGAAGCGCCGAAATCGCGTTTTCTCGCTGAGCCCAGTGGACGGTGACTCGGTATGAAAACTGCACGGAGGAGCTGTTTTATCGTTTCTACCGTGCAGTTCGACATGTAAACTGCCCAGAAACCGAATCTGCTGACAGATCGAAAATCGGCCGATATCGCGTTTTCGGCCCTCAGAAGCGCCGAAATCGCGTTTTCTCGCTGAGCCCAGTGGACGGTGACTCGGTATGAAAACTGCACGGAGGAGCTGTTTTATCGTTTCTACCGTGCAGTTCGACATGTAAACTGCCCAGAAACCGAATCTGCTGACAGATCGCAAATCGGCCGATATCGCGTTTTCGGCCCTCAGAAGCGCCGAAATCGCGTTTTCTCGCTGAGCCCAGTGGACGGTGACTCGGTATGAAAACTGCACGGAGGAGCTGTTTTATCGTTTCTACCGTGCAGTTCGACATGTAAACTGCCCAGAAACCGAATCTGCTGACAGATCGAAAATCGGCCGATATCGCGTTTTCGGCCCTCAGAAGCGCCGAAATCGCGTTTTCTCGCTGAGCCCAGTGGACGGTGACTCGGTATGAAAACTGCACGGAGGAGCTGTTTTATCGTTTCTACCGTGCAGTTCGACATGTAAACTGCCCAGAAACCGAATCTGCTGACAGATCGCAAATCGGCCGATATCGCGTTTTCGGCCCTCAGAAGCGCCGAAATCGCGTTTTCTCGCTGAGCCCAGTGGACGGTGACTCGGTATGAAAACTGCACGGAGGAGCTGTTTTATCGTTTCTACCGTGCAGTTCGACATGTAAACTGCCCAGAAACCGAATCTGCTGACAGATCGAAAATCGGCCGATATCGCGTTTTCGGCCCTCAGAAGCGCCGAAATCGCGTTTTCTCGCTGAGCCCAGTGGACGGTGACTCGGTATGAAAACTGCACGGAGGAGCTGTTTTATCGTTTCTACCGTGCAGTTCGACATGTAAACTGCCCAGAAACCGAATCTGCTGACAGATCGCAAATCGGCCGATATCGCGTTTTCGGCCCTCAGAAGCGCCGAAATCGCGTTTTCTCGCTGAGCCCAGTGGACGGTGACTCGGTATGAAAACTGCACGGAGGAGCTGTTTTATCGTTTCTACCGTGCAGTTCGACATGTAAACTGCCCAGAAACCGAATCTGCTGACAGATCGCAAATCGGCCGATATCGCGTTTTCGGCCCTCAGAAGCGCCGAAATCGCGTTTTCTCGCTGAGCCCAGTGGACGGTGACTCGGTATGAAAACTGCACGGAGGAGCTGTTTTATCGTTTCTACCGTGCAGTTCGACATGTAAACTGCCCAGAAACCGAATCTGCTGACAGATCGAAAATCGGCCGATATCGCGTTTTCGGCCCTCAGAAGCGCCGAAATCGCGTTTTCTCGCTGAGCCCAGTGGACGGTGACTCGGTATGAAAACTGCACGGAGGAGCTGTTTTATCGTTTCTACCGTGCAGTTCGACATGTAAACTGCCCAGAAACCGAATCTGCTGACAGATCGCAAATCGGCCGATATCGCGTTTTCGGCCCTCAGAAGCGCCGAAATCGCGTTTTCTCGCTGAGCCCAGTGGACGGTGACTCGGTATGAAAACTGCACGGAGGAGCTGTTTTATCGTTTCTACCGTGCAGTTCGACATGTAAACTGCCCAGAAACCGAATCTGCTGACAGATCGCAAATCGGCCGATATCGCGTTTTCGGCCCTCAGAAGCGCCGAAATCGCGTTTTCTCGCTGAGCCCAGTGGACGGTGACTCGGTATGAAAACTGCACGGAGGAGCTGTTTTATCGTTTCTACCGTGCAGTTCGACATGTAAACTGCCCAGAAACCGAATCTGCTGACAGATCGCAAATCGGCCGATATCGCGTTTTCGGCCCTCAGAAGCGCCGAAATCGCGTTTTCTCGCTGAGCCGAGTGGACGGTGACTCGGTATGAAAACTGCACGGAGGAGCTGTTTTATCGTTTCTACCGTGCAGTTCGACATGTAAACTGCCCAGAAACCGAATCTGCTGACAGATCGCAAATCGGCCGATATCGCGTTTTCGGCCCTCAGAAGCGCCGAAATCGCGTTTTCTCGCTGAGCCCAGTGGACGGTGACTCGGTATGAAAACTGCACGGAGGAGCTGTTTTATCGTTTCTACCGTGCAGTTCGACATGTAAACTGCCCAGAAACCGAATCTGCTGACAGATCGCAAATCGGCCGATATCGCGTTTTCGGCCCTCAGAAGCGCCGAAATCGCGTTTTCTCGCTGAGCCCAGTGGACGGTGACTCGGTATGAAAACTGCACGGAGGAGCTGTTTTATCGTTTCTACCGTGCAGTTCGACATGTAAACTGCCCAGAAACCGAATCTGCTGACAGATCGAAAATCGGCCGATATCGCGTTTTCGGCCCTCAGAAGCGCCGAAATCGCGTTTTCTCGCTGAGCCCAGTGGACGGTGACTCGGTATGAAAACTGCACGGAGGAGCTGTTTTATCGTTTCTACCGTGCAGTTCGACATGTAAACTGCCCAGAAACCGAATCTGCTGACAGATCGCAAATCGGCCGATATCGCGTTTTCGGCCCTCAGAAGCGCCGAAATCGCGTTTTCTCGCTGAGCCGAGTGGACGGTGACTCGGTATGAAAACTGCACGGAGGAGCTGTTTTATCGTTTCTACCGTGCAGTTCGACATGTAAACTGCCCAGAAACCGAATCTGCTGACAGATCGCAAATCGGCCGATATCGCGTTTTCGGCCCTCAGAAGCGCCGAAATCGCGTTTTCTCGCTGAGCCCAGTGGACGGTGACTCGGTATGAAAACTGCACGGAGGAGCTGTTTTATCGTTTCTACCGTGCAGTTCGACATGTAAACTGCCCAGAAACCGAATCTGCTGACAGATCGAAAATCGGCCGATATCGCGTTTTCGGCCCTCAGAAGCGCCGAAATCGCGTTTTCTCGCTGAGCCTAGTGGACGGTGACTCGGTATGAAAACAGCACGGAGGAGCTGTTTTATCGTTTCTACCGTGCAGTTCGACATGTAAACTGCCCAGAAAACGAATCTGCTGAACATGTAAACTGCCCAGAAACCGAATCTGCTGACAGATCGCAAATCGGCCGATATCGCGTTTTCGGCCCTCAGAAGCGCCGAAATCGCGTTTTCTCGCTGAGCCGAGTGGACGGTGACTCGGTATGAAAACTGCACGGAGGAGCTGTTTTATCGTTTCTACCGTGCAGTTCGACATGTAAACTGCCCAGAAACCGAATCTGCTGACAGATCGCAAATCGGCCGATATCGCGTTTTCGGCCCTCAGAAGCGCCGAAATCGCGTTTTCTCGCTGAGCCGAGTGGACGGTGACTCGGTATGAAAACTGCACGGAGGAGCTGTTTTATCGTTTCTACCGTGCAGTTCGACATGTAAACTGCCCAGAAACCGAATCTGCTGACAGATCGCAAATCGGCCGATATCGCGTTTTCGGCCCTCAGAAGCGCCGAAATCGCGTTTTCTCGCTGAGCCCAGTGGACGGTGACTCGGTATGAAAACTGCACGGAGGAGCTGTTTTATCGTTTCTACCGTGCAGTTCGACATGTAAACTGCCCAGAAACCGAATCTGCTGACAGATCGCAAATCGGCCGATATCGCGTTTTCGGCCCTCAGAAGCGCCGAAATCGCGTTTTCTCGCTGAGCCGAGTGGACGGTGACTCGGTATGAAAACTGCACGGAGGAGCTGTTTTATCGTTTCTACCGTGCAGTTCGACATGTAAACTGCCCAGAAACCGAATCTGCTGACAGATCGCAAATCGGCCGATATCGCGTTTTCGGCCCTCAGAAGCGCCGAAATCGCGTTTTCTCGCTGAGCCGAGTGGACGGTGACTCGGTATGAAAACTGCACGGAGGAGCTGTTTTATCGTTTCTACCGTGCAGTTCGACATGTAAACTGCCCAGAAACCGAATCTGCTGACAGATCGCAAATCGGCCGATATCGCGTTTTCGGCCCTCAGAAGCGCCGAAATCGCGTTTTCTCGCTGAGCCGAGTGGACGGTGACTCGGTATGAAAACTGCACGGAGGAGCTGTTTTATCGTTTCTACCGTGCAGTTCGACATGTAAACTGCCCAGAAACCGAATCTGCTGACAGATCGCAAATCGGCCGATATCGCGTTTTCGGCCCTCAGAAGCGCCGAAATCGCGTTTTCTCGCTGAGCCGAGTGGACGGTGACTCGGTATGAAAACTGCACGGAGGAGCTGTTTTATCGTTTCTACCGTGCAGTTCGACATGTAAACTGCCCAGAAACCGAATCTGCTGACAGATCGCAAATCGGCCGATATCGCGTTTTCGGCCCTCAGAAGCGCCGAAATCGCGTTTTCTCGCTGAGCCCAGTGGACGGTGACTCGGTATGAAAACTGCACGGAGGAGCTGTTTTATCGTTTCTACCGTGCAGTTCGACATGTAAACTGCCCAGAAACCGAATCTGCTGACAGATCGCAAATCGGCCGATATCGCGTTTTCGGCCCTCAGAAGCGCCGAAATCGCGTTTTCTCGCTGAGCCCAGTGGACGGTGACTCGGTATGAAAACTGCACGGAGGAGCTGTTTTATCGTTTCTACCGTGCAGTTCGACATGTAAACTGCCCAGAAACCGAATCTGCTGACAGATCGCAAATCGGCCGATATCGCGTTTTCGGCCCTCAGAAGCGCCGAAATCGCGTTTTCTCGCTGAGCCGAGTGGACGGTGACTCGGTATGAAAACTGCACGGAGGAGCTGTTTTATCGTTTCTACCGTGCAGTTCGACATGTAAACTGCCCAGAAACCGAATCTGCTGACAGATCGCAAATCGGCCGATATCGCGTTTTCGGCCCTCAGAAGCGCCGAAATCGCGTTTTCTCGCTGAGCCCAGTGGACGGTGACTCGGTATGAAAACTGCACGGAGGAGCTGTTTTATCGTTTCTACCGTGCAGTTCGACATGTAAACTGCCCAGAAACCGAATCTGCTGACAGATCGCAAATCGGCCGATATCGCGTTTTCGGCCCTCAGAAGCGCCGAAATCGCGTTTTCTCGCTGAGCCGAGTGGACGGTGACTCGGTATGAAAACTGCACGGAGGAGCTGTTTTATCGTTTCTACCGTGCAGTTCGACATGTAAACTGCCCAGAAACCGAATCTGCTGACAGATCGCAAATCGGCCGATATCGCGTTTTCGGCCCTCAGAAGCGCCGAAATCGCGTTTTCTCGCTGAGCCGAGTGGACGGTGACTCGGTATGAAAACTGCACGGAGGAGCTGTTTTATCGTTTCTACCGTGCAGTTCGACATGTAAACTGCCCAGAAACCGAATCTGCTGACAGATCGCAAATCGGCCGATATCGCGTTTTCGGCCCTCAGAAGCGCCGAAATCGCGTTTTCTCGCTGAGCCCAGTGGACGGTGACTCGGTATGAAAACTGCACGGAGGAGCTGTTTTATCGTTTCTACCGTGCAGTTCGACATGTAAACTGCCCAGAAACCGAATCTGCTGACAGATCGCAAATCGGCCGATATCGCGTTTTCGGCCCTCAGAAGCGCCGAAATCGCGTTTTCTCGCTGAGCCCAGTGGACGGTGACTCGGTATGAAAACTGCACGGAGGAGCTGTTTTATCGTTTCTACCGTGCAGTTCGACATGTAAACTGCCCAGAAACCGAATCTGCTGACAGATCGCAAATCGGCCGATATCGCGTTTTCGGCCCTCAGAAGCGCCGAAATCGCGTTTTCTCGCTGAGCCCAGTGGACGGTGACTCGGTATGAAAACTGCACGGAGGAGCTGTTTTATCGTTTCTACCGTGCAGTTCGACATGTAAACTGCCCAGAAACCGAATCTGCTGACAGATCGCAAATCGGCCGATATCGCGTTTTCGGCCCTCAGAAGCGCCGAAATCGCGTTTTCTCGCTGAGCCGAGTGGACGGTGACTCGGTATGAAAACTGCACGGAGGAGCTGTTTTATCGTTTCTACCGTGCAGTTCGACATGTAAACTGCCCAGAAACCGAATCTGCTGACAGATCGCAAATCGGCCGATATCGCGTTTTCGGCCCTCAGAAGCGCCGAAATCGCGTTTTCTCGCTGAGCCCAGTGGACGGTGACTCGGTATGAAAACTGCACGGAGGAGCTGTTTTATCGTTTCTACCGTGCAGTTCGACATGTAAACTGCCCAGAAACCGAATCTGCTGACAGATCGCAAATCGGCCGATATCGCGTTTTCGGCCCTCAGAAGCGCCGAAATCGCGTTTTCTCGCTGAGCCGAGTGGACGGTGACTCGGTATGAAAACTGCACGGAGGAGCTGTTTTATCGTTTCTACCGTGCAGTTCGACATGTAAACTGCCCAGAAACCGAATCTGCTGACAGATCGCAAATCGGCCGATATCGCGTTTTCGGCCCTCAGAAGCGCCGAAATCGCGTTTTCTCGCTGAGCCCAGTGGACGGTGACTCGGTATGAAAACTGCACGGAGGAGCTGTTTTATCGTTTCTACCGTGCAGTTCGACATGTAAACTGCCCAGAAACCGAATCTGCTGACAGATCGCAAATCGGCCGATATCGCGTTTTCGGCCCTCAGAAGCGCCGAAATCGCGTTTTCTCGCTGAGCCCAGTGGACGGTGACTCGGTATGAAAACTGCACGGAGGAGCTGTTTTATCGTTTCTACCGTGCAGTTCGACATGTAAACTGCCCAGAAACCGAATCTGCTGACAGATCGCAAATCGGCCGATATCGCGTTTTCGGCCCTCAGAAGCGCCGAAATCGCGTTTTCTCGCTGAGCCGAGTGGACGGTGACTCGGTATGAAAACTGCACGGAGGAGCTGTTTTATCGTTTCTACCGTGCAGTTCGACATGTAAACTGCCCAGAAACCGAATCTGCTGACAGATCGCAAATCGGCCGATATCGCGTTTTCGGCCCTCAGAAGCGCCGAAATCGCGTTTTCTCGCTGAGCCCAGTGGACGGTGACTCGGTATGAAAACTGCACGGAGGAGCTGTTTTATCGTTTCTACCGTGCAGTTCGACATGTAAACTGCCCAGAAACCGAATCTGCTGACAGATCGCAAATCGGCCGATATCGCGTTTTCGGCCCTCAGCTGCGCCGAAATCGCGTTTTCTCGCTGAGCCGAGTGGACGGTGACTCGGTATGAAAACTGCACGGAGGAGCTGTTTTATCGTTTCTACCGTGCAGTTCGACATGTAAACTGCCCAGAAACCGAATCTGCTGACAGATCGCAAATCGGCCGATATCGCGTTTTCGGCCCTCAGAAGCGCCGAAATCGCGTTTTCTCGCTGAGCCCAGTGGACGGTGACTCGGTATGAAAACTGCACGGAGGAGCTGTTTTATCGTTTCTACCGTGCAGTTCGACATGTAAACTGCCCAGAAACCGAATCTGCTGACAGATCGAAAATCGGCCGATATCGCGTTTTCGGCCCTCAGAAGCGCCGATAATCGCGTTTTCTCGCTGAGCCGAGTGGACGGTGACTCGGTATGAAAACTGCACGGAGGAGCTGTTTTATCGTTTCTACCGTGCAGTTCGACATGTAAACTGCCCAGAAACCGAATCTGCTGACAGATCGCAAATCGGCCGATATCGCGTTTTCGGCCCTCAGAAGCGCCGAAATCGCGTTTTCTCGCTGAGCCCAGTGGACGGTGACTCGGTATGAAAACTGCACGGAGGAGCTGTTTTATCGTTTCTACCGTGCAGTTCGACATGTAAACTGCCCAGAAACCGAATCTGCTGACAGATCGCAAATCGGCCGATATCGCGTTTTCGGCCCTCAGAAGCGCCGAAATCGCGTTTTCTCGCTGAGCCGAGTGGACGGTGACTCGGTATGAAAACTGCACGGAGGAGCTGTTTTATCGTTTCTACCGTGCAGTTCGACATGTAAACTGCCCAGAAACCGAATCTGCTGACAGATCGCAAATCGGCCGATATCGCGTTTTCGGCCCTCAGAAGCGCCGAAATCGCGTTTTCTCGCTGAGCCCAGTGGACGGTGACTCGGTATGAAAACTGCACGGAGGAGCTGTTTTATCGTTTCTACCGTGCAGTTCGACATGTAAACTGCCCAGAAACCGAATCTGCTGACAGATCGCAAATCGGCCGATATCGCGTTTTCGGCCCTCAGAAGCGCCGAAATCGCGTTTTCTCGCTGAGCCGAGTGGACGGTGACTCGGTATGAAAACTGCACGGAGGAGCTGTTTTATCGTTTCTACCGTGCAGTTCGACATGTAAACTGCCCAGAAACCGAATCTGCTGACAGATCGCAAATCGGCCGATATCGCGTTTTCGGCCCTCAGAAGCGCCGAAATCGCGTTTTCTCGCTGAGCCCAGTGGACGGTGACTCGGTATGAAAACTGCACGGAGGAGCTGTTTTATCGTTTCTACCGTGCAGTTCGACATGTAAACTGCCCAGAAACCGAATCTGCTGACAGATCGCAAATCGGCCGATATCGCGTTTTCGGCCCTCAGAAGCGCCGAAATCGCGTTTTCTCGCTGAGCCGAGTGGACGGTGACTCGGTATGAAAACTGCACGGAGGAGCTGTTTTATCGTTTCTACCGTGCAGTTCGACATGTAAACTGCCCAGAAACCGAATCTGCTGACAGATCGCAAATCGGCCGATATCGCGTTTTCGGCCCTCAGAAGCGCCGAAATCGCGTTTTCTCGCTGAGCCCAGTGGACGGTGACTCGGTATGAAAACTGCACGGAGGAGCTGTTTTATCGTTTCTACCGTGCAGTTCGACATGTAAACTGCCCAGAAACCGAATCTGCTGACAGATCGCAAATCGGCCGATATCGCGTTTTCGGCCCTCAGAAGCGCCGAAATCGCGTTTTCTCGCTGAGCCCAGTGGACGGTGACTCGGTATGAAAACTGCACGGAGGAGCTGTTTTATCGTTTCTACCGTGCAGTTCGACATGTAAACTGCCCAGAAACCGAATCTGCTGACAGATCGCAAATCGGCCGATATCGCGTTTTCGGCCCTCAGAAGCGCCGAAATCGCGTTTTCTCGCTGAGCCCAGTGGACGGTGACTCGGTATGAAAACTGCACGGAGGAGCTGTTTTATCGTTTCTACCGTGCAGTTCGACATGTAAACTGCCCAGAAACCGAATCTGCTGACAGATCGCAAATCGGCCGATATCGCGTTTTCGGCCCTCAGAAGCGCCGAAATCGCGTTTTCTCGCTGAGCCCAGTGGACGGTGACTCGGTATGAAAACTGCACGGAGGAGCTGTTTTATCGTTTCTACCGTGCAGTTCGACATGTAAACTGCCCAGAAACCGAATCTGCTGACAGATCGCAAATCGGCCGATATCGCGTTTTCGGCCCTCAGAAGCGCCGAAATCGCGTTTTCTCGCTGAGCCCAGTGGACGGTGACTCGGTATGAAAACTGCACGGAGGAGCTGTTTTATCGTTTCTACCGTGCAGTTCGACATGTAAACTGCCCAGAAACCGAATCTGCTGACAGATCGCAAATCGGCCGATATCGCGTTTTCGGCCCTCAGAAGCGCCGAAATCGCGTTTTCTCGCTGAGCCGAGTGGACGGTGACTCGGTATGAAAACTGCACGGAGGAGCTGTTTTATCGTTTCTACCGTGCAGTTCGACATGTAAACTGCCCAGAAACCGAATCTGCTGACAGATCGCAAATCGGCCGATATCGCGTTTTCGGCCCTCAGAAGCGCCGAAATCGCGTTTTCTCGCTGAGCCCAGTGGACGGTGACTCGGTATGAAAACTGCACGGAGGAGCTGTTTTATCGTTTCTACCGTGCAGTTCGACATGTAAACTGCCCAGAAACCGAATCTGCTGACAGATCGCAAATCGGCCGATATCGCGTTTTCGGCCCTCAGAAGCGCCGAAATCGCGTTTTCTCGCTGAGCCGAGTGGACGGTGACTCGGTATGAAAACTGCACGGAGGAGCTGTTTTATCGTTTCTACCGTGCAGTTCGACATGTAAACTGCCCAGAAACCGAATCTGCTGACAGATCGCAAATCGGCCGATATCGCGTTTTCGGCCCTCAGAAGCGCCGAAATCGCGTTTTCTCGCTGAGCCCAGTGGACGGTGACTCGGTATGAAAACTGCACGGAGGAGCTGTTTTATCGTTTCTACCGTGCAGTTCGACATGTAAACTGCCCAGAAACCGAATCTGCTGACAGATCGCAAAATCGGCCGATATCGCGTTTTCGGCCCTCAGAAGCGCCGAAATCGCGTTTTCTCGCTGAGCCCAGTGGACGGTGACTCGGTATGAAAACTGCACGGAGGAGCTGTTTTATCGTTTCTACCGTGCAGTTCGACATGTAAACTGCCCAGAAACCGAATCTGCTGACAGATCGCAAATCGGCCGATATCGCGTTTTCGGCCCTCAGAAGCGCCGAAATCGCGTTTTCTCGCTGAGCCCAGTGGACGGTGACTCGGTATGAAAACTGCACGGAGGAGCTGTTTTATCGTTTCTACCGTGCAGTTCGACATGTAAACTGCCCAGAAACCGAATCTGCTGACAGATCGCAAATCGGCCGATATCGCGTTTTCGGCCCTCAGAAGCGCCGAAATCGCGTTTTCTCGCTGAGCCCAGTGGACGGTGACTCGGTATGAAAACTGCACGGAGGAGCTGTTTTATCGTTTCTACCGTGCAGTTCGACATGTAAACTGCCCAGAAACCGAATCTGCTGACAGATCGAAAATCGGCCGATATCGCGTTTTCGGCCCTCAGAAGCGCCGAAATCGCGTTTTCTCGCTGAGCCCAGTGGACGGTGACTCGGTATGAAAACTGCACGGAGGAGCTGTTTTATCGTTTCTACCGTGCAGTTCGACATGTAAACTGCCCAGAAACCGAATCTGCTGACAGATCGAAAATCGGCCGATATCGCGTTTTCGGCCCTCAGAAGCGCCGAAATCGCGTTTTCTCGCTGAGCCGAGTGGACGGTGACTCGGTATGAAAACTGCACGGAGGAGCTGTTTTATCGTTTCTACCGTGCAGTTCGACATGTAAACTGCCCAGAAACCGAATCTGCTGACAGATCGCAAATCGGCCGATATCGCGTTTTCGGCCCTCAGAAGCGCCGAAATCGCGTTTTCTCGCTGAGCCCAGTGGACGGTGACTCGGTATGAAAACTGCACGGAGGAGCTGTTTTATCGTTTCTACCGTGCAGTTCGACATGTAAACTGCCCAGAAACCGAATCTGCTGACAGATCGCAAATCGGCCGATATCGCGTTTTCGGCCCTCAGAAGCGCCGAAATCGCGTTTTCTCGCTGAGCCCAGTGGACGGTGACTCGGTATGAAAACTGCACGGAGGAGCTGTTTTATCGTTTCTACCGTGCAGTTCGACATGTAAACTGCCCAGAAACCGAATCTGCTGACAGATCGCAAATCGGCCGATATCGCGTTTTCGGCCCTCAGAAGCGCCGAAATCGCGTTTTCTCGCTGAGCCCAGTGGACGGTGACTCGGTATGAAAACTGCACGGAGGAGCTGTTTTATCGTTTCTACCGTGCAGTTCGACATGTAAACTGCCCAGAAACCGAATCTGCTGACAGATCGCAAATCGGCCGATATCGCGTTTTCGGCCCTCAGAAGCGCCGAAATCGCGTTTTCTCGCTGAGCCGAGTGGACGGTGACTCGGTATGAAAACTGCACGGAGGAGCTGTTTTATCGTTTCTACCGTGCAGTTCGACATGTAAACTGCCCAGAAACCGAATCTGCTGACAGATCGCAAATCGGCCGATATCGCGTTTTCGGCCCTCAGAAGCGCCGAAATCGCGTTTTCTCGCTGAGCCCAGTGGACGGTGACTCGGTATGAAAACTGCACGGAGGAGCTGTTTTATCGTTTCTACCGTGCAGTTCGACATGTAAACTGCCCAGAAACCGAATCTGCTGACAGATCGAAAATCGGCCGATATCGCGTTTTCGGCCCTCAGAAGCGCCGAAATCGCGTTTTCTCGCTGAGCCCAGTGGACGGTGACTCGGTATGAAAACTGCACGGAGGAGCTGTTTTATCGTTTCTACCGTGCAGTTCGACATGTAAACTGCCCAGAAACCGAATCTGCTGACAGATCGCAAATCGGCCGATATCGCGTTTTCGGCCCTCAGAAGCGCCGAAATCGCGTTTTCTCGCTGAGCCCAGTGGACGGTGACTCGGTATGAAAACTGCACGGAGGAGCTGTTTTATCGTTTCTACCGTGCAGTTCGACATGTAAACTGCCCAGAAACCGAATCTGCTGACAGATCGCAAATCGGCCGATATCGCGTTTTCGGCCCTCAGAAGCGCCGAAATCGCGTTTTCTCGCTGAGCCGAGTGGACGGTGACTCGGTATGAAAACTGCACGGAGGAGCTGTTTTATCGTTTCTACCGTGCAGTTCGACATGTAAACTGCCCAGAAACCGAATCTGCTGACAGATCGCAAATCGGCCGATATCGCGTTTTCGGCCCTCAGAAGCGCCGAAATCGCGTTTTCTCGCTGAGCCCAGTGGACGGTGACTCGGTATGAAAACTGCACGGAGGAGCTGTTTTATCGTTTCTACCGTGCAGTTCGACATGTAAACTGCCCAGAAACCGAATCTGCTGACAGATCGCAAATCGGCCGATATCGCGTTTTCGGCCCTCAGAAGCGCCGAAATCGCGTTTTCTCGCTGAGCCCAGTGGACGGTGACTCGGTATGAAAACTGCACGGAGGAGCTGTTTTATCGTTTCTACCGTGCAGTTCGACATGTAAACTGCCCAGAAACCGAATCTGCTGACAGATCGCAAATCGGCCGATATCGCGTTTTCGGCCCTCAGAAGCGCCGAAATCGCGTTTTCTCGCTGAGCCCAGTGGACGGTGACTCGGTATGAAAACTGCACGGAGGAGCTGTTTTATCGTTTCTACCGTGCAGTTCGACATGTAAACTGCCCAGAAACCGAATCTGCTGACAGATCGAAAATCGGCCGATATCGCGTTTTCGGCCCTCAGAAGCGCCGAAATCGCGTTTTCTCGCTGAGCCCAGTGGACGGTGACTCGGTATGAAAACTGCACGGAGGAGCTGTTTTATCGTTTCTACCGTGCAGTTCGACATGTAAACTGCCCAGAAACCGAATCTGCTGACAGATCGCAAATCGGCCGATATCGCGTTTTCGGCCCTCAGAAGCGCCGAAATCGCGTTTTCTCGCTGAGCCCAGTGGACGGTGACTCGGTATGAAAACTGCACGGAGGAGCTGTTTTATCGTTTCTACCGTGCAGTTCGACATGTAAACTGCCCAGAAACCGAATCTGCTGACAGATCGCAAATCGGCCGATATCGCGTTTTCGGCCCTCAGAAGCGCCGAAATCGCGTTTTCTCGCTGAGCCCAGTGGACGGTGACTCGGTATGAAAACTGCACGGAGGAGCTGTTTTATCGTTTCTACCGTGCAGTTCGACATGTAAACTGCCCAGAAACCGAATCTGCTGACAGATCGCAAATCGGCCGATATCGCGTTTTCGGCCCTCAGAAGCGCCGAAATCGCGTTTTCTCGCTGAGCCCAGTGGACGGTGACTCGGTATGAAAACTGCACGGAGGAGCTGTTTTATCGTTTCTACCGTGCAGTTCGACATGTAAACTGCCCAGAAACCGAATCTGCTGACAGATCGCAAATCGGCCGATATCGCGTTTTCGGCCCTCAGAAGCGCCGAAATCGCGTTTTCTCGCTGAGCCCAGTGGACGGTGACTCGGTATGAAAACTGCACGGAGGAGCTGTTTTATCGTTTCTACCGTGCAGTTCGACATGTAAACTGCCCAGAAACCGAATCTGCTGACAGATCGCAAATCGGCCGATATCGCGTTTTCGGCCCTCAGAAGCGCCGAAATCGCGTTTTCTCGCTGAGCCCAGTGGACGGTGACTCGGTATGAAAACTGCACGGAGGAGCTGTTTTATCGTTTCTACCGTGCAGTTCGACATGTAAACTGCCCAGAAACCGAATCTGCTGACAGATCGCAAATCGGCCGATATCGCGTTTTCGGCCCTCAGAAGCGCCGAAATCGCGTTTTCTCGCTGAGCCCAGTGGACGGTGACTCGGTATGAAAACTGCACGGAGGAGCTGTTTTATCGTTTCTACCGTGCAGTTCGACATGTAAACTGCCCAGAAACCGAATCTGCTGACAGATCGCAAATCGGCCGATATCGCGTTTTCGGCCCTCAGAAGCGCCGAAATCGCGTTTTCTCGCTGAGCCCAGTGGACGGTGACTCGGTATGAAAACTGCACGGAGGAGCTGTTTTATCGTTTCTACCGTGCAGTTCGACATGTAAACTGCCCAGAAACCGAATCTGCTGACAGATCGCAAATCGGCCGATATCGCGTTTTCGGCCCTCAGAAGCGCCGAAATCGCGTTTTCTCGCTGAGCCCAGTGGACGGTGACTCGGTATGAAAACTGCACGGAGGAGCTGTTTTATCGTTTCTACCGTGCAGTTCGACATGTAAACTGCCCAGAAACCGAATCTGCTGACAGATCGCAAATCGGCCGATATCGCGTTTTCGGCCCTCAGAAGCGCCGAAATCGCGTTTTCTCGCTGAGCCCAGTGGACGGTGACTCGGTATGAAAACTGCACGGAGGAGCTGTGTTATCGTTTCTACCGTGCAGTTCGACATGTAAACTGCCCAGAAACCGAATCTGCTGACAGATCGCAAATCGGCCGATATCGCGTTTTCGGCCCTCAGAAGCGCCGAAATCGCGTTTTCTCGCTGAGCCCAGTGGACGGTGACTCGGTATGAAAACTGCACGGAGGAGCTGTTTTATCGTTTCTACCGTGCAGTTCGACATGTAAACTGCCCAGAAACCGAATCTGCTGACAGATCGCAAATCGGCCGATATCGCGTTTTCGGCCCTCAGAAGCGCCGAAATCGCGTTTTCTCGCTGAGCCCAGTGGACGGTGACTCGGTATGAAAACTGCACGGAGGAGCTGTTTTATCGTTTCTACCGTGCAGTTCGACATGTAAACTGCCCAGAAACCGAATCTGCTGACAGATCGCAATCGGCCGATATCGCGTTTTCGGCCCTCAGAAGCGCCGAAATCGCGTTTTCTCGCTGAGCCCAGTGGACGGTGACTCGGTATGAAAACTGCACGGAGGAGCTGTTTTATCGTTTCTACCGTGCAGTTCGACATGTAAACTGCCCAGAAACCGAATCTGCTGACAGATCGCAAATCGGCCGATATCGCGTTTTCGGCCCTCAGAAGCGCCGAAATCGCGTTTTCTCGCTGAGCCCAGTGGACGGTGACTCGGTATGAAAACTGCACGGAGGAGCTGTTTTATCGTTTCTACCGTGCAGTTCGACATGTAAACTGCCCAGAAACCGAATCTGCTGACAGATCGCAAATCGGCCGATATCGCGTTTTCGGCCCTCAGAAGCGCCGAAATCGCGTTTTCTCGCTGAGCCCAGTGGACGGTGACTCGGTATGAAAACTGCACGGAGGAGCTGTTTTATCGTTTCTACCGTGCAGTTCGACATGTAAACTGCCCAGAAACCGAATCTGCTGACAGATCGAAAATCGGCCGATATCGCGTTTTCGGCCCTCAGAAGCGCCGAAATCGCGTTTTCTCGCTGAGCCCAGTGGACGGTGACTCGGTATGAAAACTGCACGGAGGAGCTGTTTTATCGTTTCTACCGTGCAGTTCGACATGTAAACTGCCCAGAAACCGAATCTGCTGACAGATCGCAAATCGGCCGATATCGCGTTTTCGGCCCTCAGAAGCGCCGAAATCGCGTTTTCTCGCTGAGCCCAGTGGACGGTGACTCGGTATGAAAACTGCACGGAGGAGCTGTTTTATCGTTTCTACCGTGCAGTTCGACATGTAAACTGCCCAGAAACCGAATCTGCTGACAGATCGCAAATCGGCCGATATCGCGTTTTCGGCCCTCAGAAGCGCCGAAATCGCGTTTTCTCGCTGAGCCCAGTGGACGGTGACTCGGTATGAAAACTGCACGGAGGAGCTGTTTTATCGTTTCTACCGTGCAGTTCGACATGTAAACTGCCCAGAAACCGAATCTGCTGACAGATCGCAAATCGGCCGATATCGCGTTTTCGGCCCTCAGAAGCGCCGAAATCGCGTTTTCTCGCTGAGCCCAGTGGACGGTGACTCGGTATGAAAACTGCACGGAGGAGCTGTTTTATCGTTTCTACCGTGCAGTTCGACATGTAAACTGCCCAGAAACCGAATCTGCTGACAGATCGCAAATCGGCCGATATCGCGTTTTCGGCCCTCAGAGCGCCGAAATCGCGTTTTCTCGCTGAGCCCAGTGGACGGTGACTCGGTATGAAAACTGCACGGAGGAGCTGTTTTATCGTTTCTACCGTGCAGTTCGACATGTAAACTGCCCAGAAACCGAATCTGCTGACAGATCGCAAATCGGCCGATATCGCGTTTTCGGCCCTCAGAAGCGCCGAAATCGCGTTTTCTCGCTGAGCCCAGTGGACGGTGACTCGGTATGAAAACTGCACGGAGGAGCTGTTTTATCGTTTCTACCGTGCAGTTCGACATGTAAACTGCCCAGAAACCGAATCTGCTGACAGATCGAAAATCGGCCGATATCGCGTTTTCGGCCCTCAGAAGCGCCGAAATCGCGTTTTCTCGCTGAGCCCAGTGGACGGTGACTCGGTATGAAAACTGCACGGAGGAGCTGTTTTATCGTTTCTACCGTGCAGTTCGACATGTAAACTGCCCAGAAACCGAATCTGCTGACAGATCGCAAATCGGCCGATATCGCGTTTTCGGCCCTCAGAAGCGCCGAAATCGCGTTTTCTCGCTGAGCCCAGTGGACGGTGACTCGGTATGAAAACTGCACGGAGGAGCTGTTTTATCGTTTCTACCGTGCAGTTCGACATGTAAACTGCCCAGAAACCGAATCTGCTGACAGATCGCAAATCGGCCGATATCGCGTTTTCGGCCCTCAGAAGCGCCGAAATCGCGTTTTCTCGCTGAGCCCAGTGGACGGTGACTCGGTATGAAAACTGCACGGAGGAGCTGTTTTATCGTTTCTACCGTGCAGTTCGACATGTAAACTGCCCAGAAACCGAATCTGCTGACAGATCGAAAATCGGCCGATATCGCGTTTTCGGCCCTCAGAAGCGCCGAAATCGCGTTTTCTCGCTGAGCCCAGTGGACGGTGACTCGGTATGAAAACTGCACGGAGGAGCTGTTTTATCGTTTCTACCGTGCAGTTCGACATGTAAACTGCCCAGAAACCGAATCTGCTGACAGATCGCAAATCGGCCGATATCGCGTTTTCGGCCCTCAGAAGCGCCGAAATCGCGTTTTCTCGCTGAGCCCAGTGGACGGTGACTCGGTATGAAAACTGCACGGAGGAGCTGTTTTATCGTTTCTACCGTGCAGTTCGACATGTAAACTGCCCAGAAACCGAATCTGCTGACAGATCGCAAATCGGCCGATATCGCGTTTTCGGCCCTCAGAAGCGCCGAAATCGCGTTTTCTCGCTGAGCCCAGTGGACGGTGACTCGGTATGAAAACTGCACGGAGGAGCTGTTTTATCGTTTCTACCGTGCAGTTCGACATGTAAACTGCCCAGAAACCGAATCTGCTGACAGATCGCAAATCGGCCGATATCGCGTTTTCGGCCCTCAGAAGCGCCGAAATCGCGTTTTCTCGCTGAGCCCAGTGGACGGTGACTCGGTATGAAAACTGCACGGAGGAGCTGTTTTATCGTTTCTACCGTGCAGTTCGACATGTAAACTGCCCAGAAACCGAATCTGCTGACAGATCGCAAATCGGCCGATATCGCGTTTTCGGCCCTCAGAAGCGCCGAAATCGCGTTTTCTCGCTGAGCCCAGTGGACGGTGACTCGGTATGAAAACTGCACGGAGGAGCTGTTTTATCGTTTCTACCGTGCAGTTCGACATGTAAACTGCCCAGAAACCGAATCTGCTGACAGATCGCAAATCGGCCGATATCGCGTTTTCGGCCCTCAGAAGCGCCGAAATCGCGTTTTCTCGCTGAGCCCAGTGGACGGTGACTCGGTATGAAAACTGCACGGAGGAGCTGTTTTATCGTTTCTACCGTGCAGTTCGACATGTAAACTGCCCAGAAACCGAATCTGCTGACAGATCGCAAATCGGCCGATATCGCGTTTTCGGCCCTCAGAAGCGCCGAAATCGCGTTTTCTCGCTGAGCCCAGTGGACGGTGACTCGGTATGAAAACTGCACGGAGGAGCTGTTTTATCGTTTCTACCGTGCAGTTCGACATGTAAACTGCCCAGAAACCGAATCTGCTGACAGATCGCAAATCGGCCGATATCGCGTTTTCGGCCCTCAGAAGCGCCGAAATCGCGTTTTCTCGCTGAGCCCAGTGGACGGTGACTCGGTATGAAAACTGCACGGAGGAGCTGTTTTATCGTTTCTACCGTGCAGTTCGACATGTAAACTGCCCAGAAACCGAATCTGCTGACAGATCGCAAATCGGCCGATATCGCGTTTTCGGCCCTCAGAAGCGCCGAAATCGCGTTTTCTCGCTGAGCCCAGTGGACGGTGACTCGGTATGAAAACTGCACGGAGGAGCTGTTTTATCGTTTCTACCGTGCAGTTCGACATGTAAACTGCCCAGAAACCGAATCTGCTGACAGATCGCAAATCGGCCGATATCGCGTTTTCGGCCCTCAGAAGCGCCGAAATCGCGTTTTCTCGCTGAGCCCAGTGGACGGTGACTCGGTATGAAAACTGCACGGAGGAGCTGTTTTATCGTTTCTACCGTGCAGTTCGACATGTAAACTGCCCAGAAACCGAATCTGCTGACAGATCGCAAATCGGCCGATATCGCGTTTTCGGCCCTCAGAAGCGCCGAAATCGCGTTTTCTCGCTGAGCCCAGTGGACGGTGACTCGGTATGAAAACTGCACGGAGGAGCTGTTTTATCGTTTCTACCGTGCAGTTCGACATGTAAACTGCCCAGAAACCGAATCTGCTGACAGATCGCAAATCGGCCGATATCGCGTTTTCGGCCCTCAGAAGCGCCGAAATCGCGTTTTCTCGCTGAGCCCAGTGGACGGTGACTCGGTATGAAAACTGCACGGAGGAGCTGTTTTATCGTTTCTACCGTGCAGTTCGACATGTAAACTGCCCAGAAACCGAATCTGCTGACAGATCGCAAATCGGCCGATATCGCGTTTTCGGCCCTCAGAAGCGCCGAAATCGCGTTTTCTCGCTGAGCCCAGTGGACGGTGACTCGGTATGAAAACTGCACGGAGGAGCTGTTTTATCGTTTCTACCGTGCAGTTCGACATGTAAACTGCCCAGAAACCGAATCTGCTGACAGATCGCAAATCGGCCGATATCGCGTTTTCGGCCCTCAGAAGCGCCGAAATCGCGTTTTCTCGCTGAGCCCAGTGGACGGTGACTCGGTATGAAAACTGCACGGAGGAGCTGTTTTATCGTTTCTACCGTGCAGTTCGACATGTAAACTGCCCAGAAACCGAATCTGCTGACAGATCGCAAATCGGCCGATATCGCGTTTTCGGCCCTCAGAAGCGCCGAAATCGCGTTTTCTCGCTGAGCCCAGTGGACGGTGACTCGGTATGAAAACTGCACGGAGGAGCTGTTTTATCGTTTCTACCGTGCAGTTCGACATGTAAACTGCCCAGAAACCGAATCTGCTGACAGATCGCAAATCGGCCGATATCGCGTTTTCGGCCCTCAGAAGCGCCGAAATCGCGTTTTCTCGCTGAGCCCAGTGGACGGTGACTCGGTATGAAAACTGCACGGAGGAGCTGTTTTATCGTTTCTACCGTGCAGTTCGACATGTAAACTGCCCAGAAACCGAATCTGCTGACAGATCGCAAATCGGCCGATATCGCGTTTTCGGCCCTCAGAAGCGCCGAAATCGCGTTTTCTCGCTGAGCCCAGTGGACGGTGACTCGGTATGAAAACTGCACGGAGGAGCTGTTTTATCGTTTCTACCGTGCAGTTCGACATGTAAACTGCCCAGAAACCGAATCTGCTGACAGATCGCAAATCGGCCGATATCGCGTTTTCGGCCCTCAGAAGCGCCGAAATCGCGTTTTCTCGCTGAGCCCAGTGGACGGTGACTCGGTATGAAAACTGCACGGAGGAGCTGTTTTATCGTTTCTACCGTGCAGTTCGACATGTAAACTGCCCAGAAACCGAATCTGCTGACAGATCGCAAATCGGCCGATATCGCGTTTTCGGCCCTCAGAAGCGCCGAAATCGCGTTTTCTCGCTGAGCCCAGTGGACGGTGACTCGGTATGAAAACTGCACGGAGGAGCTGTTTTATCGTTTCTACCGTGCAGTTCGACATGTAAACTGCCCAGAAACCGAATCTGCTGACAGATCGAAAATCGGCCGATATCGCGTTTTCGGCCCTCAGAAGCGCCGAAATCGCGTTTTCTCGCTGAGCCCAGTGGACGGTGACTCGGTATGAAAACTGCACGGAGGAGCTGTTTTATCGTTTCTACCGTGCAGTTCGACATGTAAACTGCCCAGAAACCGAATCTGCTGACAGATCGAAAATCGGCCGATATCGCGTTTTCGGCCCTCAGAAGCGCCGAAATCGCGTTTTCTCGCTGAGCCCAGTGGACGGTGACTCGGTATGAAAACTGCACGGAGGAGCTGTTTTATCGTTTCTACCGTGCAGTTCGACATGTAAACTGCCCAGAAACCGAATCTGCTGACAGATCGCAAATCGGCCGATATCGCGTTTTCGGCCCTCAGAAGCGCCGAAATCGCGTTTTCTCGCTGAGCCCAGTGGACGGTGACTCGGTATGAAAACTGCACGGAGGAGCTGTTTTATCGTTTCTACCGTGCAGTTCGACATGTAAACTGCCCAGAAACCGAATCTGCTGACAGATCGCAAATCGGCCGATATCGCGTTTTCGGCCCTCAGAAGCGCCGAAATCGCGTTTTCTCGCTGAGCCCAGTGGACGGTGACTCGGTATGAAAACTGCACGGAGGAGCTGTTTTATCGTTTCTACCGTGCAGTTCGACATGTAAACTGCCCAGAAACCGAATCTGCTGACAGATCGCAAATCGGCCGATATCGCGTTTTCGGCCCTCAGAAGCGCCGAAATCGCGTTTTCTCGCTGAGCCCAGTGGACGGTGACTCGGTATGAAAACTGCACGGAGGAGCTGTTTTATCGTTTCTACCGTGCAGTTCGACATGTAAACTGCCCAGAAACCGAATCTGCTGACAGATCGCAAATCGGCCGATATCGCGTTTTCGGCCCTCAGAAGCGCCGAAATCGCGTTTTCTCGCTGAGCCCAGTGGACGGTGACTCGGTATGAAAACTGCACGGAGGAGCTGTTTTATCGTTTCTACCGTGCAGTTCGACATGTAAACTGCCCAGAAACCGAATCTGCTGACAGATCGCAAATCGGCCGATATCGCGTTTTCGGCCCTCAGAAGCGCCGAAATCGCGTTTTCTCGCTGAGCCCAGTGGACGGTGACTCGGTATGAAAACTGCACGGAGGAGCTGTTTTATCGTTTCTACCGTGCAGTTCGACATGTAAACTGCCCAGAAACCGAATCTGCTGACAGATCGCAAATCGGCCGATATCGCGTTTTCGGCCCTCAGAAGCGCCGAAATCGCGTTTTCTCGCTGAGCCCAGTGGACGGTGACTCGGTATGAAAACTGCACGGAGGAGCTGTTTTATCGTTTCTACCGTGCAGTTCGACATGTAAACTGCCCAGAAACCGAATCTGCTGACAGATCGCAAATCGGCCGATATCGCGTTTTCGGCCCTCAGAAGCGCCGAAATCGCGTTTTCTCGCTGAGCCCAGTGGACGGTGACTCGGTATGAAAACTGCACGGAGGAGCTGTTTTATCGTTTCTACCGTGCAGTTCGACATGTAAACTGCCCAGAAACCGAATCTGCTGACAGATCGCAAATCGGCCGATATCGCGTTTTCGGCCCTCAGAAGCGCCGAAATCGCGTTTTCTCGCTGAGCCCAGTGGACGGTGACTCGGTATGAAAACTGCACGGAGGAGCTGTTTTATCGTTTCTACCGTGCAGTTCGACATGTAAACTGCCCAGAAACCGAATCTGCTGACAGATCGCAAATCGGCCGATATCGCGTTTTCGGCCCTCAGAAGCGCCGAAATCGCGTTTTCTCGCTGAGCCCAGTGGACGGTGACTCGGTATGAAAACTGCACGGAGGAGCTGTTTTATCGTTTCTACCGTGCAGTTCGACATGTAAACTGCCCAGAAACCGAATCTGCTGACAGATCGCAAATCGGCCGATATCGCGTTTTCGGCCCTCAGAAGCGCCGAAATCGCGTTTTCTCGCTGAGCCCAGTGGACGGTGACTCGGTATGAAAACTGCACGGAGGAGCTGTTTTATCGTTTCTACCGTGCAGTTCGACATGTAAACTGCCCAGAAACCGAATCTGCTGACAGATCGCAAATCGGCCGATATCGCGTTTTCGGCCCTCAGAAGCGCCGAAATCGCGTTTTCTCGCTGAGCCCAGTGGACGGTGACTCGGTATGAAAACTGCACGGAGGAGCTGTTTTATCGTTTCTACCGTGCAGTTCGACATGTAAACTGCCCAGAAACCGAATCTGCTGACAGATCGCAAATCGGCCGATATCGCGTTTTCGGCCCTCAGAAGCGCCGAAATCGCGTTTTCTCGCTGAGCCCAGTGGACGGTGACTCGGTATGAAAACTGCACGGAGGAGCTGTTTTATCGTTTCTACCGTGCAGTTCGACATGTAAACTGCCCAGAAACCGAATCTGCTGACAGATCGCAAATCGGCCGATATCGCGTTTTCGGCCCTCAGAAGCGCCGAAATCGCGTTTTCTCGCTGAGCCCAGTGGACGGTGACTCGGTATGAAAACTGCACGGAGGAGCTGTTTTATCGTTTCTACCGTGCAGTTCGACATGTAAACTGCCCAGAAACCGAATCTGCTGACAGATCGCAAATCGGCCGATATCGCGTTTTCGGCCCTCAGAAGCGCCGAAATCGCGTTTTCTCGCTGAGCCCAGTGGACGGTGACTCGGTATGAAAACTGCACGGAGGAGCTGTTTTATCGTTTCTACCGTGCAGTTCGACATGTAAACTGCCCAGAAACCGAATCTGCTGACAGATCGCAAATCGGCCGATATCGCGTTTTCGGCCCTCAGAAGCGCCGAAATCGCGTTTTCTCGCTGAGCCCAGTGGACGGTGACTCGGTATGAAAACTGCACGGAGGAGCTGTTTTATCGTTTCTACCGTGCAGTTCGACATGTAAACTGCCCAGAAACCGAATCTGCTGACAGATCGCAAATCGGCCGATATCGCGTTTTCGGCCCTCAGAAGCGCCGAAATCGCGTTTTCTCGCTGAGCCCAGTGGACGGTGACTCGGTATGAAAACTGCACGGAGGAGCTGTTTTATCGTTTCTACCGTGCAGTTCGACATGTAAACTGCCCAGAAACCGAATCTGCTGACAGATCGCAAATCGGCCGATATCGCGTTTTCGGCCCTCAGAAGCGCCGAAATCGCGTTTTCTCGCTGAGCCCAGTGGACGGTGACTCGGTATGAAAACTGCACGGAGGAGCTGTTTTATCGTTTCTACCGTGCAGTTCGACATGTAAACTGCCCAGAAACCGAATCTGCTGACAGATCGCAAATCGGCCGATATCGCGTTTTCGGCCCTCAGAAGCGCCGAAATCGCGTTTTCTCGCTGAGCCCAGTGGACGGTGACTCGGTATGAAAACTGCACGGAGGAGCTGTTTTATCGTTTCTACCGTGCAGTTCGACATGTAAACTGCCCAGAAACCGAATCTGCTGACAGATCGAAAATCGGCCGATATCGCGTTTTCGGCCCTCAGAAGCGCCGAAATCGCGTTTTCTCGCTGAGCCCAGTGGACGGTGACTCGGTATGAAAACTGCACGGAGGAGCTGTTTTATCGTTTCTACCGTGCAGTTCGACATGTAAACTGCCCAGAAACCGAATCTGCTGACAGATCGCAAATCGGCCGATATCGCGTTTTCGGCCCTCAGAAGCGCCGAAATCGCGTTTTCTCGCTGAGCCCAGTGGACGGTGACTCGGTATGAAAACTGCACGGAGGAGCTGTTTTATCGTTTCTACCGTGCAGTTCGACATGTAAACTGCCCAGAAACCGAATCTGCTGACAGATCGCAAATCGGCCGATATCGCGTTTTCGGCCCTCAGAAGCGCCGAAATCGCGTTTTCTCGCTGAGCCCAGTGGACGGTGACTCGGTATGAAAACTGCACGGAGGAGCTGTTTTATCGTTTCTACCGTGCAGTTCGACATGTAAACTGCCCAGAAACCGAATCTGCTGACAGATCGCAAATCGGCCGATATCGCGTTTTCGGCCCTCAGAAGCGCCGAAATCGCGTTTTCTCGCTGAGCCCAGTGGACGGTGACTCGGTATGAAAACTGCACGGAGGAGCTGTTTTATCGTTTCTACCGTGCAGTTCGACATGTAAACTGCCCAGAAACCGAATCTGCTGACAGATCGCAAATCGGCCGATATCGCGTTTTCGGCCCTCAGAAGCGCCGAAATCGCGTTTTCTCGCTGAGCCCAGTGGACGGTGACTCGGTATGAAAACTGCACGGAGGAGCTGTTTTATCGTTTCTACCGTGCAGTTCGACATGTAAACTGCCCAGAAACCGAATCTGCTGACAGATCGCAAATCGGCCGATATCGCGTTTTCGGCCCTCAGAAGCGCCGAAATCGCGTTTTCTCGCTGAGCCCAGTGGACGGTGACTCGGTATGAAAACTGCACGGAGGAGCTGTTTTATCGTTTCTACCGTGCAGTTCGACATGTAAACTGCCCAGAAACCGAATCTGCTGACAGATCGCAAATCGGCCGATATCGCGTTTTCGGCCCTCAGAAGCGCCGAAATCGCGTTTTCTCGCTGAGCCCAGTGGACGGTGACTCGGTATGAAAACTGCACGGAGGAGCTGTTTTATCGTTTCTACCGTGCAGTTCGACATGTAAACTGCCCAGAAACCGAATCTGCTGACAGATCGCAAATCGGCCGATATCGCGTTTTCGGCCCTCAGAAGCGCCGAAATCGCGTTTTCTCGCTGAGCCCAGTGGACGGTGACTCGGTATGAAAACTGCACGGAGGGAGCTGTTTTATCGTTTCTACCGTGCAGTTCGACATGTAAACTGCCCAGAAACCGAATCTGCTGACAGATCGCAAATCGGCCGATATCGCGTTTTCGGCCCTCAGAAGCGCCGAAATCGCGTTTTCTCGCTGAGCCCAGTGGACGGTGACTCGGTATGAAAACTGCACGGAGGAGCTGTTTTATCGTTTCTACCGTGCAGTTCGACATGTAAACTGCCCAGAAACCGAATCTGCTGACAGATCGAAAATCGGCCGATATCGCGTTTTCGGCCCTCAGAAGCGCCGAAATCGCGTTTTCTCGCTGAGCCCAGTGGACGGTGACTCGGTATGAAAACTGCACGGAGGAGCTGTTTTATCGTTTCTACCGTGCAGTTCGACATGTAAACTGCCCAGAAACCGAATCTGCTGACAGATCGCAAATCGGCCGATATCGCGTTTTCGGCCCTCAGAAGCGCCGAAATCGCGTTTTCTCGCTGAGCCCAGTGGACGGTGACTCGGTATGAAAACTGCACGGAGGAGCTGTTTTATCGTTTCTACCGTGCAGTTCGACATGTAAACTGCCCAGAAACCGAATCTGCTGACAGATCGCAAATCGGCCGATATCGCGTTTTCGGCCCTCAGAAGCGCCGAAATCGCGTTTTCTCGCTGAGCCCAGTGGACGGTGACTCGGTATGAAAACTGCACGGAGGAGCTGTTTTATCGTTTCTACCGTGCAGTTCGACATGTAAACTGCCCAGAAACCGAATCTGCTGACAGATCGCAAATCGGCCGATATCGCGTTTTCGGCCCTCAGAAGCGCCGAAATCGCGTTTTCTCGCTGAGCCCAGTGGACGGTGACTCGGTATGAAAACTGCACGGAGGAGCTGTTTTATCGTTTCTACCGTGCAGTTCGACATGTAAACTGCCCAGAAACCGAATCTGCTGACAGATCGCAAATCGGCCGATATCGCGTTTTCGGCCCTCAGAAGCGCCGAAATCGCGTTTTCTCGCTGAGCCCAGTGGACGGTGACTCGGTATGAAAACTGCACGGAGGAGCTGTTTTATCGTTTCTACCGTGCAGTTCGACATGTAAACTGCCCAGAAACCGAATCTGCTGACAGATCGCAAATCGGCCGATATCGCGTTTTCGGCCCTCAGAAGCGCCGAAATCGCGTTTTCTCGCTGAGCCCAGTGGACGGTGACTCGGTATGAAAACTGCACGGAGGAGCTGTTTTATCGTTTCTACCGTGCAGTTCGACATGTAAACTGCCCAGAAACCGAATCTGCTGACAGATCGCAAATCGGCCGATATCGCGTTTTCGGCCCTCAGAAGCGCCGAAATCGCGTTTTCTCGCTGAGCCCAGTGGACGGTGACTCGGTATGAAAACTGCACGGAGGAGCTGTTTTATCGTTTCTACCGTGCAGTTCGACATGTAAACTGCCCAGAAACCGAATCTGCTGACAGATCGCAAATCGGCCGATATCGCGTTTTCGGCCCTCAGAAGCGCCGAAATCGCGTTTTCTCGCTGAGCCCAGTGGACGGTGACTCGGTATGAAAACTGCACGGAGGAGCTGTTTTATCGTTTCTACCGTGCAGTTCGACATGTAAACTGCCCAGAAACCGAATCTGCTGACAGATCGCAAATCGGCCGATATCGCGTTTTCGGCCCTCAGAAGCGCCGAAATCGCGTTTTCTCGCTGAGCCCAGTGGACGGTGACTCGGTATGAAAACTGCACGGAGGAGCTGTTTTATCGTTTCTACCGTGCAGTTCGACATGTAAACTGCCCAGAAACCGAATCTGCTGACAGATCGCAAATCGGCCGATATCGCGTTTTCGGCCCTCAGAAGCGCCGAAATCGCGTTTTCTCGCTGAGCCCAGTGGACGGTGACTCGGTATGAAAACTGCACGGAGGAGCTGTTTTATCGTTTCTACCGTGCAGTTCGACATGTAAACTGCCCAGAAACCGAATCTGCTGACAGATCGCAAATCGGCCGATATCGCGTTTTCGGCCCTCAGAAGCGCCGAAATCGCGTTTTCTCGCTGAGCCCAGTGGACGGTGACTCGGTATGAAAACTGCACGGAGGAGCTGTTTTATCGTTTCTACCGTGCAGTTCGACATGTAAACTGCCCAGAAACCGAATCTGCTGACAGATCGCAAATCGGCCGATATCGCGTTTTCGGCCCTCAGAAGCGCCGAAATCGCGTTTTCTCGCTGAGCCCAGTGGACGGTGACTCGGTATGAAAACTGCACGGAGGAGCTGTTTTATCGTTTCTACCGTGCAGTTCGACATGTAAACTGCCCAGAAACCGAATCTGCTGACAGATCGCAAATCGGCCGATATCGCGTTTTCGGCCCTCAGAAGCGCCGAAATCGCGTTTTCTCGCTGAGCCCAGTGGACGGTGACTCGGTATGAAAACTGCACGGAGGAGCTGTTTTATCGTTTCTACCGTGCAGTTCGACATGTAAACTGCCCAGAAACCGAATCTGCTGACAGATCGCAAATCGGCCGATATCGCGTTTTCGGCCCTCAGAAGCGCCGAAATCGCGTTTTCTCGCTGAGCCCAGTGGACGGTGACTCGGTATGAAAACTGCACGGAGGAGCTGTTTTATCGTTTCTACCGTGCAGTTCGACATGTAAACTGCCCAGAAACCGAATCTGCTGACAGATCGCAAATCGGCCGATATCGCGTTTTCGGCCCTCAGAAGCGCCGAAATCGCGTTTTCTCGCTGAGCCCAGTGGACGGTGACTCGGTATGAAAACTGCACGGAGGAGCTGTTTTATCGTTTCTACCGTGCAGTTCGACATGTAAACTGCCCAGAAACCGAATCTGCTGACAGATCGCAAATCGGCCGATATCGCGTTTTCGGCCCTCAGAAGCGCCGAAATCGCGTTTTCTCGCTGAGCCCAGTGGACGGTGACTCGGTATGAAAACTGCACGGAGGAGCTGTTTTATCGTTTCTACCGTGCAGTTCGACATGTAAACTGCCCAGAAACCGAATCTGCTGACAGATCGCAAATCGGCCGATATCGCGTTTTCGGCCCTCAGAAGCGCCGAAATCGCGTTTTCTCGCTGAGCCCAGTGGACGGTGACTCGGTATGAAAACTGCACGGAGGAGCTGTTTTATCGTTTCTACCGTGCAGTTCGACATGTAAACTGCCCAGAAACCGAATCTGCTGACAGATCGCAAATCGGCCGATATCGCGTTTTCGGCCCTCAGAAGCGCCGAAATCGCGTTTTCTCGCTGAGCCCAGTGGACGGTGACTCGGTATGAAAACTGCACGGAGGAGCTGTTTTATCGTTTCTACCGTGCAGTTCGACATGTAAACTGCCCAGAAACCGAATCTGCTGACAGATCGCAAATCGGCCGATATCGCGTTTTCGGCCCTCAGAAGCGCCGAAATCGCGTTTTCTCGCTGAGCCCAGTGGACGGTGACTCGGTATGAAAACTGCACGGAGGAGCTGTTTTATCGTTTCTACCGTGCAGTTCGACATGTAAACTGCCCAGAAACCGAATCTGCTGACAGATCGCAAATCGGGCGATATCGCGTTTTCGGCCCTCAGAAGCGCCGAAATCGCGTTTTCTCGCTGAGCCCAGTGGACGGTGACTCGGTATGAAAACTGCACGGAGGAGCTGTTTTATCGTTTCTACCGTGCAGTTCGACATGTAAACTGCCCAGAAACCGAATCTGCTGACAGATCGCAAATCGGCCGATATCGCGTTTTCGGCCCTCAGAAGCGCCGAAATCGCGTTTTCTCGCTGAGCCCAGTGGACGGTGACTCGGTATGAAAACTGCACGGAGGAGCTGTTTTATCGTTTCTACCGTGCAGTTCGACATGTAAACTGCCCAGAAACCGAATCTGCTGACAGATCGCAAATCGGCCGATATCGCGTTTTCGGCCCTCAGAAGCGCCGAAATCGCGTTTTCTCGCTGAGCCCAGTGGACGGTGACTCGGTATGAAAACTGCACGGAGGAGCTGTTTTATCGTTTCTACCGTGCAGTTCGACATGTAAACTGCCCAGAAACCGAATCTGCTGACAGATCGCAAATCGGCCGATATCGCGTTTTCGGCCCTCAGAAGCGCCGAAATCGCGTTTTCTCGCTGAGCCCAGTGGACGGTGACTCGGTATGAAAACTGCACGGAGGAGCTGTTTTATCGTTTCTACCGTGCAGTTCGACATGTAAACTGCCCAGAAACCGAATCTGCTGACAGATCGCAAATCGGCCGATATCGCGTTTTCGGCCCTCAGAAGCGCCGAAATCGCGTTTTCTCGCTGAGCCCAGTGGACGGTGACTCGGTATGAAAACTGCACGGAGGAGCTGTTTTATCGTTTCTACCGTGCAGTTCGACATGTAAACTGCCCAGAAACCGAATCTGCTGACAGATCGCAAATCGGCCGATATCGCGTTTTCGGCCCTCAGAAGCGCCGAAATCGCGTTTTCTCGCTGAGCCCAGTGGACGGTGACTCGGTATGAAAACTGCACGGAGGAGCTGTTTTATCGTTTCTACCGTGCAGTTCGACATGTAAACTGCCCAGAAACCGAATCTGCTGACAGATCGCAAATCGGCCGATATCGCGTTTTCGGCCCTCAGAAGCGCCGAAATCGCGTTTTCTCGCTGAGCCCAGTGGACGGTGACTCGGTATGAAAACTGCACGGAGGAGCTGTTTTATCGTTTCTACCGTGCAGTTCGACATGTAAACTGCCCAGAAACCGAATCTGCTGACAGATCGCAAATCGGCCGATATCGCGTTTTCGGCCCTCAGAAGCGCCGAAATCGCGTTTTCTCGCTGAGCCCAGTGGACGGTGACTCGGTATGAAAACTGCACGGAGGAGCTGTTTTATCGTTTCTACCGTGCAGTTCGACATGTAAACTGCCCAGAAACCGAATCTGCTGACAGATCGAAAATCGGCCGATATCGCGTTTTCGGCCCTCAGAAGCGCCGAAATCGCGTTTTCTCGCTGAGCCCAGTGGACGGTGACTCGGTATGAAAACTGCACGGAGGAGCTGTTTTATCGTTTCTACCGTGCAGTTCGACATGTAAACTGCCCAGAAACCGAATCTGCTGACAGATCGCAAATCGGCCGATATCGCGTTTTCGGCCCTCAGAAGCGCCGAAATCGCGTTTTCTCGCTGAGCCCAGTGGACGGTGACTCGGTATGAAAACTGCACGGAGGAGCTGTTTTATCGTTTCTACCGTGCAGTTCGACATGTAAACTGCCCAGAAACCGAATCTGCTGACAGATCGCAAATCGGCCGATATCGCGTTTTCGGCCCTCAGAAGCGCCGAAATCGCGTTTTCTCGCTGAGCCCAGTGGACGGTGACTCGGTATGAAAACTGCACGGAGGAGCTGTTTTATCGTTTCTACCGTGCAGTTCGACATGTAAACTGCCCAGAAACCGAATCTGCTGACAGATCGCAAATCGGCCGATATCGCGTTTTCGGCCCTCAGAAGCGCCGAAATCGCGTTTTCTCGCTGAGCCCAGTGGACGGTGACTCGGTATGAAAACTGCACGGAGGAGCTGTTTTATCGTTTCTACCGTGCAGTTCGACATGTAAACTGCCCAGAAACCGAATCTGCTGACAGATCGCAAATCGGCCGATATCGCGTTTTCGGCCCTCAGAAGCGCCGAAATCGCGTTTTCTCGCTGAGCCCAGTGGACGGTGACTCGGTATGAAAACTGCACGGAGGAGCTGTTTTATCGTTTCTACCGTGCAGTTCGACATGTAAACTGCCCAGAAACCGAATCTGCTGACAGATCGCAAATCGGCCGATATCGCGTTTTCGGCCCTCAGAAGCGCCGAAATCGCGTTTTCTCGCTGAGCCCAGTGGACGGTGACTCGGTATGAAAACTGCACGGAGGAGCTGTTTTATCGTTTCTACCGTGCAGTTCGACATGTAAACTGCCCAGAAACCGAATCTGCTGACAGATCGCAAATCGGCCGATATCGCGTTTTCGGCCCTCAGAAGCGCCGAAATCGCGTTTTCTCGCTGAGCCCAGTGGACGGTGACTCGGTATGAAAACTGCACGGAGGAGCTGTTTTATCGTTTCTACCGTGCAGTTCGACATGTAAACTGCCCAGAAACCGAATCTGCTGACAGATCGCAAATCGGCCGATATCGCGTTTTCGGCCCTCAGAAGCGCCGAAATCGCGTTTTCTCGCTGAGCCCAGTGGACGGTGACTCGGTATGAAAACTGCACGGAGGAGCTGTTTTATCGTTTCTACCGTGCAGTTCGACATGTAAACTGCCCAGAAACCGAATCTGCTGACAGATCGCAAATCGGCCGATATCGCGTTTTCGGCCCTCAGAAGCGCCGAAATCGCGTTTTCTCGCTGAGCCCAGTGGACGGTGACTCGGTATGAAAACTGCACGGAGGAGCTGTTTTATCGTTTCTACCGTGCAGTTCGACATGTAAACTGCCCAGAAACCGAATCTGCTGACAGATCGCAAATCGGCCGATATCGCGTTTTCGGCCCTCAGAAGCGCCGAAATCGCGTTTTCTCGCTGAGCCCAGTGGACGGTGACTCGGTATGAAAACTGCACGGAGGAGCTGTTTTATCGTTTCTACCGTGCAGTTCGACATGTAAACTGCCCAGAAACCGAATCTGCTGACAGATCGCAAATCGGCCGATATCGCGTTTTCGGCCCTCAGAAGCGCCGAAATCGCGTTTTCTCGCTGAGCCCAGTGGACGGTGACTCGGTATGAAAACTGCACGGAGGAGCTGTTTTATCGTTTCTACCGTGCAGTTCGACATGTAAACTGCCCAGAAACCGAATCTGCTGACAGATCGCAAATCGGCCGATATCGCGTTTTCGGCCCTCAGAAGCGCCGAAATCGCGTTTTCTCGCTGAGCCCAGTGGACGGTGACTCGGTATGAAAACTGCACGGAGGAGCTGTTTTATCGTTTCTACCGTGCAGTTCGACATGTAAACTGCCCAGAAACCGAATCTGCTGACAGATCGCAAATCGGCCGATATCGCGTTTTCGGCCCTCAGAAGCGCCGAAATCGCGTTTTCTCGCTGAGCCCAGTGGACGGTGACTCGGTATGAAAACTGCACGGAGGAGCTGTTTTATCGTTTCTACCGTGCAGTTCGACATGTAAACTGCCCAGAAACCGAATCTGCTGACAGATCGCAAATCGGCCGATATCGCGTTTTCGGCCCTCAGAAGCGCCGAAATCGCGTTTTCTCGCTGAGCCCAGTGGACGGTGACTCGGTATGAAAACTGCACGGAGGAGCTGTTTTATCGTTTCTACCGTGCAGTTCGACATGTAAACTGCCCAGAAACCGAATCTGCTGACAGATCGCAAATCGGCCGATATCGCGTTTTCGGCCCTCAGAAGCGCCGAAATCGCGTTTTCTCGCTGAGCCGAGTGGACGGTGACTCGGTATGAAAACTGCACGGAGGAGCTGTTTTATCGTTTCTACCGTGCAGTTCGACATGTAAACTGCCCAGAAACCGAATCTGCTGACAGATCGAAAATCGGCCGATATCGCGTTTTCGGCCCTCAGAAGCGCCGAAATCGCGTTTTCTCGCTGAGCCCAGTGGACGGTGACTCGGTATGAAAACTGCACGGAGGAGCTGTTTTATCGTTTCTACCGTGCAGTTCGACATGTAAACTGCCCAGAAACCGAATCTGCTGACAGATCGCAAATCGGCCGATATCGCGTTTTCGGCCCTCAGAAGCGCCGAAATCGCGTTTTCTCGCTGAGCCCAGTGGACGGTGACTCGGTATGAAAACTGCACGGAGGAGCTGTTTTATCGTTTCTACCGTGCAGTTCGACATGTAAACTGCCCAGAAACCGAATCTGCTGACAGATCGCAAATCGGCCGATATCGCGTTTTCGGCCCTCAGAAGCGCCGAAATCGCGTTTTCTCGCTGAGCCCAGTGGACGGTGACTCGGTATGAAAACTGCACGGAGGAGCTGTTTTATCGTTTCTACCGTGCAGTTCGACATGTAAACTGCCCAGAAACCGAATCTGCTGACAGATCGCAAATCGGCCGATATCGCGTTTTCGGCCCTCAGAAGCGCCGAAATCGCGTTTTCTCGCTGAGCCCAGTGGACGGTGACTCGGTATGAAAACTGCACGGAGGAGCTGTTTTATCGTTTCTACCGTGCAGTTCGACATGTAAACTGCCCAGAAACCGAATCTGCTGACAGATCGCAAATCGGCCGATATCGCGTTTTCGGCCCTCAGAAGCGCCGAAATCGCGTTTTCTCGCTGAGCCCAGTGGACGGTGACTCGGTATGAAAACTGCACGGAGGAGCTGTTTTATCGTTTCTACCGTGCAGTTCGACATGTAAACTGCCCAGAAACCGAATCTGCTGACAGATCGCAAATCGGCCGATATCGCGTTTTCGGCCCTCAGAAGCGCCGAAATCGCGTTTTCTCGCTGAGCCCAGTGGACGGTGACTCGGTATGAAAACTGCACGGAGGAGCTGTTTTATCGTTTCTACCGTGCAGTTCGACATGTAAACTGCCCAGAAACCGAATCTGCTGACAGATCGCAAATCGGCCGATATCGCGTTTTCGGCCCTCAGAAGCGCCGAAATCGCGTTTTCTCGCTGAGCCCAGTGGACGGTGACTCGGTATGAAAACTGCACGGAGGAGCTGTTTTATCGTTTCTACCGTGCAGTTCGACATGTAAACTGCCCAGAAACCGAATCTGCTGACAGATCGCAAATCGGCCGATATCGCGTTTTCGGCCCTCAGAAGCGCCGAAATCGCGTTTTCTCGCTGAGCCCAGTGGACGGTGACTCGGTATGAAAACTGCACGGAGGAGCTGTTTTATCGTTTCTACCGTGCAGTTCGACATGTAAACTGCCCAGAAACCGAATCTGCTGACAGATCGCAAATCGGCCGATATCGCGTTTTCGGCCCTCAGAAGCGCCGAAATCGCGTTTTCTCGCTGAGCCCAGTGGACGGTGACTCGGTATGAAAACTGCACGGAGGAGCTGTTTTATCGTTTCTACCGTGCAGTTCGACATGTAAACTGCCCAGAAACCGAATCTGCTGACAGATCGCAAATCGGCCGATATCGCGTTTTCGGCCCTCAGAAGCGCCGAAATCGCGTTTTCTCGCTGAGCCCAGTGGACGGTGACTCGGTATGAAAACTGCACGGAGGAGCTGTTTTATCGTTTCTACCGTGCAGTTCGACATGTAAACTGCCCAGAAACCGAATCTGCTGACAGATCGCAAATCGGCCGATATCGCGTTTTCGGCCCTCAGAAGCGCCGAAATCGCGTTTTCTCGCTGAGCCCAGTGGACGGTGACTCGGTATGAAAACTGCACGGAGGAGCTGTTTTATCGTTTCTACCGTGCAGTTCGACATGTAAACTGCCCAGAAACCGAATCTGCTGACAGATCGCAAATCGGCCGATATCGCGTTTTCGGCCCTCAGAAGCGCCGAAATCGCGTTTTCTCGCTGAGCCCAGTGGACGGTGACTCGGTATGAAAACTGCACGGAGGAGCTGTTTTATCGTTTCTACCGTGCAGTTCGACATGTAAACTGCCCAGAAACCGAATCTGCTGACAGATCGAAAATCGGCCGATATCGCGTTTTCGGCCCTCAGAAGCGCCGAAATCGCGTTTCTCGCTGAGCCCAGTGGACGGTGACTCGGTATGAAAACTGCACGGAGGAGCTGTTTTATCGTTTCTACCGTGCAGTTCGACATGTAAACTGCCCAGAAACCGAATCTGCTGACAGATCGCAAATCGGCCGATATCGCGTTTTCGGCCCTCAGAAGCGCCGAAATCGCGTTTTCTCGCTGAGCCCAGTGGACGGTGACTCGGTATGAAAACTGCACGGAGGAGCTGTTTTATCGTTTCTACCGTGCAGTTCGACATGTAAACTGCCCAGAAACCGAATCTGCTGACAGATCGCAAATCGGCCGATATCGCGTTTTCGGCCCTCAGAAGCGCCGAAATCGCGTTTTCTCGCTGAGCCCAGTGGACGGTGACTCGGTATGAAAACTGCACGGAGGAGCTGTTTTATCGTTTCTACCGTGCAGTTCGACATGTAAACTGCCCAGAAACCGAATCTGCTGACAGATCGCAAATCGGCCGATATCGCGTTTTCGGCCCTCAGAAGCGCCGAAATCGCGTTTTCTCGCTGAGCCCAGTGGACGGTGACTCGGTATGAAAACTGCACGGAGGAGCTGTTTTATCGTTTCTACCGTGCAGTTCGACATGTAAACTGCCCAGAAACCGAATCTGCTGACAGATCGCAAATCGGCCGATATCGCGTTTTCGGCCCTCAGAAGCGCCGAAATCGCGTTTTCTCGCTGAGCCCAGTGGACGGTGACTCGGTATGAAAACTGCACGGAGGAGCTGTTTTATCGTTTCTACCGTGCAGTTCGACATGTAAACTGCCCAGAAACCGAATCTGCTGACAGATCGCAAATCGGCCGATATCGCGTTTTCGGCCCTCAGAAGCGCCGAAATCGCGTTTTCTCGCTGAGCCCAGTGGACGGTGACTCGGTATGAAAACTGCACGGAGGAGCTGTTTTATCGTTTCTACCGTGCAGTTCGACATGTAAACTGCCCAGAAACCGAATCTGCTGACAGATCGCAAATCGGCCGATATCGCGTTTTCGGCCCTCAGAAGCGCCGAAATCGCGTTTTCTCGCTGAGCCCAGTGGACGGTGACTCGGTATGAAAACTGCACGGAGGAGCTGTTTTATCGTTTCTACCGTGCAGTTCGACATGTAAACTGCCCAGAAACCGAATCTGCTGACAGATCGCAAATCGGCCGATATCGCGTTTTCGGCCCTCAGAAGCGCCGAAATCGCGTTTTCTCGCTGAGCCCAGTGGACGGTGACTCGGTATGAAAACTGCACGGAGGAGCTGTTTTATCGTTTCTACCGTGCAGTTCGACATGTAAACTGCCCAGAAACCGAATCTGCTGACAGATCGCAAATCGGCCGATATCGCGTTTTCGGCCCTCAGAAGCGCCGAAATCGCGTTTTCTCGCTGAGCCCAGTGGACGGTGACTCGGTATGAAAACTGCACGGAGGAGCTGTTTTATCGTTTCTACCGTGCAGTTCGACATGTAAACTGCCCAGAAACCGAATCTGCTGACAGATCGCAAATCGGCCGATATCGCGTTTTCGGCCCTCAGAAGCGCCGAAATCGCGTTTTCTCGCTGAGCCCAGTGGACGGTGACTCGGTATGAAAACTGCACGGAGGAGCTGTTTTATCGTTTCTACCGTGCAGTTCGACATGTAAACTGCCCAGAAACCGAATCTGCTGACAGATCGCAAATCGGCCGATATCGCGTTTTCGGCCCTCAGAAGCGCCGAAATCGCGTTTTCTCGCTGAGCCCAGTGGACGGTGACTCGGTATGAAAACTGCACGGAGGAGCTGTTTTATCGTTTCTACCGTGCAGTTCGACATGTAAACTGCCCAGAAACCGAATCTGCTGACAGATCGAAAATCGGCCGATATCGCGTTTTCGGCCCTCAGAAGCGCCGAAATCGCGTTTTCTCGCTGAGCCCAGTGGACGGTGACTCGGTATGAAAACTGCACGGAGGAGCTGTTTTATCGTTTCTACCGTGCAGTTCGACATGTAAACTGCCCAGAAACCGAATCTGCTGACAGATCGCAAATCGGCCGATATCGCGTTTTCGGCCCTCAGAAGCGCCGAAATCGCGTTTTCTCGCTGAGCCCAGTGGACGGTGACTCGGTATGAAAACTGCACGGAGGAGCTGTTTTATCGTTTCTACCGTGCAGTTCGACATGTAAACTGCCCAGAAACCGAATCTGCTGACAGATCGCAAATCGGCCGATATCGCGTTTTCGGCCCTCAGAAGCGCCGAAATCGCGTTTTCTCGCTGAGCCCAGTGGACGGTGACTCGGTATGAAAACTGCACGGAGGAGCTGTTTTATCGTTTCTACCGTGCAGTTCGACATGTAAACTGCCCAGAAACCGAATCTGCTGACAGATCGCAAATCGGCCGATATCGCGTTTTCGGCCCTCAGAAGCGCCGAAATCGCGTTTTCTCGCTGAGCCCAGTGGACGGTGACTCGGTATGAAAACTGCACGGAGGAGCTGTTTTATCGTTTCTACCGTGCAGTTCGACATGTAAACTGCCCAGAAACCGAATCTGCTGACAGATCGCAAATCGGCCGATATCGCGTTTTCGGCCCTCAGAAGCGCCGAAATCGCGTTTTCTCGCTGAGCCCAGTGGACGGTGACTCGGTATGAAAACTGCACGGAGGAGCTGTTTTATCGTTTCTACCGTGCAGTTCGACATGTAAACTGCCCAGAAACCGAATCTGCTGACAGATCGCAAATCGGCCGATATCGCGTTTTCGGCCCTCAGAAGCGCCGAAATCGCGTTTTCTCGCTGAGCCCAGTGGACGGTGACTCGGTATGAAAACTGCACGGAGGAGCTGTTTTATCGTTTCTACCGTGCAGTTCGACATGTAAACTGCCCAGAAACCGAATCTGCTGACAGATCGCAAATCGGCCGATATCGCGTTTTCGGCCCTCAGAAGCGCCGAAATCGCGTTTTCTCGCTGAGCCCAGTGGACGGTGACTCGGTATGAAAACTGCACGGAGGAGCTGTTTTATCGTTTCTACCGTGCAGTTCGACATGTAAACTGCCCAGAAACCGAATCTGCTGACAGATCGCAAATCGGCCGATATCGCGTTTTCGGCCCTCAGAAGCGCCGAAATCGCGTTTTCTCGCTGAGCCCAGTGGACGGTGACTCGGTATGAAAACTGCACGGAGGAGCTGTTTTATCGTTTCTACCGTGCAGTTCGACATGTAAACTGCCCAGAAACCGAATCTGCTGACAGATCGCAAATCGGCCGATATCGCGTTTTCGGCCCTCAGAAGCGCCGAAATCGCGTTTTCTCGCTGAGCCCAGTGGACGGTGACTCGGTATGAAAACTGCACGGAGGAGCTGTTTTATCGTTTCTACCGTGCAGTTCGACATGTAAACTGCCCAGAAACCGAATCTGCTGACAGATCGCAAATCGGCCGATATCGCGTTTTCGGCCCTCAGAAGCGCCGAAATCGCGTTTTCTCGCTGAGCCCAGTGGACGGTGACTCGGTATGAAAACTGCACGGAGGAGCTGTTTTATCGTTTCTACCGTGCAGTTCGACATGTAAACTGCCCAGAAACCGAACTGCTGCTGACAGATCTCACAGATCGCAAATCGGCCGATATCGCGTTTTCGGCCCTCAGAAGCGCCGAAATCGCGTTTTCTCGCTGAGCCCAGTGGACGGTGACTCGGTATGAAAACTGCACGGAGGAGCTGTTTTATCGTTTCTACCGTGCAGTTCGACATGTAAACTGCCCAGAAACCGAATCTGCTGACAGATCGCAAATCGGCCGATATCGCGTTTTCGGCCCTCAGAAGCGCCGAAATCGCGTTTTCTCGCTGAGCCCAGTGGACGGTGACTCGGTATGAAAACTGCACGGAGGAGCTGTTTTATCGTTTCTACCGTGCAGTTCGACATGTAAACTGCCCAGAAACCGAATCTGCTGACAGATCGCAAATCGGCCGATATCGCGTTTTCGGCCCTCAGAAGCGCCGAAATCGCGTTTTCTCGCTGAGCCCAGTGGACGGTGACTCGGTATGAAAACTGCACGGAGGAGCTGTTTTATCGTTTCTACCGTGCAGTTCGACATGTAAACTGCCCAGAAACCGAATCTGCTGACAGATCGCAAATCGGCCGATATCGCGTTTTCGGCCCTCAGAAGCGCCGAAATCGCGTTTTCTCGCTGAGCCCAGTGGACGGTGACTCGGTATGAAAACTGCACGGAGGAGCTGTTTTATCGTTTCTACCGTGCAGTTCGACATGTAAACTGCCCAGAAACCGAATCTGCTGACAGATCGCAAATCGGCCGATATCGCGTTTTCGGCCCTCAGAAGCGCCGAAATCGCGTTTTCTCGCTGAGCCCAGTGGACGGTGACTCGGTATGAAAACTGCACGGAGGAGCTGTTTTATCGTTTCTACCGTGCAGTTCGACATGTAAACTGCCCAGAAACCGAATCTGCTGACAGATCGCAAATCGGCCGATATCGCGTTTTCGGCCCTCAGAAGCGCCGAAATCGCGTTTTCTCGCTGAGCCCAGTGGACGGTGACTCGGTATGAAAACTGCACGGAGGAGCTGTTTTATCGTTTCTACCGTGCAGTTCGACATGTAAACTGCCCAGAAACCGAATCTGCTGACAGATCGCAAATCGGCCGATATCGCGTTTTCGGCCCTCAGAAGCGCCGAAATCGCGTTTTCTCGCTGAGCCCAGTGGACGGTGACTCGGTATGAAAACTGCACGGAGGAGCTGTTTTATCGTTTCTACCGTGCAGTTCGACATGTAAACTGCCCAGAAACCGAATCTGCTGACAGATCGCAAATCGGCCGATATCGCGTTTTCGGCCCTCAGAAGCGCCGAAATCGCGTTTTCTCGCTGAGCCCAGTGGACGGTGACTCGGTATGAAAACTGCACGGAGGAGCTGTTTTATCGTTTCTACCGTGCAGTTCGACATGTAAACTGCCCAGAAACCGAATCTGCTGACAGATCGCAAATCGGCCGATATCGCGTTTTCGGCCCTCAGAAGCGCCGAAATCGCGTTTTCTCGCTGAGCCCAGTGGACGGTGACTCGGTATGAAAACTGCACGGAGGAGCTGTTTTATCGTTTCTACCGTGCAGTTCGACATGTAAACTGCCCAGAAACCGAATCTGCTGACAGATCGCAAATCGGCCGATATCGCGTTTTCGGCCCTCAGAAGCGCCGAAATCGCGTTTTCTCGCTGAGCCCAGTGGACGGTGACTCGGTATGAAAACTGCACGGAGGAGCTGTTTTATCGTTTCTACCGTGCAGTTCGACATGTAAACTGCCCAGAAACCGAATCTGCTGACAGATCGCAAATCGGCCGATATCGCGTTTTCGGCCCTCAGAAGCGCCGAAATCGCGTTTTCTCGCTGAGCCCAGTGGACGGTGACTCGGTATGAAAACTGCACGGAGGAGCTGTTTTATCGTTTCTACCGTGCAGTTCGACATGTAAACTGCCCAGAAACCGAATCTGCTGACAGATCGCAAATCGGCCGATATCGCGTTTTCGGCCCTCAGAAGCGCCGAAATCGCGTTTTCTCGCTGAGCCCAGTGGACGGTGACTCGGTATGAAAACTGCACGGAGGAGCTGTTTTATCGTTTCTACCGTGCAGTTCGACATGTAAACTGCCCAGAAACCGAATCTGCTGACAGATCGCAAATCGGCCGATATCGCGTTTTCGGCCCTCAGAAGCGCCGAAATCGCGTTTTCTCGCTGAGCCCAGTGGACGGTGACTCGGTATGAAAACTGCACGGAGGAGCTGTTTTATCGTTTCTACCGTGCAGTTCGACATGTAAACTGCCCAGAAACCGAATCTGCTGACAGATCGCAAATCGGCCGATATCGCGTTTTCGGCCCTCAGAAGCGCCGAAATCGCGTTTTCTCGCTGAGCCCAGTGGACGGTGACTCGGTATGAAAACTGCACGGAGGAGCTGTTTTATCGTTTCTACCGTGCAGTTCGACATGTAAACTGCCCAGAAACCGAATCTGCTGACAGATCGCAAATCGGCCGATATCGCGTTTTCGGCCCTCAGAAGCGCCGAAATCGCGTTTTCTCGCTGAGCCCAGTGGACGGTGACTCGGTATGAAAACTGCACGGAGGAGCTGTTTTATCGTTTCTACCGTGCAGTTCGACATGTAAACTGCCCAGAAACCGAATCTGCTGACAGATCGCAAATCGGCCGATATCGCGTTTTCGGCCCTCAGAAGCGCCGAAATCGCGTTTTCTCGCTGAGCCCAGTGGACGGTGACTCGGTATGAAAACTGCACGGAGGAGCTGTTTTATCGTTTCTACCGTGCAGTTCGACATGTAAACTGCCCAGAAACCGAATCTGCTGACAGATCGCAAATCGGCCGATATCGCGTTTTCGGCCCTCAGAAGCGCCGAAATCGCGTTTTCTCGCTGAGCCCAGTGGACGGTGACTCGGTATGAAAACTGCACGGAGGAGCTGTTTTATCGTTTCTACCGTGCAGTTCGACATGTAAACTGCCCAGAAACCGAATCTGCTGACAGATCGAAAATCGGCCGATATCGCGTTTTCGGCCCTCAGAAGCGCCGAAATCGCGTTTTCTCGCTGAGCCCAGTGGACGGTGACTCGGTATGAAAACTGCACGGAGGAGCTGTTTTATCGTTTCTACCGTGCAGTTCGACATGTAAACTGCCCAGAAACCGAATCTGCTGACAGATCGCAAATCGGCCGATATCGCGTTTTCGGCCCTCAGAAGCGCCGAAATCGCGTTTTCTCGCTGAGCCCAGTGGACGGTGACTCGGTATGAAAACTGCACGGAGGAGCTGTTTTATCGTTTCTACCGTGCAGTTCGACATGTAAACTGCCCAGAAACCGAATCTGCTGACAGATCGCAAATCGGCCGATATCGCGTTTTCGGCCCTCAGAAGCGCCGAAATCGCGTTTTCTCGCTGAGCCCAGTGGACGGTGACTCGGTATGAAAACTGCACGGAGGAGCTGTTTTATCGTTTCTACCGTGCAGTTCGACATGTAAACTGCCCAGAAACCGAATCTGCTGACAGATCGCAAATCGGCCGATATCGCGTTTTCGGCCCTCAGAAGCGCCGAAATCGCGTTTTCTCGCTGAGCCCAGTGGACGGTGACTCGGTATGAAAACTGCACGGAGGAGCTGTTTTATCGTTTCTACCGTGCAGTTCGACATGTAAACTGCCCAGAAACCGAATCTGCTGACAGATCGCAAATCGGCCGATATCGCGTTTTCGGCCCTCAGAAGCGCCGAAATCGCGTTTTCTCGCTGAGCCCAGTGGACGGTGACTCGGTATGAAAACTGCACGGAGGAGCTGTTTTATCGTTTCTACCGTGCAGTTCGACATGTAAACTGCCCAGAAACCGAATCTGCTGACAGATCGCAAATCGGCCGATATCGCGTTTTCGGCCCTCAGAAGCGCCGAAATCGCGTTTTCTCGCTGAGCCCAGTGGACGGTGACTCGGTATGAAAACTGCACGGAGGAGCTGTTTTATCGTTTCTACCGTGCAGTTCGACATGTAAACTGCCCAGAAACCGAATCTGCTGACAGATCGCAAATCGGCCGATATCGCGTTTTCGGCCCTCAGAAGCGCCGAAATCGCGTTTTCTCGCTGAGCCCAGTGGACGGTGACTCGGTATGAAAACTGCACGGAGGAGCTGTTTTATCGTTTCTACCGTGCAGTTCGACATGTAAACTGCCCAGAAACCGAATCTGCTGACAGATCGAAAATCGGCCGATATCGCGTTTTCGGCCCTCAGAAGCGCCGAAATCGCGTTTTCTCGCTGAGCCCAGTGGACGGTGACTCGGTATGAAAACTGCACGGAGGAGCTGTTTTATCGTTTCTACCGTGCAGTTCGACATGTAAACTGCCCAGAAACCGAATCTGCTGACAGATCGCAAATCGGCCGATATCGCGTTTTCGGCCCTCAGAAGCGCCGAAATCGCGTTTTCTCGCTGAGCCCAGTGGACGGTGACTCGGTATGAAAACTGCACGGAGGAGCTGTTTTATCGTTTCTACCGTGCAGTTCGACATGTAAACTGCCCAGAAACCGAATCTGCTGACAGATCGCAAATCGGCCGATATCGCGTTTTCGGCCCTCAGAAGCGCCGAAATCGCGTTTTCTCGCTGAGCCCAGTGGACGGTGACTCGGTATGAAAACTGCACGGAGGAGCTGTTTTATCGTTTCTACCGTGCAGTTCGACATGTAAACTGCCCAGAAACCGAATCTGCTGACAGATCGCAAATCGGCCGATATCGCGTTTTCGGCCCTCAGAAGCGCCGAAATCGCGTTTTCTCGCTGAGCCCAGTGGACGGTGACTCGGTATGAAAACTGCACGGAGGAGCTGTTTTATCGTTTCTACCGTGCAGTTCGACATGTAAACTGCCCAGAAACCGAATCTGCTGACAGATCGCAAATCGGCCGATATCGCGTTTTCGGCCCTCAGAAGCGCCGAAATCGCGTTTTCTCGCTGAGCCCAGTGGACGGTGACTCGGTATGAAAACTGCACGGAGGAGCTGTTTTATCGTTTCTACCGTGCAGTTCGACATGTAAACTGCCCAGAAACCGAATCTGCTGACAGATCGCAAATCGGCCGATATCGCGTTTTCGGCCCTCAGAAGCGCCGAAATCGCGTTTTCTCGCTGAGCCCAGTGGACGGTGACTCGGTATGAAAACTGCACGGAGGAGCTGTTTTATCGTTTCTACCGTGCAGTTCGACATGTAAACTGCCCAGAAACCGAATCTGCTGACAGATCGCAAATCGGCCGATATCGCGTTTTCGGCCCTCAGAAGCGCCGAAATCGCGTTTTCTCGCTGAGCCCAGTGGACGGTGACTCGGTATGAAAACTGCACGGAGGAGCTGTTTTATCGTTTCTACCGTGCAGTTCGACATGTAAACTGCCCAGAAACCGAATCTGCTGACAGATCGCAAATCGGCCGATATCGCGTTTTCGGCCCTCAGAAGCGCCGAAATCGCGTTTTCTCGCTGAGCCCAGTGGACGGTGACTCGGTATGAAAACTGCACGGAGGAGCTGTTTTATCGTTTCTACCGTGCAGTTCGACATGTAAACTGCCCAGAAACCGAATCTGCTGACAGATCGCAAATCGGCCGATATCGCGTTTTCGGCCCTCAGAAGCGCCGAAATCGCGTTTTCTCGCTGAGCCCAGTGGACGGTGACTCGGTATGAAAACTGCACGGAGGAGCTGTTTTATCGTTTCTACCGTGCAGTTCGACATGTAAACTGCCCAGAAACCGAATCTGCTGACAGATCGCAAATCGGCCGATATCGCGTTTTCGGCCCTCAGAAGCGCCGAAATCGCGTTTTCTCGCTGAGCCCAGTGGACGGTGACTCGGTATGAAAACTGCACGGAGGAGCTGTTTTATCGTTTCTACCGTGCAGTTCGACATGTAAACTGCCCAGAAACCGAATCTGCTGACAGATCGCAAATCGGCCGATATCGCGTTTTCGGCCCTCAGAAGCGCCGAAATCGCGTTTTCTCGCTGAGCCCAGTGGACGGTGACTCGGTATGAAAACTGCACGGAGGAGCTGTTTTATCGTTTCTACCGTGCAGTTCGACATGTAAACTGCCCAGAAACCGAATCTGCTGACAGATCGCAAATCGGCCGATATCGCGTTTTCGGCCCTCAGAAGCGCCGAAATCGCGTTTTCTCGCTGAGCCCAGTGGACGGTGACTCGGTATGAAAACTGCACGGAGGAGCTGTTTTATCGTTTCTACCGTGCAGTTCGACATGTAAACTGCCCAGAAACCGAATCGCTGACAGATCGCAAATCGGCCGATATCGCGTTTTCGGCCCTCAGAAGCGCCGAAATCGCGTTTTCTCGCTGAGCCCAGTGGACGGTGACTCGGTATGAAAACTGCACGGAGGAGCTGTTTTATCGTTTCTACCGTGCAGTTCGACATGTAAACTGCCCAGAAACCGAATCTGCTGACAGATCGCAAATCGGCCGATATCGCGTTTTCGGCCCTCAGAAGCGCCGAAATCGCGTTTTCTCGCTGAGCCCAGTGGACGGTGACTCGGTATGAAAACTGCACGGAGGAGCTGTTTTATCGTTTCTACCGTGCAGTTCGACATGTAAACTGCCCAGAAACCGAATCTGCTGACAGATCGCAAATCGGCCGATATCGCGTTTTCGGCCCTCAGAAGCGCCGAAATCGCGTTTTCTCGCTGAGCCCAGTGGACGGTGACTCGGTATGAAAACTGCACGGAGGAGCTGTTTTATCGTTTCTACCGTGCAGTTCGACATGTAAACTGCCCAGAAACCGAATCTGCTGACAGATCGCAAATCGGCCGATATCGCGTTTTCGGCCCTCAGAAGCGCCGAAATCGCGTTTTCTCGCTGAGCCCAGTGGACGGTGACTCGGTATGAAAACTGCACGGAGGAGCTGTTTTATCGTTTCTACCGTGCAGTTCGACATGTAAACTGCCCAGAAACCGAATCTGCTGACAGATCGCAAAATCGGCCGATATCGCGTTTTCGGCCCTCAGAAGCGCCGAAATCGCGTTTTCTCGCTGAGCCCAGTGGACGGTGACTCGGTATGAAAACTGCACGGAGGAGCTGTTTTATCGTTTCTACCGTGCAGTTCGACATGTAAACTGCCCAGAAACCGAATCTGCTGACAGATCGCAAATCGGCCGATATCGCGTTTTCGGCCCTCAGAAGCGCCGAAATCGCGTTTTCTCGCTGAGCCCAGTGGACGGTGACTCGGTATGAAAACTGCACGGAGGAGCTGTTTTATCGTTTCTACCGTGCAGTTCGACATGTAAACTGCCCAGAAACCGAATCTGCTGACAGATCGCAAATCGGCCGATATCGCGTTTTCGGCCCTCAGAAGCGCCGAAATCGCGTTTTCTCGCTGAGCCCAGTGGACGGTGACTCGGTATGAAAACTGCACGGAGGAGCTGTTTTATCGTTTCTACCGTGCAGTTCGACATGTAAACTGCCCAGAAACCGAATCTGCTGACAGATCGCAAATCGGCCGATATCGCGTTTTCGGCCCTCAGAAGCGCCGAAATCGCGTTTTCTCGCTGAGCCCAGTGGACGGTGACTCGGTATGAAAACTGCACGGAGGAGCTGTTTTATCGTTTCTACCGTGCAGTTCGACATGTAAACTGCCCAGAAACCGAATCTGCTGACAGATCGCAAATCGGCCGATATCGCGTTTTCGGCCCTCAGAAGCGCCGAAATCGCGTTTTCTCGCTGAGCCCAGTGGACGGTGACTCGGTATGAAAACTGCACGGAGGAGCTGTTTTATCGTTTCTACCGTGCAGTTCGACATGTAAACTGCCCAGAAACCGAATCTGCTGACAGATCGCAAATCGGCCGATATCGCGTTTTCGGCCCTCAGAAGCGCCGAAATCGCGTTTTCTCGCTGAGCCCAGTGGACGGTGACTCGGTATGAAAACTGCACGGAGGAGCTGTTTTATCGTTTCTACCGTGCAGTTCGACATGTAAACTGCCCAGAAACCGAATCTGCTGACAGATCGCAAATCGGCCGATATCGCGTTTTCGGCCCTCAGAAGCGCCGAAATCGCGTTTTCTCGCTGAGCCCAGTGGACGGTGACTCGGTATGAAAACTGCACGGAGGAGCTGTTTTATCGTTTCTACCGTGCAGTTCGACACGTAAACTGCCCAGAAACCGAATCTGCTGACAGATCGCAAATCGGCCGATATCGCGTTTTCGGCCCTCAGAAGCGCCGAAATCGCGTTTTCTCGCTGAGCCCAGTGGACGGTGACTCGGTATGAAAACTGCACGGAGGAGCTGTTTTATCGTTTCTACCGTGCAGTTCGACATGTAAACTGCCCAGAAACCGAATCTGCTGACAGATCGCAAATCGGCCGATATCGCGTTTTCGGCCCTCAGAAGCGCCGAAATCGCGTTTTCTCGCTGAGCCCAGTGGACGGTGACTCGGTATGAAAACTGCACGGAGGAGCTGTTTTATCGTTTCTACCGTGCAGTTCGACATGTAAACTGCCCAGAAACCGAATCTGCTGACAGATCGCAAATCGGCCGATATCGCGTTTTCGGCCCTCAGAAGCGCCGAAATCGCGTTTTCTCGCTGAGCCCAGTGGACGGTGACTCGGTATGAAAACTGCACGGAGGAGCTGTTTTATCGTTTCTACCGTGCAGTTCGACATGTAAACTGCCCAGAAACCGAATCTGCTGACAGATCGCAAATCGGCCGATATCGCGTTTTCGGCCCTCAGAAGCGCCGAAATCGCGTTTTCTCGCTGAGCCCAGTGGACGGTGACTCGGTATGAAAACTGCACGGAGGAGCTGTTTTATCGTTTCTACCGTGCAGTTCGACATGTAAACTGCCCAGAAACCGAATCTGCTGACAGATCGCAAATCGGCCGATATCGCGTTTTCGGCCCTCAGAAGCGCCGAAATCGCGTTTTCTCGCTGAGCCCAGTGGACGGTGACTCGGTATGAAAACTGCACGGAGGAGCTGTTTTATCGTTTCTACCGTGCAGTTCGACATGTAAACTGCCCAGAAACCGAATCTGCTGACAGATCGAAAATCGGCCGATATCGCGTTTTCGGCCCTCAGAAGCGCCGAAATCGCGTTTTCTCGCTGAGCCCAGTGGACGGTGACTCGGTATGAAAACTGCACGGAGGAGCTGTTTTATCGTTTCTACCGTGCAGTTCGACATGTAAACTGCCCAGAAACCGAATCTGCTGACAGATCGCAAATCGGCCGATATCGCGTTTTCGGCCCTCAGAAGCGCCGAAATCGCGTTTTCTCGCTGAGCCCAGTGGACGGTGACTCGGTATGAAAACTGCACGGAGGAGCTGTTTTATCGTTTCTACCGTGCAGTTCGACATGTAAACTGCCCAGAAACCGAATCTGCTGACAGATCGAAAATCGGCCGATATCGCGTTTTCGGCCCTCAGAAGCGCCGAAATCGCGTTTTCTCGCTGAGCCCAGTGGACGGTGACTCGGTATGAAAACTGCACGGAGGAGCTGTTTTATCGTTTCTACCGTGCAGTTCGACATGTAAACTGCCCAGAAACCGAATCTGCTGACAGATCGCAAATCGGCCGATATCGCGTTTTCGGCCCTCAGAAGCGCCGAAATCGCGTTTTCTCGCTGAGCCCAGTGGACGGTGACTCGGTATGAAAACTGCACGGAGGAGCTGTTTTATCGTTTCTACCGTGCAGTTCGACATGTAAACTGCCCAGAAACCGAATCTGCTGACAGATCGCAAATCGGCCGATATCGCGTTTTCGGCCCTCAGAAGCGCCGAAATCGCGTTTTCTCGCTGAGCCCAGTGGACGGTGACTCGGTATGAAAACTGCACGGAGGAGCTGTTTTATCGTTTCTACCGTGCAGTTCGACATGTAAACTGCCCAGAAACCGAATCTGCTGACAGATCGCAAATCGGCCGATATCGCGTTTTCGGCCCTCAGAAGCGCCGAAATCGCGTTTTCTCGCTGAGCCCAGTGGACGGTGACTCGGTATGAAAACTGCACGGAGGAGCTGTTTTATCGTTTCTACCGTGCAGTTCGACATGTAAACTGCCCAGAAACCGAATCTGCTGACAGATCGCAAATCGGCCGATATCGCGTTTTCGGCCCTCAGAAGCGCCGAAATCGCGTTTTCTCGCTGAGCCCAGTGGACGGTGACTCGGTATGAAAACTGCACGGAGGAGCTGTTTTATCGTTTCTACCGTGCAGTTCGACATGTAAACTGCCCAGAAACCGAATCTGCTGACAGATCGCAAATCGGCCGATATCGCGTTTTCGGCCCTCAGAAGCGCCGAAATCGCGTTTTCTCGCTGAGCCCAGTGGACGGTGACTCGGTATGAAAACTGCACGGAGGAGCTGTTTTATCGTTTCTACCGTGCAGTTCGACATGTAAACTGCCCAGAAACCGAATCTGCTGACAGATCGAAAATCGGCCGATATCGCGTTTTCGGCCCTCAGAAGCGCCGAAATCGCGTTTTCTCGCTGAGCCCAGTGGACGGTGACTCGGTATGAAAACTGCACGGAGGAGCTGTTTTATCGTTTCTACCGTGCAGTTCGACATGTAAACTGCCCAGAAACCGAATCTGCTGACAGATCGCAAATCGGCCGATATCGCGTTTTCGGCCCTCAGAAGCGCCGAAATCGCGTTTTCTCGCTGAGCCCAGTGGACGGTGACTCGGTATGAAAACTGCACGGAGGAGCTGTTTTATCGTTTCTACCGTGCAGTTCGACATGTAAACTGCCCAGAAACCGAATCTGCTGACAGATCGCAAATCGGCCGATATCGCGTTTTCGGCCCTCAGAAGCGCCGAAATCGCGTTTTCTCGCTGAGCCCAGTGGACGGTGACTCGGTATGAAAACTGCACGGAGGAGCTGTTTTATCGTTTCTACCGTGCAGTTCGACATGTAAACTGCCCAGAAACCGAATCTGCTGACAGATCGAAAATCGGCCGATATCGCGTTTTCGGCCCTCAGAAGCGCCGAAATCGCGTTTTCTCGCTGAGCCCAGTGGACGGTGACTCGGTATGAAAACTGCACGGAGGAGCTGTTTTATCGTTTCTACCGTGCAGTTCGACATGTAAACTGCCCAGAAACCGAATCTGCTGACAGATCGCAAATCGGCCGATATCGCGTTTTCGGCCCTCAGAAGCGCCGAAATCGCGTTTTCTCGCTGAGCCCAGTGGACGGTGACTCGGTATGAAAACTGCACGGAGGAGCTGTTTTATCGTTTCTACCGTGCAGTTCGACATGTAAACTGCCCAGAAACCGAATCTGCTGACAGATCGCAAATCGGCCGATATCGCGTTTTCGGCCCTCAGAAGCGCCGAAATCGCGTTTTCTCGCTGAGCCCAGTGGACGGTGACTCGGTATGAAAACTGCACGGAGGAGCTGTTTTATCGTTTCTACCGTGCAGTTCGACATGTAAACTGCCCAGAAACCGAATCTGCTGACAGATCGCAAATCGGCCGATATCGCGTTTTCGGCCCTCAGAAGCGCCGAAATCGCGTTTTCTCGCTGAGCCCAGTGGACGGTGACTCGGTATGAAAACTGCACGGAGGAGCTGTTTTATCGTTTCTACCGTGCAGTTCGACATGTAAACTGCCCAGAAACCGAATCTGCTGACAGATCGCAAATCGGCCGATATCGCGTTTTCGGCCCTCAGAAGCGCCGAAATCGCGTTTTCTCGCTGAGCCCAGTGGACGGTGACTCGGTATGAAAACTGCACGGAGGAGCTGTTTTATCGTTTCTACCGTGCAGTTCGACATGTAAACTGCCCAGAAACCGAATCTGCTGACAGATCGCAAATCGGCCGATATCGCGTTTTCGGCCCTCAGAAGCGCCGAAATCGCGTTTTCTCGCTGAGCCCAGTGGACGGTGACTCGGTATGAAAACTGCACGGAGGAGCTGTTTTATCGTTTCTACCGTGCAGTTCGACATGTAAACTGCCCAGAAACCGAATCTGCTGACAGATCGAAAATCGGCCGATATCGCGTTTTCGGCCCTCAGAAGCGCCGAAATCGCGTTTTCTCGCTGAGCCCAGTGGACGGTGACTCGGTATGAAAACTGCACGGAGGAGCTGTTTTATCGTTTCTACCGTGCAGTTCGACATGTAAACTGCCCAGAAACCGAATCTGCTGACAGATCGCAAATCGGCCGATATCGCGTTTTCGGCCCTCAGAAGCGCCGAAATCGCGTTTTCTCGCTGAGCCCAGTGGACGGTGACTCGGTATGAAAACTGCACGGAGGAGCTGTTTTATCGTTTCTACCGTGCAGTTCGACATGTAAACTGCCCAGAAACCGAATCTGCTGACAGATCGCAAATCGGCCGATATCGCGTTTTCGGCCCTCAGAAGCGCCGAAATCGCGTTTTCTCGCTGAGCCCAGTGGACGGTGACTCGGTATGAAAACTGCACGGAGGAGCTGTTTTATCGTTTCTACCGTGCAGTTCGACATGTAAACTGCCCAGAAACCGAATCTGCTGACAGATCGCAAATCGGCCGATATCGCGTTTTCGGCCCTCAGAAGCGCCGAAATCGCGTTTTCTCGCTGAGCCCAGTGGACGGTGACTCGGTATGAAAACTGCACGGAGGAGCTGTTTTATCGTTTCTACCGTGCAGTTCGACATGTAAACTGCCCAGAAACCGAATCTGCTGACAGATCGCAAATCGGCCGATATCGCGTTTTCGGCCCTCAGAAGCGCCGAAATCGCGTTTTCTCGCTGAGCCCAGTGGACGGTGACTCGGTATGAAAACTGCACGGAGGAGCTGTTTTATCGTTTCTACCGTGCAGTTCGACATGTAAACTGCCCAGAAACCGAATCTGCTGACAGATCGCAAATCGGCCGATATCGCGTTTTCGGCCCTCAGAAGCGCCGAAATCGCGTTTTCTCGCTGAGCCCAGTGGACGGTGACTCGGTATGAAAACTGCACGGAGGAGCTGTTTTATCGTTTCTACCGTGCAGTTCGACATGTAAACTGCCCAGAAACCGAATCTGCTGACAGATCGCAAATCGGCCGATATCGCGTTTTCGGCCCTCAGAAGCGCCGAAATCGCGTTTTCTCGCTGAGCCCAGTGGACGGTGACTCGGTATGAAAACTGCACGGAGGAGCTGTTTTATCGTTTCTACCGTGCAGTTCGACATGTAAACTGCCCAGAAACCGAATCTGCTGACAGATCGCAAATCGGCCGATATCGCGTTTTCGGCCCTCAGAAGCGCCGAAATCGCGTTTTCTCGCTGAGCCCAGTGGACGGTGACTCGGTATGAAAACTGCACGGAGGAGCTGTTTTATCGTTTCTACCGTGCAGTTCGACATGTAAACTGCCCAGAAACCGAATCTGCTGACAGATCGCAAATCGGCCGATATCGCGTTTTCGGCCCTCAGAAGCGCCGAAATCGCGTTTTCTCGCTGAGCCCAGTGGACGGTGACTCGGTATGAAAACTGCACGGAGGAGCTGTTTTATCGTTTCTACCGTGCAGTTCGACATGTAAACTGCCCAGAAACCGAATCTGCTGACAGATCGCAAATCGGCCGATATCGCGTTTTCGGCCCTCAGAAGCGCCGAAATCGCGTTTTCTCGCTGAGCCCAGTGGACGGTGACTCGGTATGAAAACTGCACGGAGGAGCTGTTTTATCGTTTCTACCGTGCAGTTCGACATGTAAACTGCCCAGAAACCGAATCTGCTGACAGATCGCAAATCGGCCGATATCGCGTTTTCGGCCCTCAGAAGCGCCGAAATCGCGTTTTCTCGCTGAGCCCAGTGGACGGTGACTCGGTATGAAAACTGCACGGAGGAGCTGTTTTATCGTTTCTACCGTGCAGTTCGACATGTAAACTGCCCAGAAACCGAATCTGCTGACAGATCGCAAATCGGCCGATATCGCGTTTTCGGCCCTCAGAAGCGCCGAAATCGCGTTTTCTCGCTGAGCCCAGTGGACGGTGACTCGGTATGAAAACTGCACGGAGGAGCTGTTTTATCGTTTCTACCGTGCAGTTCGACATGTAAACTGCCCAGAAACCGAATCTGCTGACAGATCGCAAATCGGCCGATATCGCGTTTTCGGCCCTCAGAAGCGCCGAAATCGCGTTTTCTCGCTGAGCCCAGTGGACGGTGACTCGGTATGAAAACTGCACGGAGGAGCTGTTTTATCGTTTCTACCGTGCAGTTCGACATGTAAACTGCCCAGAAACCGAATCTGCTGACAGATCGCAAATCGGCCGATATCGCGTTTTCGGCCCTCAGAAGCGCCGAAATCGCGTTTTCTCGCTGAGCCCAGTGGACGGTGACTCGGTATGAAAACTGCACGGAGGAGCTGTTTTATCGTTTCTACCGTGCAGTTCGACATGTAAACTGCCCAGAAACCGAATCTGCTGACAGATCGCAAATCGGCCGATATCGCGTTTTCGGCCCTCAGAAGCGCCGAAATCGCGTTTTCTCGCTGAGCCCAGTGGACGGTGACTCGGTATGAAAACTGCACGGAGGAGCTGTTTTATCGTTTCTACCGTGCAGTTCGACATGTAAACTGCCCAGAAACCGAATCTGCTGACAGATCGCAAATCGGCCGATATCGCGTTTTCGGCCCTCAGAAGCGCCGAAATCGCGTTTTCTCGCTGAGCCCAGTGGACGGTGACTCGGTATGAAAACTGCACGGAGGAGCTGTTTTATCGTTTCTACCGTGCAGTTCGACATGTAAACTGCCCAGAAACCGAATCTGCTGACAGATCGCAAATCGGCCGATATCGCGTTTTCGGCCCTCAGAAGCGCCGAAATCGCGTTTTCTCGCTGAGCCCAGTGGACGGTGACTCGGTATGAAAACTGCACGGAGGAGCTGTTTTATCGTTTCTACCGTGCAGTTCGACATGTAAACTGCCCAGAAACCGAATCTGCTGACAGATCGCAAATCGGCCGATATCGCGTTTTCGGCCCTCAGAAGCGCCGAAATCGCGTTTTCTCGCTGAGCCCAGTGGACGGTGACTCGGTATGAAAACTGCACGGAGGAGCTGTTTTATCGTTTCTACCGTGCAGTTCGACATGTAAACTGCCCAGAAACCGAATCTGCTGACAGATCGCAAATCGGCCGATATCGCGTTTTCGGCCCTCAGAAGCGCCGAAATCGCGTTTTCTCGCTGAGCCCAGTGGACGGTGACTCGGTATGAAAACTGCACGGAGGAGAGCTGTTTTATCGTTTCTACCGTGCAGTTCGACATGTAAACTGCCCAGAAACCGAATCTGCTGACAGATCGCAAATCGGCCGATATCGCGTTTTCGGCCCTCAGAAGCGCCGAAATCGCGTTTTCTCGCTGAGCCCAGTGGACGGTGACTCGGTATGAAAACTGCACGGAGGAGCTGTTTTATCGTTTCTACCGTGCAGTTCGACATGTAAACTGCCCAGAAACCGAATCTGCTGACAGATCGAAAATCGGCCGATATCGCGTTTTCGGCCCTCAGAAGCGCCGAAATCGCGTTTTCTCGCTGAGCCCAGTGGACGGTGACTCGGTATGAAAACTGCACGGAGGAGCTGTTTTATCGTTTCTACCGTGCAGTTCGACATGTAAACTGCCCAGAAACCGAATCTGCTGACAGATCGCAAATCGGCCGATATCGCGTTTTCGGCCCTCAGAAGCGCCGAAATCGCGTTTTCTCGCTGAGCCCAGTGGACGGTGACTCGGTATGAAAAACTGCACGGAGGAGCTGTTTTATCGTTTCTACCGTGCAGTTCGACATGTAAACTGCCCAGAAACCGAATCTGCTGACAGATCGCAAATCGGCCGATATCGCGTTTTCGGCCCTCAGAAGCGCCGAAATCGCGTTTTCTCGCTGAGCCCAGTGGACGGTGACTCGGTATGAAAACTGCACGGAGGAGCTGTTTTATCGTTTCTACCGTGCAGTTCGACATGTAAACTGCCCAGAAACCGAATCTGCTGACAGATCGCAAATCGGCCGATATCGCGTTTTCGGCCCTCAGAAGCGCCGAAATCGCGTTTTCTCGCTGAGCCCAGTGGACGGTGACTCGGTATGAAAACTGCACGGAGGAGCTGTTTTATCGTTTCTACCGTGCAGTTCGACATGTAAACTGCCCAGAAACCGAATCTGCTGACAGATCGCAAATCGGCCGATATCGCGTTTTCGGCCCTCAGAAGCGCCGAAATCGCGTTTTCTCGCTGAGCCCAGTGGACGGTGACTCGGTATGAAAACTGCACGGAGGAGCTGTTTTATCGTTTCTACCGTGCAGTTCGACATGTAAACTGCCCAGAAACCGAATCTGCTGACAGATCGCAAATCGGCCGATATCGCGTTTTCGGCCCTCAGAAGCGCCGAAATCGCGTTTTCTCGCTGAGCCCAGTGGACGGTGACTCGGTATGAAAACTGCACGGAGGAGCTGTTTTATCGTTTCTACCGTGCAGTTCGACATGTAAACTGCCCAGAAACCGAATCTGCTGACAGATCGCAAATCGGCCGATATCGCGTTTTCGGCCCTCAGAAGCGCCGAAATCGCGTTTTCTCGCTGAGCCCAGTGGACGGTGACTCGGTATGAAAACTGCACGGAGGAGCTGTTTTATCGTTTCTACCGTGCAGTTCGACATGTAAACTGCCCAGAAACCGAATCTGCTGACAGATCGCAAATCGGCCGATATCGCGTTTTCGGCCCTCAGAAGCGCCGAAATCGCGTTTTCTCGCTGAGCCCAGTGGACGGTGACTCGGTATGAAAACTGCACGGAGGAGCTGTTTTATCGTTTCTACCGTGCAGTTCGACATGTAAACTGCCCAGAAACCGAATCTGCTGACAGATCGCAAATCGGCCGATATCGCGTTTTCGGCCCTCAGAAGCGCCGAAATCGCGTTTTCTCGCTGAGCCCAGTGGACGGTGACTCGGTATGAAAACTGCACGGAGGAGCTGTTTTATCGTTTCTACCGTGCAGTTCGACATGTAAACTGCCCAGAAACCGAATCTGCTGACAGATCGCAAATCGGCCGATATCGCGTTTTCGGCCCTCAGAAGCGCCGAAATCGCGTTTTCTCGCTGAGCCCAGTGGACGGTGACTCGGTATGAAAACTGCACGGAGGAGCTGTTTTATCGTTTCTACCGTGCAGTTCGACATGTAAACTGCCCAGAAACCGAATCTGCTGACAGATCGCAAATCGGCCGATATCGCGTTTTCGGCCCTCAGAAGCGCCGAAATCGCGTTTTCTCGCTGAGCCCAGTGGACGGTGACTCGGTATGAAAACTGCACGGAGGAGCTGTTTTATCGTTTCTACCGTGCAGTTCGACATGTAAACTGCCCAGAAACCGAATCTGCTGACAGATCGCAAATCGGCCGATATCGCGTTTTCGGCCCTCAGAAGCGCCGAAATCGCGTTTTCTCGCTGAGCCCAGTGGACGGTGACTCGGTATGAAAACTGCACGGAGGAGCTGTTTTATCGTTTCTACCGTGCAGTTCGACATGTAAACTGCCCAGAAACCGAATCTGCTGACAGATCGCAAATCGGCCGATATCGCGTTTTCGGCCCTCAGAAGCGCCGAAATCGCGTTTTCTCGCTGAGCCCAGTGGACGGTGACTCGGTATGAAAACTGCACGGAGGAGCTGTTTTATCGTTTCTACCGTGCAGTTCGACATGTAAACTGCCCAGAAACCGAATCTGCTGACAGATCGCAAATCGGCCGATATCGCGTTTTCGGCCCTCAGAGCGCCGAAATCGCGTTTTCTCGCTGAGCCCAGTGGACGGTGACTCGGTATGAAAACTGCACGGAGGAGCTGTTTTATCGTTTCTACCGTGCAGTTCGACATGTAAACTGCCCAGAAACCGAATCTGCTGACAGATCGCAAATCGGCCGATATCGCGTTTTCGGCCCTCAGAAGCGCCGAAATCGCGTTTTCTCGCTGAGCCCAGTGGACGGTGACTCGGTATGAAAACTGCACGGAGGAGCTGTTTTATCGTTTCTACCGTGCAGTTCGACATGTAAACTGCCCAGAAACCGAATCTGCTGACAGATCGCAAATCGGCCGATATCGCGTTTTCGGCCCTCAGAAGCGCCGAAATCGCGTTTTCTCGCTGAGCCCAGTGGACGGTGACTCGGTATGAAAACTGCACGGAGGAGCTGTTTTATCGTTTCTACCGTGCAGTTCGACATGTAAACTGCCCAGAAACCGAATCTGCTGACAGATCGCAAATCGGCCGATATCGCGTTTTCGGCCCTCAGAAGCGCCGAAATCGCGTTTTCTCGCTGAGCCCAGTGGACGGTGACTCGGTATGAAAACTGCACGGAGGAGCTGTTTTATCGTTTCTACCGTGCAGTTCGACATGTAAACTGCCCAGAAACCGAATCTGCTGACAGATCGCAAATCGGCCGATATCGCGTTTTCGGCCCTCAGAAGCGCCGAAATCGCGTTTTCTCGCTGAGCCCAGTGGACGGTGACTCGGTATGAAAACTGCACGGAGGAGCTGTTTTATCGTTTCTACCGTGCAGTTCGACATGTAAACTGCCCAGAAACCGAATCTGCTGACAGATCGCAAATCGGCCGATATCGCGTTTTCGGCCCTCAGAAGCGCCGAAATCGCGTTTTCTCGCTGAGCCCAGTGGACGGTGACTCGGTATGAAAACTGCACGGAGGAGCTGTTTTATCGTTTCTACCGTGCAGTTCGACATGTAAACTGCCCAGAAACCGAATCTGCTGACAGATCGCAAATCGGCCGATATCGCGTTTTCGGCCCTCAGAAGCGCCGAAATCGCGTTTTCTCGCTGAGCCCAGTGGACGGTGACTCGGTATGAAAACTGCACGGAGGAGCTGTTTTATCGTTTCTACCGTGCAGTTCGACATGTAAACTGCCCAGAAACCGAATCTGCTGACAGATCGCAAATCGGCCGATATCGCGTTTTCGGCCCTCAGAAGCGCCGAAATCGCGTTTTCTCGCTGAGCCCAGTGGACGGTGACTCGGTATGAAAACTGCACGGAGGAGCTGTTTTATCGTTTCTACCGTGCAGTTCGACATGTAAACTGCCCAGAAACCGAATCTGCTGACAGATCGCAAATCGGCCGATATCGCGTTTTCGGCCCTCAGAAGCGCCGAAATCGCGTTTTCTCGCTGAGCCCAGTGGACGGTGACTCGGTATGAAAACTGCACGGAGGAGCTGTTTTATCGTTTCTACCGTGCAGTTCGACATGTAAACTGCCCAGAAACCGAATCTGCTGACAGATCGCAAATCGGCCGATATCGCGTTTTCGGCCCTCAGAAGCGCCGAAATCGCGTTTTCTCGCTGAGCCCAGTGGACGGTGACTCGGTATGAAAACTGCACGGAGGAGCTGTTTTATCGTTTCTACCGTGCAGTTCGACATGTAAACTGCCCAGAAACCGAATCTGCTGACAGATCGCAAATCGGCCGATATCGCGTTTTCGGCCCTCAGAAGCGCCGAAATCGCGTTTTCTCGCTGAGCCCAGTGGACGGTGACTCGGTATGAAAACTGCACGGAGGAGCTGTTTTATCGTTTCTACCGTGCAGTTCGACATGTAAACTGCCCAGAAACCGAATCTGCTGACAGATCGCAAATCGGCCGATATCGCGTTTTCGGCCCTCAGAAGCGCCGAAATCGCGTTTTCTCGCTGAGCCCAGTGGACGGTGACTCGGTATGAAAACTGCACGGAGGAGCTGTTTTATCGTTTCTACCGTGCAGTTCGACATGTAAACTGCCCAGAAACCGAATCTGCTGACAGATCGCAAATCGGCCGATATCGCGTTTTCGGCCCTCAGAAGCGCCGAAATCGCGTTTTCTCGCTGAGCCCAGTGGACGGTGACTCGGTATGAAAACTGCACGGAGGAGCTGTTTTATCGTTTCTACCGTGCAGTTCGACATGTAAACTGCCCAGAAACCGAATCTGCTGACAGATCGCAAATCGGCCGATATCGCGTTTTCGGCCCTCAGAAGCGCCGAAATCGCGTTTTCTCGCTGAGCCCAGTGGACGGTGACTCGGTATGAAAACTGCACGGAGGAGCTGTTTTATCGTTTCTACCGTGCAGTTCGACATGTAAACTGCCCAGAAACCGAATCTGCTGACAGATCGCAAATCGGCCGATATCGCGTTTTCGGCCCTCAGAAGCGCCGAAATCGCGTTTTCTCGCTGAGCCCAGTGGACGGTGACTCGGTATGAAAACTGCACGGAGGAGCTGTTTTATCGTTTCTACCGTGCAGTTCGACATGTAAACTGCCCAGAAACCGAATCTGCTGACAGATCGCAAATCGGCCGATATCGCGTTTTCGGCCCTCAGAAGCGCCGAAATCGCGTTTTCTCGCTGAGCCCAGTGGACGGTGACTCGGTATGAAAACTGCACGGAGGAGCTGTTTTATCGTTTCTACCGTGCAGTTCGACATGTAAACTGCCCAGAAACCGAATCTGCTGACAGATCGAAAATCGGCCGATATCGCGTTTTCGGCCCTCAGAAGCGCCGAAATCGCGTTTTCTCGCTGAGCCCAGTGGACGGTGACTCGGTATGAAAACTGCACGGAGGAGCTGTTTTATCGTTTCTACCGTGCAGTTCGACATGTAAACTGCCCAGAAACCGAATCTGCTGACAGATCGCAAATCGGCCGATATCGCGTTTTCGGCCCTCAGAAGCGCCGAAATCGCGTTTTCTCGCTGAGCCCAGTGGACGGTGACTCGGTATGAAAACTGCACGGAGGAGCTGTTTTATCGTTTCTACCGTGCAGTTCGACATGTAAACTGCCCAGAAACCGAATCTGCTGACAGATCGCAAATCGGCCGATATCGCGTTTTCGGCCCTCAGAAGCGCCGAAATCGCGTTTTCTCGCTGAGCCCAGTGGACGGTGACTCGGTATGAAAACTGCACGGAGGAGCTGTTTTATCGTTTCTACCGTGCAGTTCGACATGTAAACTGCCCAGAAACCGAATCTGCTGACAGATCGCAAATCGGCCGATATCGCGTTTTCGGCCCTCAGAAGCGCCGAAATCGCGTTTTCTCGCTGAGCCCAGTGGACGGTGACTCGGTATGAAAACTGCACGGAGGAGCTGTTTTATCGTTTCTACCGTGCAGTTCGACATGTAAACTGCCCAGAAACCGAATCTGCTGACAGATCGAAAATCGGCCGATATCGCGTTTTCGGCCCTCAGAAGCGCCGAAATCGCGTTTTCTCGCTGAGCCCAGTGGACGGTGACTCGGTATGAAAACTGCACGGAGGAGCTGTTTTATCGTTTCTACCGTGCAGTTCGACATGTAAACTGCCCAGAAACCGAATCTGCTGACAGATCGCAAATCGGCCGATATCGCGTTTTCGGCCCTCAGAAGCGCCGAAATCGCGTTTTCTCGCTGAGCCCAGTGGACGGTGACTCGGTATGAAAACTGCACGGAGGAGCTGTTTTATCGTTTCTACCGTGCAGTTCGACATGTAAACTGCCCAGAAACCGAATCTGCTGACAGATCGCAAATCGGCCGATATCGCGTTTTCGGCCCTCAGAAGCGCCGAAATCGCGTTTTCTCGCTGAGCCCAGTGGACGGTGACTCGGTATGAAAACTGCACGGAGGAGCTGTTTTATCGTTTCTACCGTGCAGTTCGACATGTAAACTGCCCAGAAACCGAATCTGCTGACAGATCGCAAATCGGCCGATATCGCGTTTTCGGCCCTCAGAAGCGCCGAAATCGCGTTTTCTCGCTGAGCCCAGTGGACGGTGACTCGGTATGAAAACTGCACGGAGGAGCTGTTTTATCGTTTCTACCGTGCAGTTCGACATGTAAACTGCCCAGAAACCGAATCTGCTGACAGATCGCAAATCGGCCGATATCGCGTTTTCGGCCCTCAGAAGCGCCGAAATCGCGTTTTCTCGCTGAGCCCAGTGGACGGTGACTCGGTATGAAAACTGCACGGAGGAGCTGTTTTATCGTTTCTACCGTGCAGTTCGACATGTAAACTGCCCAGAAACCGAATCTGCTGACAGATCGCAAATCGGCCGATATCGCGTTTTCGGCCCTCAGAAGCGCCGAAATCGCGTTTTCTCGCTGAGCCCAGTGGACGGTGACTCGGTATGAAAACTGCACGGAGGAGCTGTTTTATCGTTTCTACCGTGCAGTTCGACATGTAAACTGCCCAGAAACCGAATCTGCTGACAGATCGCAAATCGGCCGATATCGCGTTTTCGGCCCTCAGAAGCGCCGAAATCGCGTTTTCTCGCTGAGCCCAGTGGACGGTGACTCGGTATGAAAACTGCACGGAGGAGCTGTTTTATCGTTTCTACCGTGCAGTTCGACATGTAAACTGCCCAGAAACCGAATCTGCTGACAGATCGCAAATCGGCCGATATCGCGTTTTCGGCCCTCAGAAGCGCCGAAATCGCGTTTTCTCGCTGAGCCCAGTGGACGGTGACTCGGTATGAAAACTGCACGGAGGAGCTGTTTTATCGTTTCTACCGTGCAGTTCGACATGTAAACTGCCCAGAAACCGAATCTGCTGACAGATCGAAAATCGGCCGATATCGCGTTTTCGGCCCTCAGAAGCGCCGAAATCGCGTTTTCTCGCTGAGCCCAGTGGACGGTGACTCGGTATGAAAACTGCACGGAGGAGCTGTTTTATCGTTTCTACCGTGCAGTTCGACATGTAAACTGCCCAGAAACCGAATCTGCTGACAGATCGCAAATCGGCCGATATCGCGTTTTCGGCCCTCAGAAGCGCCGAAATCGCGTTTTCTCGCTGAGCCCAGTGGAGGGTGACTCGGTATGAAAACTGCACGGAGGAGCTGTTTTATCGTTTCTACCGTGCAGTTCGACATGTAAACTGCCCAGAAACCGAATCTGCTGACAGATCGCAAATCGGCCGATATCGCGTTTTCGGCCCTCAGAAGCGCCGAAATCGCGTTTTCTCGCTGAGCCCAGTGGACGGTGACTCGGTATGAAAACTGCACGGAGGAGCTGTTTTATCGTTTCTACCGTGCAGTTCGACATGTAAACTGCCCAGAAACCGAATCTGCTGACAGATCGCAAAATCGGCCGATATCGCGTTTTCGGCCCTCAGAAGCGCCGAAATCGCGTTTTCTCGCTGAGCCCAGTGGACGGTGACTCGGTATGAAAACTGCACGGAGGAGCTGTTTTATCGTTTCTACCGTGCAGTTCGACATGTAAACTGCCCAGAAACCGAATCTGCTGACAGATCGCAAATCGGCCGATATCGCGTTTTCGGCCCTCAGAAGCGCCGAAATCGCGTTTTCTCGCTGAGCCCAGTGGACGGTGACTCGGTATGAAAACTGCACGGAGGAGCTGTTTTATCGTTTCTACCGTGCAGTTCGACATGTAAACTGCCCAGAAACCGAATCTGCTGACAGATCGCAAATCGGCCGATATCGCGTTTTCGGCCCTCAGAAGCGCCGAAATCGCGTTTTCTCGCTGAGCCCAGTGGACGGTGACTCGGTATGAAAACTGCACGGAGGAGCTGTTTTATCGTTTCTACCGTGCAGTTCGACATGTAAACTGCCCAGAAACCGAATCTGCTGACAGATCGCAAATCGGCCGATATCGCGTTTTCGGCCCTCAGAAGCGCCGAAATCGCGTTTTCTCGCTGAGCCCAGTGGACGGTGACTCGGTATGAAAACTGCACGGAGGAGCTGTTTTATCGTTTCTACCGTGCAGTTCGACATGTAAACTGCCCAGAAACCGAATCTGCTGACAGATCGCAAATCGGCCGATATCGCGTTTTCGGCCCTCAGAAGCGCCGAAATCGCGTTTTCTCGCTGAGCCCAGTGGACGGTGACTCGGTATGAAAACTGCACGGAGGAGCTGTTTTATCGTTTCTACCGTGCAGTTCGACATGTAAACTGCCCAGAAACCGAATCTGCTGACAGATCGAAAATCGGCCGATATCGCGTTTTCGGCCCTCAGAAGCGCCGAAATCGCGTTTTCTCGCTGAGCCCAGTGGACGGTGACTCGGTATGAAAACTGCACGGAGGAGCTGTTTTATCGTTTCTACCGTGCAGTTCGACATGTAAACTGCCCAGAAACCGAATCTGCTGACAGATCGCAAATCGGCCGATATCGCGTTTTCGGCCCTCAGAAGCGCCGAAATCGCGTTTTCTCGCTGAGCCCAGTGGACGGTGACTCGGTATGAAAACTGCACGGAGGAGCTGTTTTATCGTTTCTACCGTGCAGTTCGACATGTAAACTGCCCAGAAACCGAATCTGCTGACAGATCGCAAATCGGCCGATATCGCGTTTTCGGCCCTCAGAAGCGCCGAAATCGCGTTTTCTCGCTGAGCCCAGTGGACGGTGACTCGGTATGAAAACTGCACGGAGGAGCTGTTTTATCGTTTCTACCGTGCAGTTCGACATGTAAACTGCCCAGAAACCGAATCTGCTGACAGATCGCAAATCGGCCGATATCGCGTTTTCGGCCCTCAGAAGCGCCGAAATCGCGTTTTCTCGCTGAGCCCAGTGGACGGTGACTCGGTATGAAAACTGCACGGAGGAGCTGTTTTATCGTTTCTACCGTGCAGTTCGACATGTAAACTGCCCAGAAACCGAATCTGCTGACAGATCGCAAATCGGCCGATATCGCGTTTTCGGCCCTCAGAAGCGCCGAAATCGCGTTTTCTCGCTGAGCCCAGTGGACGGTGACTCGGTATGAAAACTGCACGGAGGAGCTGTTTTATCGTTTCTACCGTGCAGTTCGACATGTAAACTGCCCAGAAACCGAATCTGCTGACAGATCGCAAATCGGCCGATATCGCGTTTTCGGCCCTCAGAAGCGCCGAAATCGCGTTTTCTCGCTGAGCCCAGTGGACGGTGACTCGGTATGAAAACTGCACGGAGGAGCTGTTTTATCGTTTCTACCGTGCAGTTCGACATGTAAACTGCCCAGAAACCGAATCTGCTGACAGATCGCAAATCGGCCGATATCGCGTTTTCGGCCCTCAGAAGCGCCGAAATCGCGTTTTCTCGCTGAGCCCAGTGGACGGTGACTCGGTATGAAAACTGCACGGAGGAGCTGTTTTATCGTTTCTACCGTGCAGTTCGACATGTAAACTGCCCAGAAACCGAATCTGCTGACAGATCGCAAATCGGCCGATATCGCGTTTTCGGCCCTCAGAAGCGCCGAAATCGCGTTTTCTCGCTGAGCCCAGTGGACGGTGACTCGGTATGAAAACTGCACGGAGGAGCTGTTTTATCGTTTCTACCGTGCAGTTCGACATGTAAACTGCCCAGAAACCGAATCTGCTGACAGATCGCAAATCGGCCGATATCGCGTTTTCGGCCCTCAGAAGCGCCGAAATCGCGTTTTCTCGCTGAGCCCAGTGGACGGTGACTCGGTATGAAAACTGCACGGAGGAGCTGTTTTATCGTTTCTACCGTGCAGTTCGACATGTAAACTGCCCAGAAACCGAATCTGCTGACAGATCGCAAATCGGCCGATATCGCGTTTTCGGCCCTCAGAAGCGCCGAAATCGCGTTTTCTCGCTGAGCCCAGTGGACGGTGACTCGGTATGAAAACTGCACGGAGGAGCTGTTTTATCGTTTCTACCGTGCAGTTCGACATGTAAACTGCCCAGAAACCGAATCTGCTGACAGATCGCAAATCGGCCGATATCGCGTTTTCGGCCCTCAGAAGCGCCGAAATCGCGTTTTCTCGCTGAGCCCAGTGGACGGTGACTCGGTATGAAAACTGCACGGAGGAGCTGTTTTATCGTTTCTACCGTGCAGTTCGACATGTAAACTGCCCAGAAACCGAATCTGCTGACAGATCGCAAATCGGCCGATATCGCGTTTTCGGCCCTCAGAAGCGCCGAAATCGCGTTTTCTCGCTGAGCCCAGTGGACGGTGACTCGGTATGAAAACTGCACGGAGGAGCTGTTTTATCGTTTCTACCGTGCAGTTCGACATGTAAACTGCCCAGAAACCGAATCTGCTGACAGATCGCAAATCGGCCGATATCGCGTTTTCGGCCCTCAGAAGCGCCGAAATCGCGTTTTCTCGCTGAGCCCAGTGGACGGTGACTCGGTATGAAAACTGCACGGAGGAGCTGTTTTATCGTTTCTACCGTGCAGTTCGACATGTAAACTGCCCAGAAACCGAATCTGCTGACAGATCGCAAATCGGCCGATATCGCGTTTTCGGCCCTCAGAAGCGCCGAAATCGCGTTTTCTCGCTGAGCCCAGTGGACGGTGACTCGGTATGAAAACTGCACGGAGGAGCTGTTTTATCGTTTCTACCGTGCAGTTCGACATGTAAACTGCCCAGAAACCGAATCTGCTGACAGATCGAAATCGGCCGATATCGCGTTTTCGGCTCTCAGAAGCGCCGAAATCGCGTTTTCTCGCTGAGCCGTGGACGGTGACTCGGTATGAAAACTGCACGGAGGAGCTGTTTTATCGTTTCTACCGTGCAGTTCGACATGTAAACTGCCCAGAAACCGAATCTGCTGACAGATCGCAAATCGGCCGATATCGCGTTTTCGGCCCTCAGAAGCGCCGAAATCGCGTTTTCTCGCTGAGCCCAGTGGACGGTGACTCGGTATGAAAACTGCACGGAGGAGCTGTTTTATCGTTTCTACCGTGCAGTTCGACATGTAAACTGCCCAGAAACCGAATCTGCTGACAGATCGCAAATCGGCCGATATCGCGTTTTCGGCCCTCAGAAGCGCCGAAATCGCGTTTTCTCGCTGAGCCCAGTGGACGGTGACTCGGTATGAAAACTGCACGGAGGAGCTGTTTTATCGTTTCTACCGTGCAGTTCGACATGTAAACTGCCCAGAAACCGAATCTGCTGACAGATCGCAAATCGGCCGATATCGCGTTTTCGGCCCTCAGAAGCGCCGAAATCGCGTTTTCTCGCTGAGCCCAGTGGACGGTGACTCGGTATGAAAACTGCACGGAGGAGCTGTTTTATCGTTTCTACCGTGCAGTTCGACATGTAAACTGCCCAGAAACCGAATCTGCTGACAGATCGCAAATCGGCCGATATCGCGTTTTCGGCCCTCAGAAGCGCCGAAATCGCGTTTTCTCGCTGAGCCCAGTGGACGGTGACTCGGTATGAAAACTGCACGGAGGAGCTGTTTTATCGTTTCTACCGTGCAGTTCGACATGTAAACTGCCCAGAAACCGAATCTGCTGACAGATCGCAAATCGGCCGATATCGCGTTTTCGGCCCTCAGAAGCGCCGAAATCGCGTTTTCTCGCTGAGCCCAGTGGACGGTGACTCGGTATGAAAACTGCACGGAGGAGCTGTTTTATCGTTTCTACCGTGCAGTTCGACATGTAAACTGCCCAGAAACCGAATCTGCTGACAGATCGCAAATCGGCCGATATCGCGTTTTCGGCCCTCAGAAGCGCCGAAATCGCGTTTTCTCGCTGAGCCCAGTGGACGGTGACTCGGTATGAAAACTGCACGGAGGAGCTGTTTTATCGTTTCTACCGTGCAGTTCGACATGTAAACTGCCCAGAAACCGAATCTGCTGACAGATCGCAAATCGGCCGATATCGCGTTTTCGGCCCTCAGAAGCGCCGAAATCGCGTTTTCTCGCTGAGCCCAGTGGACGGTGACGGTATGAAAACTGCACGGAGGAGCTGTTTTATCGTTTCTACCGTGCAGTTCGACATGTAAACTGCCCAGAAACCGAATCTGCTGACAGATCGCAAATCGGCCGATATCGCGTTTTCGGCCCTCAGAAGCGCCGAAATCGCGTTTTCTCGCTGAGCCCAGTGGACGGTGACTCGGTATGAAAACTGCACGGAGGAGCTGTTTTATCGTTTCTACCGTGCAGTTCGACATGTAAACTGCCCAGAAACCGAATCTGCTGACAGATCGCAAATCGGCCGATATCGCGTTTTCGGCCCTCAGAAGCGCCGAAATCGCGTTTTCTCGCTGAGCCCAGTGGACGGTGACTCGGTATGAAAACTGCACGGAGGAGCTGTTTTATCGTTTCTACCGTGCAGTTCGACATGTAAACTGCCCAGAAACCGAATCTGCTGACAGATCGCAAATCGGCCGATATCGCGTTTTCGGCCCTCAGAAGCGCCGAAATCGCGTTTTCTCGCTGAGCCCAGTGGACGGTGACTCGGTATGAAAACTGCACGGAGGAGCTGTTTTATCGTTTCTACCGTGCAGTTCGACATGTAAACTGCCCAGAAACCGAATCTGCTGACAGATCGCAAATCGGCCGATATCGCGTTTTCGGCCCTCAGAAGCGCCGAAATCGCGTTTTCTCGCTGAGCCCAGTGGACGGTGACTCGGTATGAAAACTGCACGGAGGAGCTGTTTTATCGTTTCTACCGTGCAGTTCGACATGTAAACTGCCCAGAAACCGAATCTGCTGACAGATCGAAAATCGGCCGATATCGCGTTTTCGGCCCTCAGAAGCGCCGAAATCGCGTTTTCTCGCTGAGCCCAGTGGACGGTGACTCGGTATGAAAACTGCACGGAGGAGCTGTTTTATCGTTTCTACCGTGCAGTTCGACATGTAAACTGCCCAGAAACCGAATCTGCTGACAGATCGCAAATCGGCCGATATCGCGTTTTCGGCCCTCAGAAGCGCCGAAATCGCGTTTTCTCGCTGAGCCCAGTGGACGGTGACTCGGTATGAAAACTGCACGGAGGAGCTGTTTTATCGTTTCTACCGTGCAGTTCGACATGTAAACTGCCCAGAAACCGAATCTGCTGACAGATCGCAAATCGGCCGATATCGCGTTTTCGGCCCTCAGAAGCGCCGAAATCGCGTTTTCTCGCTGAGCCCAGTGGACGGTGACTCGGTATGAAAACTGCACGGAGGAGCTGTTTTATCGTTTCTACCGTGCAGTTCGACATGTAAACTGCCCAGAAACCGAATCTGCTGACAGATCGCAAATCGGCCGATATCGCGTTTTCGGCCCTCAGAAGCGCCGAAATCGCGTTTTCTCGCTGAGCCCAGTGGACGGTGACTCGGTATGAAAACTGCACGGAGGAGCTGTTTTATCGTTTCTACCGTGCAGTTCGACATGTAAACTGCCCAGAAACCGAATCTGCTGACAGATCGCAAATCGGCCGATATCGCGTTTTCGGCCCTCAGAAGCGCCGAAATCGCGTTTTCTCGCTGAGCCCAGTGGACGGTGACTCGGTATGAAAACTGCACGGAGGAGCTGTTTTATCGTTTCTACCGTGCAGTTCGACATGTAAACTGCCCAGAAACCGAATCTGCTGACAGATCGCAAATCGGCCGATATCGCGTTTTCGGCCCTCAGAAGCGCCGAAATCGCGTTTTCTCGCTGAGCCCAGTGGACGGTGACTCGGTATGAAAACTGCACGGAGGAGCTGTTTTATCGTTTCTACCGTGCAGTTCGACATGTAAACTGCCCAGAAACCGAATCTGCTGACAGATCGCAAATCGGCCGATATCGCGTTTTCGGCCCTCAGAAGCGCCGAAATCGCGTTTTCTCGCTGAGCCCAGTGGACGGTGACTCGGTATGAAAACTGCACGGAGGAGCTGTTTTATCGTTTCTACCGTGCAGTTCGACATGTAAACTGCCCAGAAACCGAATCTGCTGACAGATCGCAAATCGGCCGATATCGCGTTTTCGGCCCTCAGAAGCGCCGAAATCGCGTTTTCTCGCTGAGCCCAGTGGACGGTGACTCGGTATGAAAACTGCACGGAGGAGCTGTTTTATCGTTTCTACCGTGCAGTTCGACATGTAAACTGCCCAGAAACCGAATCTGCTGACAGATCGCAAATCGGCCGATATCGCGTTTTCGGCCCTCAGAAGCGCCGAAATCGCGTTTTCTCGCTGAGCCCAGTGGACGGTGACTCGGTATGAAAACTGCACGGAGGAGCTGTTTTATCGTTTCTACCGTGCAGTTCGACATGTAAACTGCCCAGAAACCGAATCTGCTGACAGATCGCAAATCGGCCGATATCGCGTTTTCGGCCCTCAGAAGCGCCGAAATCGCGTTTTCTCGCTGAGCCCAGTGGACGGTGACTCGGTATGAAAACTGCACGGAGGAGCTGTTTTATCGTTTCTACCGTGCAGTTCGACATGTAAACTGCCCAGAAACCGAATCTGCTGACAGATCGCAAATCGGCCGATATCGCGTTTTCGGCCCTCAGAAGCGCCGAAATCGCGTTTTCTCGCTGAGCCCAGTGGACGGTGACTCGGTATGAAAACTGCACGGAGGAGCTGTTTTATCGTTTCTACCGTGCAGTTCGACATGTAAACTGCCCAGAAACCGAATCTGCTGACAGATCGCAAATCGGCCGATATCGCGTTTTCGGCCCTCAGAAGCGCCGAAATCGCGTTTTCTCGCTGAGCCCAGTGGACGGTGACTCGGTATGAAAACTGCACGGAGGAGCTGTTTTATCGTTTCTACCGTGCAGTTCGACATGTAAACTGCCCAGAAACCGAATCTGCTGACAGATCGCAAATCGGCCGATATCGCGTTTTCGGCCCTCAGAAGCGCCGAAATCGCGTTTTCTCGCTGAGCCCAGTGGACGGTGACTCGGTATGAAAACTGCACGGAGGAGCTGTTTTATCGTTTCTACCGTGCAGTTCGACATGTAAACTGCCCAGAAACCGAATCTGCTGACAGATCGCAAATCGGCCGATATCGCGTTTTCGGCCCTCAGAAGCGCCGAAATCGCGTTTTCTCGCTGAGCCCAGTGGACGGTGACTCGGTATGAAAACTGCACGGAGGAGCTGTTTTATCGTTTCTACCGTGCAGTTCGACATGTAAACTGCCCAGAAACCGAATCTGCTGACAGATCGCAAATCGGCCGATATCGCGTTTTCGGCCCTCAGAAGCGCCGAAATCGCGTTTTCTCGCTGAGCCCAGTGGACGGTGACTCGGTATGAAAACTGCACGGAGGAGCTGTTTTATCGTTTCTACCGTGCAGTTCGACATGTAAACTGCCCAGAAACCGAATCTGCTGACAGATCGCAAATCGGCCGATATCGCGTTTTCGGCCCTCAGAAGCGCCGAAATCGCGTTTTCTCGCTGAGCCCAGTGGACGGTGACTCGGTATGAAAACTGCACGGAGGAGCTGTTTTATCGTTTCTACCGTGCAGTTCGACATGTAAACTGCCCAGAAACCGAATCTGCTGACAGATCGCAAATCGGCCGATATCGCGTTTTCGGCCCTCAGAAGCGCCGAAATCGCGTTTTCTCGCTGAGCCCAGTGGACGGTGACTCGGTATGAAAACTGCACGGAGGAGCTGTTTTATCGTTTCTACCGTGCAGTTCGACATGTAAACTGCCCAGAAACCGAATCTGCTGACAGATCGCAAATCGGCCGATATCGCGTTTTCGGCCCTCAGAAGCGCCGAAATCGCGTTTTCTCGCTGAGCCCAGTGGACGGTGACTCGGTATGAAAACTGCACGGAGGAGCTGTTTTATCGTTTCTACCGTGCAGTTCGACATGTAAACTGCCCAGAAACCGAATCTGCTGACAGATCGCAAATCGGCCGATATCGCGTTTTCGGCCCTCAGAAGCGCCGAAATCGCGTTTTCTCGCTGAGCCCAGTGGACGGTGACTCGGTATGAAAACTGCACGGAGGAGCTGTTTTATCGTTTCTACCGTGCAGTTCGACATGTAAACTGCCCAGAAACCGAATCTGCTGACAGATCGCAAATCGGCCGATATCGCGTTTTCGGCCCTCAGAAGCGCCGAAATCGCGTTTTCTCGCTGAGCCCAGTGGACGGTGACTCGGTATGAAAACTGCACGGAGGAGCTGTTTTATCGTTTCTACCGTGCAGTTCGACATGTAAACTGCCCAGAAACCGAATCTGCTGACAGATCGCAAATCGGCCGATATCGCGTTTTCGGCCCTCAGAAGCGCCGAAATCGCGTTTTCTCGCTGAGCCCAGTGGACGGTGACTCGGTATGAAAACTGCACGGAGGAGCTGTTTTATCGTTTCTACCGTGCAGTTCGACATGTAAACTGCCCAGAAACCGAATCTGCTGACAGATCGCAAATCGGCCGATATCGCGTTTTCGGCCCTCAGAAGCGCCGAAATCGCGTTTTCTCGCTGAGCCCAGTGGACGGTGACTCGGTATGAAAACTGCACGGAGGAGCTGTTTTATCGTTTCTACCGTGCAGTTCGACATGTAAACTGCCCAGAAACCGAATCTGCTGACAGATCGCAAATCGGCCGATATCGCGTTTTCGGCCCTCAGAAGCGCCGAAATCGCGTTTTCTCGCTGAGCCCAGTGGACGGTGACTCGGTATGAAAACTGCACGGAGGAGCTGTTTTATCGTTTCTACCGTGCAGTTCGACATGTAAACTGCCCAGAAACCGAATCTGCTGACAGATCGCAAATCGGCCGATATCGCGTTTTCGGCCCTCAGAAGCGCCGAAATCGCGTTTTCTCGCTGAGCCCAGTGGACGGTGACTCGGTATGAAAACTGCACGGAGGAGCTGTTTTATCGTTTCTACCGTGCAGTTCGACATGTAAACTGCCCAGAAACCGAATCTGCTGACAGATCGCAAATCGGCCGATATCGCGTTTTCGGCCCTCAGAAGCGCCGAAATCGCGTTTTCTCGCTGAGCCCAGTGGACGGTGACTCGGTATGAAAACTGCACGGAGGAGCTGTTTTATCGTTTCTACCGTGCAGTTCGACATGTAAACTGCCCAGAAACCGAATCTGCTGACAGATCGAAAATCGGCCGATATCGCGTTTTCGGCCCTCAGAAGCGCCGAAATCGCGTTTTCTCGCTGAGCCCAGTGGACGGTGACTCGGTATGAAAACTGCACGGAGGAGCTGTTTTATCGTTTCTACCGTGCAGTTCGACATGTAAACTGCCCAGAAACCGAATCTGCTGACAGATCGCAAATCGGCCGATATCGCGTTTTCGGCCCTCAGAAGCGCCGAAATCGCGTTTTCTCGCTGAGCCCAGTGGACGGTGACTCGGTATGAAAACTGCACGGAGGAGCTGTTTTATCGTTTCTACCGTGCAGTTCGACATGTAAACTGCCCAGAAACCGAATCTGCTGACAGATCGCAAATCGGCCGATATCGCGTTTTCGGCCCTCAGAAGCGCCGAAATCGCGTTTTCTCGCTGAGCCCAGTGGACGGTGACTCGGTATGAAAACTGCACGGAGGAGCTGTTTTATCGTTTCTACCGTGCAGTTCGACATGTAAACTGCCCAGAAACCGAATCTGCTGACAGATCGAAAATCGGCCGATATCGCGTTTTCGGCCCTCAGAAGCGCCGAAATCGCGTTTTCTCGCTGAGCCCAGTGGACGGTGACTCGGTATGAAAACTGCACGGAGGAGCTGTTTTATCGTTTCTACCGTGCAGTTCGACATGTAAACTGCCCAGAAACCGAATCTGCTGACAGATCGCAAATCGGCCGATATCGCGTTTTCGGCCCTCAGAAGCGCCGAAATCGCGTTTTCTCGCTGAGCCCAGTGGACGGTGACTCGGTATGAAAACTGCACGGAGGAGCTGTTTTATCGTTTCTACCGTGCAGTTCGACATGTAAACTGCCCAGAAACCGAATCTGCTGACAGATCGCAAATCGGCCGATATCGCGTTTTCGGCCCTCAGAAGCGCCGAAATCGCGTTTTCTCGCTGAGCCCAGTGGACGGTGACTCGGTATGAAAACTGCACGGAGGAGCTGTTTTATCGTTTCTACCGTGCAGTTCGACATGTAAACTGCCCAGAAACCGAATCTGCTGACAGATCGCAAATCGGCCGATATCGCGTTTTCGGCCCTCAGAAGCGCCGAAATCGCGTTTTCTCGCTGAGCCCAGTGGACGGTGACTCGGTATGAAAACTGCACGGAGGAGCTGTTTTATCGTTTCTACCGTGCAGTTCGACATGTAAACTGCCCAGAAACCGAATCTGCTGACAGATCGAAAATCGGCCGATATCGCGTTTTCGGCCCTCAGAAGCGCCGAAATCGCGTTTTCTCGCTGAGCCCAGTGGACGGTGACTCGGTATGAAAACTGCACGGAGGAGCTGTTTTATCGTTTCTACCGTGCAGTTCGACATGTAAACTGCCCAGAAACCGAATCTGCTGACAGATCGCAAATCGGCCGATATCGCGTTTTCGGCCCTCAGAAGCGCCGAAATCGCGTTTTCTCGCTGAGCCCAGTGGACGGTGACTCGGTATGAAAACTGCACGGAGGAGCTGTTTTATCGTTTCTACCGTGCAGTTCGACATGTAAACTGCCCAGAAACCGAATCTGCTGACAGATCGAAAATCGGCCGATATCGCGTTTTCGGCCCTCAGAAGCGCCGAAATCGCGTTTTCTCGCTGAGCCCAGTGGACGGTGACTCGGTATGAAAACTGCACGGAGGAGCTGTTTTATCGTTTCTACCGTGCAGTTCGACATGTAAACTGCCCAGAAACCGAATCTGCTGACAGATCGCAAATCGGCCGATATCGCGTTTTCGGCCCTCAGAAGCGCCGAAATCGCGTTTTCTCGCTGAGCCCAGTGGACGGTGACTCGGTATGAAAACTGCACGGAGGAGCTGTTTTATCGTTTCTACCGTGCAGTTCGACATGTAAACTGCCCAGAAACCGAATCTGCTGACAGATCGCAAATCGGCCGATATCGCGTTTTCGGCCCTCAGAAGCGCCGAAATCGCGTTTTCTCGCTGAGCCCAGTGGACGGTGACTCGGTATGAAAACTGCACGGAGGAGCTGTTTTATCGTTTCTACCGTGCAGTTCGACATGTAAACTGCCCAGAAACCGAATCTGCTGACAGATCGCAAATCGGCCGATATCGCGTTTTCGGCCCTCAGAAGCGCCGAAATCGCGTTTTCTCGCTGAGCCCAGTGGACGGTGACTCGGTATGAAAACTGCACGGAGGAGCTGTTTTATCGTTTCTACCGTGCAGTTCGACATGTAAACTGCCCAGAAACCGAATCTGCTGACAGATCGCAAATCGGCCGATATCGCGTTTTCGGCCCTCAGAAGCGCCGAAATCGCGTTTTCTCGCTGAGCCCAGTGGACGGTGACTCGGTATGAAAACTGCACGGAGGAGCTGTTTTATCGTTTCTACCGTGCAGTTCGACATGTAAACTGCCCAGAAACCGAATCTGCTGACAGATCGCAAATCGGCCGATATCGCGTTTTCGGCCCTCAGAAGCGCCGAAATCGCGTTTTCTCGCTGAGCCCAGTGGACGGTGACTCGGTATGAAAACTGCACGGAGGAGCTGTTTTATCGTTTCTACCGTGCAGTTCGACATGTAAACTGCCCAGAAACCGAATCTGCTGACAGATCGCAAATCGGCCGATATCGCGTTTTCGGCCCTCAGAAGCGCCGAAATCGCGTTTTCTCGCTGAGCCCAGTGGACGGTGACTCGGTATGAAAACTGCACGGAGGAGCTGTTTTATCGTTTCTACCGTGCAGTTCGACATGTAAACTGCCCAGAAACCGAATCTGCTGACAGATCGCAAATCGGCCGATATCGCGTTTTCGGCCCTCAGAAGCGCCGAAATCGCGTTTTCTCGCTGAGCCCAGTGGACGGTGACTCGGTATGAAAACTGCACGGAGGAGCTGTTTTATCGTTTCTACCGTGCAGTTCGACATGTAAACTGCCCAGAAACCGAATCTGCTGACAGATCGCAAATCGGCCGATATCGCGTTTTCGGCCCTCAGAAGCGCCGAAATCGCGTTTTCTCGCTGAGCCCAGTGGACGGTGACTCGGTATGAAAACTGCACGGAGGAGCTGTTTTATCGTTTCTACCGTGCAGTTCGACATGTAAACTGCCCAGAAACCGAATCTGCTGACAGATCGCAAATCGGCCGATATCGCGTTTTCGGCCCTCAGAAGCGCCGAAATCGCGTTTTCTCGCTGAGCCCAGTGGACGGTGACTCGGTATGAAAACTGCACGGAGGAGCTGTTTTATCGTTTCTACCGTGCAGTTCGACATGTAAACTGCCCAGAAACCGAATCTGCTGACAGATCGCAAATCGGCCGATATCGCGTTTTCGGCCCTCAGAAGCGCCGAAATCGCGTTTTCTCGCTGAGCCCAGTGGACGGTGACTCGGTATGAAAACTGCACGGAGGAGCTGTTTTATCGTTTCTACCGTGCAGTTCGACATGTAAACTGCCCAGAAACCGAATCTGCTGACAGATCGCAAATCGGCCGATATCGCGTTTTCGGCCCTCAGAAGCGCCGAAATCGCGTTTTCTCGCTGAGCCCAGTGGACGGTGACTCGGTATGAAAACTGCACGGAGGAGCTGTTTTATCGTTTCTACCGTGCAGTTCGACATGTAAACTGCCCAGAAACCGAATCTGCTGACAGATCGCAAATCGGCCGATATCGCGTTTTCGGCCCTCAGAAGCGCCGAAATCGCGTTTTCTCGCTGAGCCCAGTGGACGGTGACTCGGTATGAAAACTGCACGGAGGAGCTGTTTTATCGTTTCTACCGTGCAGTTCGACATGTAAACTGCCCAGAAACCGAATCTGCTGACAGATCGCAAATCGGCCGATATCGCGTTTTCGGCCCTCAGAAGCGCCGAAATCGCGTTTTCTCGCTGAGCCCAGTGGACGGTGACTCGGTATGAAAACTGCACGGAGGAGCTGTTTTATCGTTTCTACCGTGCAGTTCGACATGTAAACTGCCCAGAAACCGAATCTGCTGACAGATCGCAAATCGGCCGATATCGCGTTTTCGGCCCTCAGAAGCGCCGAAATCGCGTTTTCTCGCTGAGCCCAGTGGACGGTGACTCGGTATGAAAACTGCACGGAGGAGCTGTTTTATCGTTTCTACCGTGCAGTTCGACATGTAAACTGCCCAGAAACCGAATCTGCTGACAGATCGCAAATCGGCCGATATCGCGTTTTCGGCCCTCAGAAGCGCCGAAATCGCGTTTTCTCGCTGAGCCCAGTGGACGGTGACTCGGTATGAAAACTGCACGGAGGAGCTGTTTTATCGTTTCTACCGTGCAGTTCGACATGTAAACTGCCCAGAAACCGAATCTGCTGACAGATCGCAAATCGGCCGATATCGCGTTTTCGGCCCTCAGAAGCGCCGAAATCGCGTTTTCTCGCTGAGCCCAGTGGACGGTGACTCGGTATGAAAACTGCACGGAGGAGCTGTTTTATCGTTTCTACCGTGCAGTTCGACATGTAAACTGCCCAGAAACCGAATCTGCTGACAGATCGCAAATCGGCCGATATCGCGTTTTCGGCCCTCAGAAGCGCCGAAATCGCGTTTTCTCGCTGAGCCCAGTGGACGGTGACTCGGTATGAAAACTGCACGGAGGAGCTGTTTTATCGTTTCTACCGTGCAGTTCGACATGTAAACTGCCCAGAAACCGAATCTGCTGACAGATCGCAAATCGGCCGATATCGCGTTTTCGGCCCTCAGAAGCGCCGAAATCGCGTTTTCTCGCTGAGCCCAGTGGACGGTGACTCGGTATGAAAACTGCACGGAGGAGCTGTTTTATCGTTTCTACCGTGCAGTTCGACATGTAAACTGCCCAGAAACCGAATCTGCTGACAGATCGCAAATCGGCCGATATCGCGTTTTCGGCCCTCAGAAGCGCCGAAATCGCGTTTTCTCGCTGAGCCCAGTGGACGGTGACTCGGTATGAAAACTGCACGGAGGAGCTGTTTTATCGTTTCTACCGTGCAGTTCGACATGTAAACTGCCCAGAAACCGAATCTGCTGACAGATCGAAAATCGGCCGATATCGCGTTTTCGGCCCTCAGAAGCGCCGAAATCGCGTTTTCTCGCTGAGCCCAGTGGACGGTGACTCGGTATGAAAACTGCACGGAGGAGCTGTTTTATCGTTTCTACCGTGCAGTTCGACATGTAAACTGCCCAGAAACCGAATCTGCTGACAGATCGCAAATCGGCCGATATCGCGTTTTCGGCCCTCAGAAGCGCCGAAATCGCGTTTTCTCGCTGAGCCCAGTGGACGGTGACTCGGTATGAAAACTGCACGGAGGAGCTGTTTTATCGTTTCTACCGTGCAGTTCGACATGTAAACTGCCCAGAAACCGAATCTGCTGACAGATCGCAAATCGGCCGATATCGCGTTTTCGGCCCTCAGAAGCGCCGAAATCGCGTTTTCTCTGAGCCCAGTGGACGGTGACTCGGTATGAAAACTGCACGGAGGAGCTGTTTTATCGTTTCTACCGTGCAGTTCGACATGTAAACTGCCCAGAAACCGAATCTGCTGACAGATCGCAAATCGGCCGATATCGCGTTTTCGGCCCTCAGAAGCGCCGAAATCGCGTTTTCTCGCTGAGCCCAGTGGACGGTGACTCGGTATGAAAACTGCACGGAGGAGCTGTTTTATCGTTTCTACCGTGCAGTTCGACATGTAAACTGCCCAGAAACCGAATCTGCTGACAGATCGCAAATCGGCCGATATCGCGTTTTCGGCCCTCAGAAGCGCCGAAATCGCGTTTTCTCGCTGAGCCCAGTGGACGGTGACTCGGTATGAAAACTGCACGGAGGAGCTGTTTTATCGTTTCTACCGTGCAGTTCGACATGTAAACTGCCCAGAAACCGAATCTGCTGACAGATCGCAAATCGGCCGATATCGCGTTTTCGGCCCTCAGAAGCGCCGAAATCGCGTTTTCTCGCTGAGCCCAGTGGACGGTGACTCGGTATGAAAACTGCACGGAGGAGCTGTTTTATCGTTTCTACCGTGCAGTTCGACATGTAAACTGCCCAGAAACCGAATCTGCTGACAGATCGCAAATCGGCCGATATCGCGTTTTCGGCCCTCAGAAGCGCCGAAATCGCGTTTTCTCGCTGAGCCCAGTGGACGGTGACTCGGTATGAAAACTGCACGGAGGAGCTGTTTTATCGTTTCTACCGTGCAGTTCGACATGTAAACTGCCCAGAAACCGAATCTGCTGACAGATCGCAAATCGGCCGATATCGCGTTTTCGGCCCTCAGAAGCGCCGAAATCGCGTTTTCTCGCTGAGCCCAGTGGACGGTGACTCGGTATGAAAACTGCACGGAGGAGCTGTTTTATCGTTTCTACCGTGCAGTTCGACATGTAAACTGCCCAGAAACCGAATCTGCTGACAGATCGCAAATCGGCCGATATCGCGTTTTCGGCCCTCAGAAGCGCCGAAATCGCGTTTTCTCGCTGAGCCCAGTGGACGGTGACTCGGTATGAAAACTGCACGGAGGAGCTGTTTTATCGTTTCTACCGTGCAGTTCGACATGTAAACTGCCCAGAAACCGAATCTGCTGACAGATCGCAAATCGGCCGATATCGCGTTTTCGGCCCTCAGAAGCGCCGAAATCGCGTTTTCTCGCTGAGCCCAGTGGACGGTGACTCGGTATGAAAACTGCACGGAGGAGCTGTTTTATCGTTTCTACCGTGCAGTTCGACATGTAAACTGCCCAGAAACCGAATCTGCTGACAGATCGCAAATCGGCCGATATCGCGTTTTCGGCCCTCAGAAGCGCCGAAATCGCGTTTTCTCGCTGAGCCCAGTGGACGGTGACTCGGTATGAAAACTGCACGGAGGAGCTGTTTTATCGTTTCTACCGTGCAGTTCGACATGTAAACTGCCCAGAAACCGAATCTGCTGACAGATCGCAAATCGGCCGATATCGCGTTTTCGGCCCTCAGAAGCGCCGAAATCGCGTTTTCTCGCTGAGCCCAGTGGACGGTGACTCGGTATGAAAACTGCACGGAGGAGCTGTTTTATCGTTTCTACCGTGCAGTTCGACATGTAAACTGCCCAGAAACCGAATCTGCTGACAGATCGCAAATCGGCCGATATCGCGTTTTCGGCCCTCAGAAGCGCCGAAATCGCGTTTTCTCGCTGAGCCCAGTGGACGGTGACTCGGTATGAAAACTGCACGGAGGAGCTGTTTTATCGTTTCTACCGTGCAGTTCGACATGTAAACTGCCCAGAAACCGAATCTGCTGACAGATCGCAAATCGGCCGATATCGCGTTTTCGGCCCTCAGAAGCGCCGAAATCGCGTTTTCTCGCTGAGCCCAGTGGACGGTGACTCGGTATGAAAACTGCACGGAGGAGCTGTTTTATCGTTTCTACCGTGCAGTTCGACATGTAAACTGCCCAGAAACCGAATCTGCTGACAGATCGCAAATCGGCGATATCGCGTTTTCGGCCCTCAGAAGCGCCGAAATCGCGTTTTCTCGCTGAGCCCAGTGGACGGTGACTCGGTATGAAAACTGCACGGAGGAGCTGTTTTATCGTTTCTACCGTGCAGTTCGACATGTAAACTGCCCAGAAACCGAATCTGCTGACAGATCGCAAATCGGCCGATATCGCGTTTTCGGCCCTCAGAAGCGCCGAAATCGCGTTTTCTCGCTGAGCCCAGTGGACGGTGACTCGGTATGAAAACTGCACGGAGGAGCTGTTTTATCGTTTCTACCGTGCAGTTCGACATGTAAACTGCCCAGAAACCGAATCTGCTGACAGATCGCAAATCGGCCGATATCGCGTTTTCGGCCCTCAGAAGCGCCGAAATCGCGTTTTCTCGCTGAGCCCAGTGGACGGTGACTCGGTATGAAAACTGCACGGAGGAGCTGTTTTATCGTTTCTACCGTGCAGTTCGACATGTAAACTGCCCAGAAACCGAATCTGCTGACAGATCGCAAATCGGCCGATATCGCGTTTTCGGCCCTCAGAAGCGCCGAAATCGCGTTTTCTCGCTGAGCCCAGTGGACGGTGACTCGGTATGAAAACTGCACGGAGGAGCTGTTTTATCGTTTCTACCGTGCAGTTCGACATGTAAACTGCCCAGAAACCGAATCTGCTGACAGATCGCAAATCGGCCGATATCGCGTTTTCGGCCCTCAGAAGCGCCGAAATCGCGTTTTCTCGCTGAGCCCAGTGGACGGTGACTCGGTATGAAAACTGCACGGAGGAGCTGTTTTATCGTTTCTACCGTGCAGTTCGACATGTAAACTGCCCAGAAACCGAATCTGCTGACAGATCGCAAATCGGCCGATATCGCGTTTTCGGCCCTCAGAAGCGCCGAAATCGCGTTTTCTCGCTGAGCCCAGTGGACGGTGACTCGGTATGAAAACTGCACGGAGGAGCTGTTTTATCGTTTCTACCGTGCAGTTCGACATGTAAACTGCCCAGAAACCGAATCTGCTGACAGATCGCAAATCGGCCGATATCGCGTTTTCGGCCCTCAGAAGCGCCGAAATCGCGTTTTCTCGCTGAGCCCAGTGGACGGTGACTCGGTATGAAAACTGCACGGAGGAGCTGTTTTATCGTTTCTACCGTGCAGTTCGACATGTAAACTGCCCAGAAACCGAATCTGCTGACAGATCGCAAATCGGCCGATATCGCGTTTTCGGCCCTCAGAAGCGCCGAAATCGCGTTTTCTCGCTGAGCCCAGTGGACGGTGACTCGGTATGAAAACTGCACGGAGGAGCTGTTTTATCGTTTCTACCGTGCAGTTCGACATGTAAACTGCCCAGAAACCGAATCTGCTGACAGATCGCAAATCGGCCGATATCGCGTTTTCGGCCCTCAGAAGCGCCGAAATCGCGTTTTCTCGCTGAGCCCAGTGGACGGTGACTCGGTATGAAAACTGCACGGAGGAGCTGTTTTATCGTTTCTACCGTGCAGTTCGACATGTAAACTGCCCAGAAACCGAATCTGCTGACAGATCGCAAATCGGCCGATATCGCGTTTTCGGCCCTCAGAAGCGCCGAAATCGCGTTTTCTCGCTGAGCCCAGTGGACGGTGACTCGGTATGAAAACTGCACGGAGGAGCTGTTTTATCGTTTCTACCGTGCAGTTCGACATGTAAACTGCCCAGAAACCGAATCTGCTGACAGATCGCAAATCGGCCGATATCGCGTTTTCGGCCCTCAGAAGCGCCGAAATCGCGTTTTCTCGCTGAGCCGAGTGGACGGTGACTCGGTATGAAAACTGCACGGAGGAGCTGTTTTATCGTTTCTACCGTGCAGTTCGACATGTAAACTGCCCAGAAACCGAATCTGCTGACAGATCGCAAATCGGCCGATATCGCGTTTTCGGCCCTCAGAAGCGCCGAAATCGCGTTTTCTCGCTGAGCCCAGTGGACGGTGACTCGGTATGAAAACTGCACGGAGGAGCTGTTTTATCGTTTCTACCGTGCAGTTCGACATGTAAACTGCCCAGAAACCGAATCTGCTGACAGATCGAAAATCGGCCGATATCGCGTTTTCGGCCCTCAGAAGCGCCGAAATCGCGTTTTCTCGCTGAGCCCAGTGGACGGTGACTCGGTATGAAAACTGCACGGAGGAGCTGTTTTATCGTTTCTACCGTGCAGTTCGACATGTAAACTGCCCAGAAACCGAATCTGCTGACAGATCGCAAATCGGGCGATATCGCGTTTTCGGCCCTCAGAAGCGCCGAAATCGCGTTTTCTCGCTGAGCCCAGTGGACGGTGACTCGGTATGAAAACTGCACGGAGGAGCTGTTTTATCGTTTCTACCGTGCAGTTCGACATGTAAACTGCCCAGAAACCGAATCTGCTGACAGATCGCAAATCGGCCGATATCGCGTTTTCGGCCCTCAGAAGCGCCGAAATCGCGTTTTCTCGCTGAGCCCAGTGGACGGTGACTCGGTATGAAAACTGCACGGAGGAGCTGTTTTATCGTTTCTACCGTGCAGTTCGACATGTAAACTGCCCAGAAACCGAATCTGCTGACAGATCGCAAATCGGCCGATATCGCGTTTTCGGCCCTCAGAAGCGCCGAAATCGCGTTTTCTCGCTGAGCCCAGTGGACGGTGACTCGGTATGAAAACTGCACGGAGGAGCTGTTTTATCGTTTCTACCGTGCAGTTCGACATGTAAACTGCCCAGAAACCGAATCTGCTGACAGATCGCAAATCGGCCGATATCGCGTTTTCGGCCCTCAGAAGCGCCGAAATCGCGTTTTCTCGCTGAGCCCAGTGGACGGTGACTCGGTATGAAAACTGCACGGAGGAGCTGTTTTATCGTTTCTACCGTGCAGTTCGACATGTAAACTGCCCAGAAACCGAATCTGCTGACAGATCGCAAATCGGCCGATATCGCGTTTTCGGCCCTCAGAAGCGCCGAAATCGCGTTTTCTCGCTGAGCCCAGTGGACGGTGACTCGGTATGAAAACTGCACGGAGGAGCTGTTTTATCGTTTCTACCGTGCAGTTCGACATGTAAACTGCCCAGAAACCGAATCTGCTGACAGATCGCAAATCGGCCGATATCGCGTTTTCGGCCCTCAGAAGCGCCGAAATCGCGTTTTCTCGCTGAGCCCAGTGGACGGTGACTCGGTATGAAAACTGCACGGAGGAGCTGTTTTATCGTTTCTACCGTGCAGTTCGACATGTAAACTGCCCAGAAACCGAATCTGCTGACAGATCGCAAATCGGCCGATATCGCGTTTTCGGCCCTCAGAAGCGCCGAAATCGCGTTTTCTCGCTGAGCCGAGTGGACGGTGACTCGGTATGAAAACTGCACGGAGGAGCTGTTTTATCGTTTCTACCGTGCAGTTCGACATGTAAACTGCCCAGAAACCGAATCTGCTGACAGATCGCAAATCGGCCGATATCGCGTTTTCGGCCCTCAGAAGCGCCGAAATCGCGTTTTCTCGCTGAGCCCAGTGGACGGTGACTCGGTATGAAAACTGCACGGAGGAGCTGTTTTATCGTTTCTACCGTGCAGTTCGACATGTAAACTGCCCAGAAACCGAATCTGCTGACAGATCGCAAATCGGCCGATATCGCGTTTTCGGCCCTCAGAAGCGCCGAAATCGCGTTTTCTCGCTGAGCCCAGTGGACGGTGACTCGGTATGAAAACTGCACGGAGGAGCTGTTTTATCGTTTCTACCGTGCAGTTCGACATGTAAACTGCCCAGAAACCGAATCTGCTGACAGATCGCAAATCGGCCGATATCGCGTTTTCGGCCCTCAGAAGCGCCGAAATCGCGTTTTCTCGCTGAGCCCAGTGGACGGTGACTCGGTATGAAAACTGCACGGAGGAGCTGTTTTATCGTTTCTACCGTGCAGTTCGACATGTAAACTGCCCAGAAACCGAATCTGCTGACAGATCGCAAATCGGCCGATATCGCGTTTTCGGCCCTCAGAAGCGCCGAAATCGCGTTTTCTCGCTGAGCCCAGTGGACGGTGACTCGGTATGAAAACTGCACGGAGGAGCTGTTTTATCGTTTCTACCGTGCAGTTCGACATGTAAACTGCCCAGAAACCGAATCTGCTGACAGATCGCAAATCGGCCGATATCGCGTTTTCGGCCCTCAGAAGCGCCGAAATCGCGTTTTCTCGCTGAGCCCAGTGGACGGTGACTCGGTATGAAAACTGCACGGAGGAGCTGTTTTATCGTTTCTACCGTGCAGTTCGACATGTAAACTGCCCAGAAACCGAATCTGCTGACAGATCGCAAATCGGCCGATATCGCGTTTTCGGCCCTCAGAAGCGCCGAAATCGCGTTTTCTCGCTGAGCCCAGTGGACGGTGACTCGGTATGAAAACTGCACGGAGGAGCTGTTTTATCGTTTCTACCGTGCAGTTCGACATGTAAACTGCCCAGAAACCGAATCTGCTGACAGATCGCAAATCGGCCGATATCGCGTTTTCGGCCCTCAGAAGCGCCGAAATCGCGTTTTCTCGCTGAGCCCAGTGGACGGTGACTCGGTATGAAAACTGCACGGAGGAGCTGTTTTATCGTTTCTACCGTGCAGTTCGACATGTAAACTGCCCAGAAACCGAATCTGCTGACAGATCGCAAATCGGCCGATATCGCGTTTTCGGCCCTCAGAAGCGCCGAAATCGCGTTTTCTCGCTGAGCCCAGTGGACGGTGACTCGGTATGAAAACTGCACGGAGGAGCTGTTTTATCGTTTCTACCGTGCAGTTCGACATGTAAACTGCCCAGAAACCGAATCTGCTGACAGATCGCAAATCGGCCGATATCGCGTTTTCGGCCCTCAGAAGCGCCGAAATCGCGTTTTCTCGCTGAGCCCAGTGGACGGTGACTCGGTATGAAAACTGCACGGAGGAGCTGTTTTATCGTTTCTACCGTGCAGTTCGACATGTAAACTGCCCAGAAACCGAATCTGCTGACAGATCGCAAATCGGCCGATATCGCGTTTTCGGCCCTCAGAAGCGCCGAAATCGCGTTTTCTCGCTGAGCCCAGTGGACGGTGACTCGGTATGAAAACTGCACGGAGGAGCTGTTTTATCGTTTCTACCGTGCAGTTCGACATGTAAACTGCCCAGAAACCGAATCTGCTGACAGATCGCAAATCGGCCGATATCGCGTTTTCGGCCCTCAGAAGCGCCGAAATCGCGTTTTCTCGCTGAGCCCAGTGGACGGTGACTCGGTATGAAAACTGCACGGAGGAGCTGTTTTATCGTTTCTACCGTGCAGTTCGACATGTAAACTGCCCAGAAACCGAATCTGCTGACAGATCGCAAATCGGCCGATATCGCGTTTTCGGCCCTCAGAAGCGCCGAAATCGCGTTTTCTCGCTGAGCCCAGTGGACGGTGACTCGGTATGAAAACTGCACGGAGGAGCTGTTTTATCGTTTCTACCGTGCAGTTCGACATGTAAACTGCCCAGAAACCGAATCTGCTGACAGATCGCAAATCGGCCGATATCGCGTTTTCGGCCCTCAGAAGCGCCGAAATCGCGTTTTCTCGCTGAGCCCAGTGGACGGTGACTCGGTATGAAAACTGCACGGAGGAGCTGTTTTATCGTTTCTACCGTGCAGTTCGACATGTAAACTGCCCAGAAACCGAATCTGCTGACAGATCGCAAATCGGCCGATATCGCGTTTTCGGCCCTCAGAAGCGCCGAAATCGCGTTTTCTCGCTGAGCCGAGTGGACGGTGACTCGGTATGAAAACTGCACGGAGGAGCTGTTTTATCGTTTCTACCGTGCAGTTCGACATGTAAACTGCCCAGAAACCGAATCTGCTGACAGATCGCAAATCGGCCGATATCGCGTTTTCGGCCCTCAGAAGCGCCGAAATCGCGTTTTCTCGCTGAGCCGAGTGGACGGTGACTCGGTATGAAAACTGCACGGAGGAGCTGTTTTATCGTTTCTACCGTGCAGTTCGACATGTAAACTGCCCAGAAACCGAATCTGCTGACAGATCGCAAATCGGCCGATATCGCGTTTTCGGCCCTCAGAAGCGCCGAAATCGCGTTTTCTCGCTGAGCCGAGTGGACGGTGACTCGGTATGAAAACTGCACGGAGGAGCTGTTTTATCGTTTCTACCGTGCAGTTCGACATGTAAACTGCCCAGAAACCGAATCTGCTGACAGATCGCAAATCGGCCGATATCGCGTTTTCGGCCCTCAGAAGCGCCGAAATCGCGTTTTCTCGCTGAGCCCAGTGGACGGTGACTCGGTATGAAAACTGCACGGAGGAGCTGTTTTATCGTTTCTACCGTGCAGTTCGACATGTAAACTGCCCAGAAACCGAATCTGCTGACAGATCGCAAATCGGCCGATATCGCGTTTTCGGCCCTCAGAAGCGCCGAAATCGCGTTTTCTCGCTGAGCCCAGTGGACGGTGACTCGGTATGAAAACTGCACGGAGGAGCTGTTTTATCGTTTCTACCGTGCAGTTCGACATGTAAACTGCCCAGAAACCGAATCTGCTGACAGATCGCAAATCGGCCGATATCGCGTTTTCGGCCCTCAGAAGCGCCGAAATCGCGTTTTCTCGCTGAGCCCAGTGGACGGTGACTCGGTATGAAAACTGCACGGAGGAGCTGTTTTATCGTTTCTACCGTGCAGTTCGACATGTAAACTGCCCAGAAACCGAATCTGCTGACAGATCGCAAATCGGCCGATATCGCGTTTTCGGCCCTCAGAAGCGCCGAAATCGCGTTTTCTCGCTGAGCCGAGTGGACGGTGACTCGGTATGAAAACTGCACGGAGGAGCTGTTTTATCGTTTCTACCGTGCAGTTCGACATGTAAACTGCCCAGAAACCGAATCTGCTGACAGATCGCAAATCGGCCGATATCGCGTTTTCGGCCCTCAGAAGCGCCGAAATCGCGTTTTCTCGCTGAGCCGAGTGGACGGTGACTCGGTATGAAAACTGCACGGAGGAGCTGTTTTATCGTTTCTACCGTGCAGTTCGACATGTAAACTGCCCAGAAACCGAATCTGCTGACAGATCGCAAATCGGCCGATATCGCGTTTTCGGCCCTCAGAAGCGCCGAAATCGCGTTTTCTCGCTGAGCCGAGTGGACGGTGACTCGGTATGAAAACTGCACGGAGGAGCTGTTTTATCGTTTCTACCGTGCAGTTCGACATGTAAACTGCCCAGAAACCGAATCTGCTGACAGATCGCAAATCGGCCGATATCGCGTTTTCGGCCCTCAGAAGCGCCGAAATCGCGTTTTCTCGCTGAGCCCAGTGGACGGTGACTCGGTATGAAAACTGCACGGAGGAGCTGTTTTATCGTTTCTACCGTGCAGTTCGACATGTAAACTGCCCAGAAACCGAATCTGCTGACAGATCGCAAATCGGCCGATATCGCGTTTTCGGCCCTCAGAAGCGCCGAAATCGCGTTTTCTCGCTGAGCCGAGTGGACGGTGACTCGGTATGAAAACTGCACGGAGGAGCTGTTTTATCGTTTCTACCGTGCAGTTCGACATGTAAACTGCCCAGAAACCGAATCTGCTGACAGATCGCAAATCGGCCGATATCGCGTTTTCGGCCCTCAGAAGCGCCGAAATCGCGTTTTCTCGCTGAGCCGAGTGGACGGTGACTCGGTATGAAAACTGCACGGAGGAGCTGTTTTATCGTTTCTACCGTGCAGTTCGACATGTAAACTGCCCAGAAACCGAATCTGCTGACAGATCGCAAATCGGCCGATATCGCGTTTTCGGCCCTCAGAAGCGCCGAAATCGCGTTTTCTCGCTGAGCCGAGTGGACGGTGACTCGGTATGAAAACTGCACGGAGGAGCTGTTTTATCGTTTCTACCGTGCAGTTCGACATGTAAACTGCCCAGAAACCGAATCTGCTGACAGATCGCAAATCGGCCGATATCGCGTTTTCGGCCCTCAGAAGCGCCGAAATCGCGTTTTCTCGCTGAGCCCAGTGGACGGTGACTCGGTATGAAAACTGCACGGAGGAGCTGTTTTATCGTTTCTACCGTGCAGTTCGACATGTAAACTGCCCAGAAACCGAATCTGCTGACAGATCGCAAATCGGCCGATATCGCGTTTTCGGCCCTCAGAAGCGCCGAAATCGCGTTTTCTCGCTGAGCCGAGTGGACGGTGACTCGGTATGAAAACTGCACGGAGGAGCTGTTTTATCGTTTCTACCGTGCAGTTCGACATGTAAACTGCCCAGAAACCGAATCTGCTGACAGATCGCAAATCGGCCGATATCGCGTTTTCGGCCCTCAGAAGCGCCGAAATCGCGTTTTCTCGCTGAGCCCAGTGGACGGTGACTCGGTATGAAAACTGCACGGAGGAGCTGTTTTATCGTTTCTACCGTGCAGTTCGACATGTAAACTGCCCAGAAACCGAATCTGCTGACAGATCGCAAATCGGCCGATATCGCGTTTTCGGCCCTCAGAAGCGCCGAAATCGCGTTTTCTCGCTGAGCCCAGTGGACGGTGACTCGGTATGAAAACTGCACGGAGGAGCTGTTTTATCGTTTCTACCGTGCAGTTCGACATGTAAACTGCCCAGAAACCGAATCTGCTGACAGATCGCAAATCGGCCGATATCGCGTTTTCGGCCCTCAGAAGCGCCGAAATCGCGTTTTCTCGCTGAGCCGAGTGGACGGTGACTCGGTATGAAAACTGCACGGAGGAGCTGTTTTATCGTTTCTACCGTGCAGTTCGACATGTAAACTGCCCAGAAACCGAATCTGCTGACAGATCGCAAATCGGCCGATATCGCGTTTTCGGCCCTCAGAAGCGCCGAAATCGCGTTTTCTCGCTGAGCCGAGTGGACGGTGACTCGGTATGAAAACTGCACGGAGGAGCTGTTTTATCGTTTCTACCGTGCAGTTCGACATGTAAACTGCCCAGAAACCGAATCTGCTGACAGATCGCAAATCGGCCGATATCGCGTTTTCGGCCCTCAGAAGCGCCGAAATCGCGTTTTCTCGCTGAGCCGAGTGGACGGTGACTCGGTATGAAAACTGCACGGAGGAGCTGTTTTATCGTTTCTACCGTGCAGTTCGACATGTAAACTGCCCAGAAACCGAATCTGCTGACAGATCGCAAATCGGCCGATATCGCGTTTTCGGCCCTCAGAAGCGCCGAAATCGCGTTTTCTCGCTGAGCCCAGTGGACGGTGACTCGGTATGAAAACTGCACGGAGGAGCTGTTTTATCGTTTCTACCGTGCAGTTCGACATGTAAACTGCCCAGAAACCGAATCTGCTGACAGATCGCAAATCGGCCGATATCGCGTTTTCGGCCCTCAGAAGCGCCGAAATCGCGTTTTCTCGCTGAGCCGAGTGGACGGTGACTCGGTATGAAAACTGCACGGAGGAGCTGTTTTATCGTTTCTACCGTGCAGTTCGACATGTAAACTGCCCAGAAACCGAATCTGCTGACAGATCGCAAATCGGCCGATATCGCGTTTTCGGCCCTCAGAAGCGCCGAAATCGCGTTTTCTCGCTGAGCCGAGTGGACGGTGACTCGGTATGAAAACTGCACGGAGGAGCTGTTTTATCGTTTCTACCGTGCAGTTCGACATGTAAACTGCCCAGAAACCGAATCTGCTGACAGATCGCAAATCGGCCGATATCGCGTTTTCGGCCCTCAGAATGAGCCCTGTGGACGGTGACTCGGTATGAAAACTGCACGGAGGAGCTGTTTATCGTTTCTACCGTGCAGTTCGACATGTAAACTGCCCAGAAACCGAATCTGCTGACAGATCGCAAATCGGCCGATATCGCGTTTTCCCCTCAGAAGCGCCGAAATCGCGTTTTCTCGCTGAGCCCAGTGGACGGTGACTCGGTATGAAAACTGCACGGAGGAGCTGTTTTATCGTTTCTACCGTGCAGTTCGACATGTAAACTGCCCAGAAACCGAATCTGCTGACAGATCGCAAATCGGCCGATATCGCGTTTTCGGCCCTCAGAAGCGCCGAAATCGCGTTTTCTCGCTGAGCCCAGTGGACGGTGACTCGGTATGAAAACAGCACGGAGGAGCTGTTTTATCGTTTCTACCGTGCAGTTCGACATGTAAACTGCCCAGAAACCGAATCTGCTGACAGATCGCAAATCGGCCGATATCGCGTTTTCGGCCCTCAGAAGCGCCGAAATCGACATGTAAACTGCCCAGAAACCGAATCTGCTGACAGATCGCAAATCGGCCGATATCGCGTTTCGGCCCTCAGAAGCGCCGAAATCGCGTTTTCTCGCTGAGCCCAGTGGACGGTGACTCGGTATGAAAACTGCACGGAGGAGCTGTTTTATCGTTTCTACCGTGCAGTTCGACATGTAAACTGCCCAGAAACCGAATCTGCTGACAGATCGCAAATCGGCCGATATCGCGTTTTCGGCCCTCAGAAGCGCCGAAATCGCGTTTTCTCGCTGAGCCGAGTGGACGGTGACTCGGTATGAAAACTGCACGGAGGAGCTGTTTTATCGTTTCTACCGTGCAGTTCGACATGTAAACTGCCCAGAAACCGAATCTGCTGACAGATCGCAAATCGGCCGGTGCTGTTTTATCGTTTCTACCGTGCAGTTCGACATGTAAACTGCCCAGAAACCGAATCTGCTGACAGATCGCAAATCGGCCGATATCGCGTTTTCGGCCCTCAGAAGCGCCGAAATCGCGTTTTCTCGCTGAGCCGAGTGGACGGTGACTCGGTATGAAAACTGCACGGAGGAGCTGTTTTATCGTTTCTACCGTGCAGTTCGACATGTAAACTGCCCAGAAACCGAATCTGCTGACAGATCGCAAATCGGCCGATATCGCGTTTTCGGCCCTCAGAAGCGCCGAAATCGCGTTTTCTCGCTGAGCCCAGTGGACGGTGACTCGGTATGAAAACTGCACGGAGGAGCTGTTTTATCGTTTCTACCGTGCAGTTCGACATGTAAACTGCCCAGAAACCGAATCTGCTGACAGATCGCAAATCGGCCGATATCGCGTTTTCGGCCCTCAGAAGCGCCGAAATCGCGTTTTCTCGCTGAGCCCAGTGGACGGTGACTCGGTATGAAAACTGCACGGAGGAGCTGTTTTATCGTTTCTACCGTGCAGTTCGACATGTAAACTGCCCAGAAACCGAATCTGCTGACAGATCGCAAATCGGCCGATATCGCGTTTTCGGCCCTCAGAAGCGCCGAAATCGCGTTTTCTCGCTGAGCCGAGTGGACGGTGACTCGGTATGAAAACTGCACGGAGGAGCTGTTTTATCGTTTCTACCGTGCAGTTCGACATGTAAACTGCCCAGAAACCGAATCTGCTGACAGATCGCAAATCGGCCGATATCGCGTTTTCGGCCCTCAGAAGCGCCGAAATCGCGTTTTCTCGCTGAGCCCAGTGGACGGTGACTCGGTATGAAAACTGCACGGAGGAGCTGTTTTATCGTTTCTACCGTGCAGTTCGACATGTAAACTGCCCAGAAACCGAATCTGCTGACAGATCGCAAATCGGCCGATATCGCGTTTTCGGCCCTCAGAAGCGCCGAAATCGCGTTTTCTCGCTGAGCCGAGTGGACGGTGACTCGGTATGAAAACTGCACGGAGGAGCTGTTTTATCGTTTCTACCGTGCAGTTCGACATGTAAACTGCCCAGAAACCGAATCTGCTGACAGATCGCAAATCGGCCGATATCGCGTTTTCGGCCCTCAGAAGCGCCGAAATCGCGTTTTCTCGCTGAGCCGAGTGGACGGTGACTCGGTATGAAAACTGCACGGAGGAGCTGTTTTATCGTTTCTACCGTGCAGTTCGACATGTAAACTGCCCAGAAACCGAATCTGCTGACAGATCGCAAATCGGCCGATATCGCGTTTTCGGCCCTCAGGAGCGCCGAAATCGCGTTTTCTCGCTGAGCCCAGTGGACGGTGACTCGGTATGAAAACTGCACGGAGGAGCTGTTTTATCGTTTCTACCGTGCAGTTCGACATGTAAACTGCCCAGAAACCGAATCTGCTGACAGATCGCAAATCGGCCGATATCGCGTTTTCGGCCCTCAGAAGCGCCGAAATCGCGTTTTCTCGCTGAGCCCAGTGGACGGTGACTCGGTATGAAAACTGCACGGAGGAGCTGTTTTATCGTTTCTACCGTGCAGTTCGACATGTAAACTGCCCAGAAACCGAATCTGCTGACAGATCGCAAATCGGCCGATATCGCGTTTTCGGCCCTCAGAAGCGCCGAAATCGCGTTTTCTCGCTGAGCCCAGTGGACGGTGACTCGGTATGAAAACTGCACGGAGGAGCTGTTTTATCGTTTCTACCGTGCAGTTCGACATGTAAACTGCCCAGAAACCGAATCTGCTGACAGATCGCAAATCGGCCGATATCGCGTTTTCGGCCCTCAGAAGCGCCGAAATCGCGTTTTCTCGCTGAGCCCAGTGGACGGTGACTCGGTATGAAAACTGCACGGAGGAGCTGTTTTATCGTTTCTACCGTGCAGTTCGACATGTAAACTGCCCAGAAACCGAATCTGCTGACAGATCGCAAATCGGCCGATATCGCGTTTTCGGCCCTCAGAAGCGCCGAAATCGCGTTTTCTCGCTGAGCCCAGTGGACGGTGACTCGGTATGAAAACTGCACGGAGGAGCTGTTTTATCGTTTCTACCGTGCAGTTCGACATGTAAACTGCCCAGAAACCGAATCTGCTGACAGATCGCAAATCGGCCGATATCGCGTTTTCGGCCCTCAGAAGCGCCGAAATCGCGTTTTCTCGCTGAGCCCAGTGGACGGTGACTCGGTATGAAAACTGCACGGAGGAGCTGTTTTATCGTTTCTACCGTGCAGTTCGACATGTAAACTGCCCAGAAACCGAATCTGCTGACAGATCGCAAATCGGCCGATATCGCGTTTTCGGCCCTCAGAAGCGCCGAAATCGCGTTTTCTCGCTGAGCCCAGTGGACGGTGACTCGGTATGAAAACTGCACGGAGGAGCTGTTTTATCGTTTCTACCGTGCAGTTCGACATGTAAACTGCCCAGAAACCGAATCTGCTGACAGATCGCAAATCGGCCGATATCGCGTTTTCGGCCCTCAGAAGCGCCGAAATCGCGTTTTCTCGCTGAGCCCAGTGGACGGTGACTCGGTATGAAAACTGCACGGAGGAGCTGTTTTATCGTTTCTACCGTGCAGTTCGACATGTAAACTGCCCAGAAACCGAATCTGCTGACAGATCGCAAATCGGCCGATATCGCGTTTTCGGCCCTCAGAAGCGCCGAAATCGCGTTTTCTCGCTGAGCCCAGTGGACGGTGACTCGGTATGAAAACTGCACGGAGGAGCTGTTTTATCGTTTCTACCGTGCAGTTCGACATGTAAACTGCCCAGAAACCGAATCTGCTGACAGATCGCAAATCGGCCGATATCGCGTTTTCGGCCCTCAGAAGCGCCGAAATCGCGTTTTCTCGCTGAGCCCAGTGGACGGTGACTCGGTATGAAAACTGCACGGAGGAGCTGTTTTATCGTTTCTACCGTGCAGTTCGACATGTAAACTGCCCAGAAACCGAATCTGCTGACAGATCGCAAATCGGCCGATATCGCGTTTTCGGCCCTCAGAAGCGCCGAAATCGCGTTTTCTCGCTGAGCCCAGTGGACGGTGACTCGGTATGAAAACTGCACGGAGGAGCTGTTTTATCGTTTCTACCGTGCAGTTCGACATGTAAACTGCCCAGAAACCGAATCTGCTGACAGATCGCAAATCGGCCGATATCGCGTTTTCGGCCCTCAGAAGCGCCGAAATCGCGTTTTCTCGCTGAGCCCAGTGGACGGTGACTCGGTATGAAAACTGCACGGAGGAGCTGTTTTATCGTTTCTACCGTGCAGTTCGACATGTAAACTGCCCAGAAACCGAATCTGCTGACAGATCGCAAATCGGCCGATATCGCGTTTTCGGCCCTCAGAAGCGCCGAAATCGCGTTTTCTCGCTGAGCCGAGTGGACGGTGACTCGGTATGAAAACTGCACGGAGGAGCTGTTTTATCGTTTCTACCGTGCAGTTCGACATGTAAACTGCCCAGAAACCGAATCTGCTGACAGATCGCAAATCGGCCGATATCGCGTTTTCGGCCCTCAGAAGCGCCGAAATCGCGTTTTCTCGCTGAGCCCAGTGGACGGTGACTCGGTATGAAAACTGCACGGAGGAGCTGTTTTATCGTTTCTACCGTGCAGTTCGACATGTAAACTGCCCAGAAACCGAATCTGCTGACAGATCGCAAATCGGCCGATATCGCGTTTTCGGCCCTCAGAAGCGCCGAAATCGCGTTTTCTCGCTGAGCCCAGTGGACGGTGACTCGGTATGAAAACTGCACGGAGGAGCTGTTTTATCGTTTCTACCGTGCAGTTCGACATGTAAACTGCCCAGAAACCGAATCTGCTGACAGATCGCAAATCGGCCGATATCGCGTTTTCGGCCCTCAGAAGCGCCGAAATCGCGTTTTCTCGCTGAGCCCAGTGGACGGTGACTCGGTATGAAAACTGCACGGAGGAGCTGTTTTATCGTTTCTACCGTGCAGTTCGACATGTAAACTGCCCAGAAACCGAATCTGCTGACAGATCGCAAATCGGCCGATATCGCGTTTTCGGCCCTCAGAAGCGCCGAAATCGCGTTTTCTCGCTGAGCCCAGTGGACGGTGACTCGGTATGAAAACTGCACGGAGGAGCTGTTTTATCGTTTCTACCGTGCAGTTCGACATGTAAACTGCCCAGAAACCGAATCTGCTGACAGATCGCAAATCGGCCGATATCGCGTTTTCGGCCCTCAGAAGCGCCGAAATCGCGTTTTCTCGCTGAGCCGAGTGGACGGTGACTCGGTATGAAAACTGCACGGAGGAGCTGTTTTATCGTTTCTACCGTGCAGTTCGACATGTAAACTGCCCAGAAACCGAATCTGCTGACAGATCGCAAATCGGCCGATATCGCGTTTTCGCCCCTCAGGAGTGCCGAAGTCGCGTTTTCTCGCTGAGCCCAGTGGACGGTGACTCGGTATGAAAACTGCACGGAGGAGCTGTTTTATCGTTTCTACCGTGCAGTTCGACATGTAAACTGCCCAGAAACCGAATCTGCTGACAGATCGCGTTTTTTCTCAGAAGCGCCGAAATCGCGTTTTCTCGCTGAGCCCAGTGGACGGTGACTCGGTATGAAAACTGCACGGAGGAGCTGTTTTATCGTTTCTACCGTGCAGTTCGACATGTAAACTGCCCAGAAACCGAATCTGCTGACAGATCGAAAATCGGCCGATATCGCGTTTTTCGGCCCTCAGAAGCGCCGAAATCGCGTTTTCTCGCTGAGCCGAGTGGACGGTGACTCGGTATGAAAACTGCACGGAGGAGCTGTTTTATCGTTTCTACCGTGCAGTTCGACATGTAAACTGCCCAGAAACCGAATCTGCTGACAGATCGCAAATCGGCCGATATCGCGTTTTCGGCCCTCAGAAGCGCCGAAATCGCGTTTTCTCGCTGAGCCCAGTGGACGGTGACTCGGTATGAAAACTGCACGGAGGAGCTGTTTTATCGTTTCTACCGTGCAGTTCGACATGTAAACTGCCCAGAAACCGAATCTGCTGACAGATCGAAATCGGCCGATATCGCGTTTTCGGCCCTCAGAAGCGCCGAAATCGCGTTTTCTCGCTGAGCCCAGTGGACGGTGACTCGGTATGAAAACTGCACGGAGGAGCTGTTTTATCGTTTCTACCGTGCAGTTCGACATGTAAACTGCCCAGAAACCGAATCTGCTGACAGATCGCAAATCGGCCGATATCGCGTTTTCGGCCCTCAGAAGCGCCGAAATCGCGTTTTCTCGCTGAGCCCAGTGGACGGTGACTCGGTATGAAAACTGCACGGAGGAGCTGTTTTATCGTTTCTACCGTGCAGTTCGACATGTAAACTGCCCAGAAACCGAATCTGCTGACAGATCGCAAATCGGCCGATATCGCGTTTTCGGCCCTCAGAAGCGCCGAAATCGCGTTTTCTCGCTGAGCCCAGTGGACGGTGACTCGGTATGAAAACTGCACGGAGGAGCTGTTTTATCGTTTCTACCGTGCAGTTCGACATGTAAACTGCCCAGAAACCGAATCTGCTGACAGATCGCAAATCGGCCGATATCGCGTTTTCGGCCCTCAGAAGCGCCGAAATCGCGTTTTCTCGCTGAGCCCAGTGGACGGTGACTCGGTATGAAAACTGCACGGAGGAGCTGTTTTATCGTTTCTACCGTGCAGTTCGACATGTAAACTGCCCAGAAACCGAATCTGCTGACAGATCGCAAATCGGCCGATATCGCGTTTTCGGCCCTCAGAAGCGCCGAAATCGCGTTTTCTCGCTGAGCCCAGTGGACGGTGACTCGGTATGAAAACTGCACGGAGGAGCTGTTTTATCGTTTCTACCGTGCAGTTCGACATGTAAACTGCCCAGAAACCGAATCTGCTGACAGATCGAAAATCGGCCGATATCGCGTTTTCGGCCCTCAGAAGCGCCGAAATCGCGTTTTCTCGCTGAGCCCAGTGGACGGTGACTCGGTATGAAAACTGCACGGAGGAGCTGTTTTATCGTTTCTACCGTGCAGTTCGACATGTAAACTGCCCAGAAACCGAATCTGCTGACAGATCGAAAATCGGCCGATATCGCGTTTTCGGCCCTCAGAAGCGCCGAAATCGCGTTTTCTCGCTGAGCCGAGTGGACGGTGACTCGGTATGAAAACTGCACGGAGGAGCTGTTTTATCGTTTCTACCGTGCAGTTCGACATGTAAACTGCCCAGAAACCGAATCTGCTGACAGATCGCAAATCGGCCGATATCGCGTTTTCGGCCCTCAGAAGCGCCGAAATCGCGTTTTCTCGCTGAGCCCAGTGGACGGTGACTCGGTATGAAAACTGCACGGAGGAGCTGTTTTATCGTTTCTACCGTGCAGTTCGACATGTAAACTGCCCAGAAACCGAATCTGCTGACAGATCGCAAATCGGCCGATATCGCGTTTTCGGCCCTCAGAAGCGCCGAAATCGCGTTTTCTCGCTGAGCCCAGTGGACGGTGACTCGGTATGAAAACTGCACGGAGGAGCTGTTTTATCGTTTCTACCGTGCAGTTCGACATGTAAACTGCCCAGAAACCGAATCTGCTGACAGATCGCAAATCGGCCGATATCGCGTTTTCGGCCCTCAGAAGCGCCGAAATCGCGTTTTCTCGCTGAGCCGAGTGGACGGTGACTCGGTATGAAAACTGCACGGAGGAGCTGTTTTATCGTTTCTACCGTGCAGTTCGACATGTAAACTGCCCAGAAACCGAATCTGCTGACAGATCGCAAATCGGCCGATATCGCGTTTTCGGCCCTCAGAAGCGCCGAAATCGCGTTTTCTCGCTGAGCCCAGTGGACGGTGACTCGGTATGAAAACTGCACGGAGGAGCTGTTTTATCGTTTCTACCGTGCAGTTCGACATGTAAACTGCCCAGAAACCGAATCTGCTGACAGATCGCAAATCGGCCGATATCGCGTTTTCGGCCCTCAGAAGCGCCGAAATCGCGTTTTCTCGCTGAGCCCAGTGGACGGTGACTCGGTATGAAAACTGCACGGAGGAGCTGTTTTATCGTTTCTACCGTGCAGTTCGACATGTAAACTGCCCAGAAACCGAATCTGCTGACAGATCGCAAATCGGCCGATATCGCGTTTTCGGCCCTCAGAAGCGCCGAAATCGCGTTTTCTCGCTGAGCCCAGTGGACGGTGACTCGGTATGAAAACTGCACGGAGGAGCTGTTTTATCGTTTCTACCGTGCAGTTCGACATGTAAACTGCCCAGAAACCGAATCTGCTGACAGATCGCAAATCGGCCGATATCGCGTTTTCGGCCCTCAGAAGCGCCGAAATCGCGTTTTCTCGCTGAGCCCAGTGGACGGTGACTCGGTATGAAAACTGCACGGAGGAGCTGTTTTATCGTTTCTACCGTGCAGTTCGACATGTAAACTGCCCAGAAACCGAATCTGCTGACAGATCGAAAATCGGCCGATATCGCGTTTTCGGCCCTCAGAAGCGCCGAAATCGCGTTTTCTCGCTGAGCCCAGTGGACGGTGACTCGGTATGAAAACTGCACGGAGGAGCTGTTTTATCGTTTCTACCGTGCAGTTCGACATGTAAACTGCCCAGAAACCGAATCTGCTGACAGATCGCAAATCGGCCGATATCGCGTTTTCGGCCCTCAGAAGCGCCGAAATCGCGTTTTCTCGCTGAGCCCAGTGGACGGTGACTCGGTATGAAAACTGCACGGAGGAGCTGTTTTATCGTTTCTACCGTGCAGTTCGACATGTAAACTGCCCAGAAACCGAATCTGCTGACAGATCGCAAATCGGCCGATATCGCGTTTTCGGCCCTCAGAAGCGCCGAAATCGCGTTTTCTCGCTGAGCCCAGTGGACGGTGACTCGGTATGAAAACTGCACGGAGGAGCTGTTTTATCGTTTCTACCGTGCAGTTCGACATGTAAACTGCCCAGAAACCGAATCTGCTGACAGATCGAAAATCGGCCGATATCGCGTTTTCGGCCCTCAGAAGCGCCGAAATCGCGTTTTCTCGCTGAGCCCAGTGGACGGTGACTCGGTATGAAAACTGCACGGAGGAGCTGTTTTATCGTTTCTACCGTGCAGTTCGACATGTAAACTGCCCAGAAACCGAATCTGCTGACAGATCGCAAATCGGCCGATATCGCGTTTTCGGCCCTCAGAAGCGCCGAAATCGCGTTTTCTCGCTGAGCCCAGTGGACGGTGACTCGGTATGAAAACTGCACGGAGGAGCTGTTTTATCGTTTCTACCGTGCAGTTCGACATGTAAACTGCCAGAAACCGAATCTGCTGACAGATCGCAAATCGGCCGATATCGCGTTTTCGGCCCTCAGAAGCGCCGAAATCGCGTTTTCTCGCTGAGCCCAGTGGACGGTGACTCGGTATGAAAACTGCACGGAGGAGCTGTTTTATCGTTTCTACCGTGCAGTTCGACATGTAAACTGCCCAGAAACCGAATCTGCTGACAGATCGCAAATCGGCCGATATCGCGTTTTCGGCCCTCAGAAGCGCCGAAATCGCGTTTTCTCGCTGAGCCCAGTGGACGGTGACTCGGTATGAAAACTGCACGGAGGAGCTGTTTTATCGTTTCTACCGTGCAGTTCGACATGTAAACTGCCCAGAAACCGAATCTGCTGACAGATCGCAAATCGGCCGATATCGCGTTTTCGGCCCTCAGAAGCGCCGAAATCGCGTTTTCTCGCTGAGCCCAGTGGACGGTGACTCGGTATGAAAACTGCACGGAGGAGCTGTTTTATCGTTTCTACCGTGCAGTTCGACATGTAAACTGCCCAGAAACCGAATCTGCTGACAGATCGCAAATCGGCCGATATCGCGTTTTCGGCCCTCAGAAGCGCCGAAATCGCGTTTTCTCGCTGAGCCCAGTGGACGGTGACTCGGTATGAAAACTGCACGGAGGAGCTGTTTTATCGTTTCTACCGTGCAGTTCGACATGTAAACTGCCCAGAAACCGAATCTGCTGACAGATCGCAAATCGGCCGATATCGCGTTTTCGGCCCTCAGAAGCGCCGAAATCGCGTTTTCTCGCTGAGCCCAGTGGACGGTGACTCGGTATGAAAACTGCACGGAGGAGCTGTTTTATCGTTTCTACCGTGCAGTTCGACATGTAAACTGCCCAGAAACCGAATCTGCTGACAGATCGCAAATCGGCCGATATCGCGTTTTCGGCCCTCAGAAGCGCCGAAATCGCGTTTTCTCGCTGAGCCCAGTGGACGGTGACTCGGTATGAAAACTGCACGGAGGAGCTGTTTTATCGTTTCTACCGTGCAGTTCGACATGTAAACTGCCAGAAACCGAATCTGCTGACAGATCGAAAATCGGCCGATATCGCGTTTTCGGCCCTCAGAAGCGCCGAAATCGCGTTTTCTCGCTGAGCCCAGTGGACGGTGACTCGGTATGAAAACTGCACGGAGGAGCTGTTTTATCGTTTCTACCGTGCAGTTCGACATGTAAACTGCCCAGAAACCGAATCTGCTGACAGATCGAAAATCGGCCGATATCGCGTTTTCGGCCCTCAGAAGCGCCGAAATCGCGTTTTCTCGCTGAGCCCAGTGGACGGTGACTCGGTATGAAAACTGCACGGAGGAGCTGTTTTATCGTTTCTACCGTGCAGTTCGACATGTAAACTGCCCAGAAACCGAATCTGCTGACAGATCGCAAATCGGCCGATATCGCGTTTTCGGCCCTCAGAAGCGCCGAAATCGCGTTTTCTCGCTGAGCCCAGTGGACGGTGACTCGGTATGAAAACTGCACGGAGGAGCTGTTTTATCGTTTCTACCGTGCAGTTCGACATGTAAACTGCCCAGAAACCGAATCTGCTGACAGATCGCAAATCGGCCGATATCGCGTTTTCGGCCCTCAGAAGCGCCGAAATCGCGTTTTCTCGCTGAGCCCAGTGGACGGTGACTCGGTATGAAAACTGCACGGAGGAGCTGTTTTATCGTTTCTACCGTGCAGTTCGACATGTAAACTGCCCAGAAACCGAATCTGCTGACAGATCGCAAATCGGCCGATATCGCGTTTTCGGCCCTCAGAAGCGCCGAAATCGCGTTTTCTCGCTGAGCCCAGTGGACGGTGACTCGGTATGAAAACTGCACGGAGGAGCTGTTTTATCGTTTCTACCGTGCAGTTCGACATGTAAACTGCCCAGAAACCGAATCTGCTGACAGATCGCAAATCGGCCGATATCGCGTTTTCGGCCCTCAGAAGCGCCGAAATCGCGTTTTCTCGCTGAGCCCAGTGGACGGTGACTCGGTATGAAAACTGCACGGAGGAGCTGTTTTATCGTTTCTACCGTGCAGTTCGACATGTAAACTGCCCAGAAACCGAATCTGCTGACAGATCGCAAATCGGCCGATATCGCGTTTTCGGCCCTCAGAAGCGCCGAAATCGCGTTTTCTCGCTGAGCCCAGTGGACGGTGACTCGGTATGAAAACTGCACGGAGGAGCTGTTTTATCGTTTCTACCGTGCAGTTCGACATGTAAACTGCCCAGAAACCGAATCTGCTGACAGATCGCAAAATCGGCCGATATCGCGTTTTCGGCCCTCAGAAGCGCCGAAATCGCGTTTTCTCGCTGAGCCCAGTGGACGGTGACTCGGTATGAAAACTGCACGGAGGAGCTGTTTTATCGTTTCTACCGTGCAGTTCGACATGTAAACTGCCCAGAAACCGAATCTGCTGACAGATCGAAAATCGGCCGATATCGCGTTTTCGGCCCTCAGAAGCGCCGAAATCGCGTTTTCTCGCTGAGCCCAGTGGACGGTGACTCGGTATGAAAACTGCACGGAGGAGCTGTTTTATCGTTTCTACCGTGCAGTTCGACATGTAAACTGCCCAGAAACCGAATCTGCTGACAGATCGAAAATCGGCCGATATCGCGTTTTCGGCCCTCAGAAGCGCCGAAATCGCGTTTTCTCGCTGAGCCCAGTGGACGGTGACTCGGTATGAAAACTGCACGGAGGAGCTGTTTTATCGTTTCTACCGTGCAGTTCGACATGTAAACTGCCCAGAAACCGAATCTGCTGACAGATCGCAAATCGGCCGATATCGCGTTTTCGGCCCCTGCACCGAGGAGCTGTTTTATCGTTTCTACCGTGCAGTTCGACATGTAAACTGCCCAGAAACCGAATCTGCTGACAGATCGAAAATCGGCCGATATCGCGTTTTCGGCCCTCAGAAGTGCCGAAATCGCGTTTTCTCGCTGAGCCGAGTGGACGGTGACTCGGTATGAAAACTGCACAGGAGGGAGCTGTTTTATCGTTTCTACCGTGCAGTTCGACATGTACACTGCCCAGAAACCGAATCTGCTGACAGATCGCAAATAGGCCGATATCGCGTTTTCGGCCCTCAGGAGCGCCGAAAGAAGCGCCGAAATCGCGTTTTCTCGCTGAGCCCAGTGGACGGTGACTCGGTATGAAAACTGCACGGAGGAGCTGTTTTATCGTTTCTACCGTGCAGTTCGACATGTAAACTGCCCAGAAACCGAATCTGCTGACAGATCGCAAATCGGCCGATATCGCGTTTTCGGCCCTCAGAAGCGCCGAAATCGCGTTTTCTCGCTGAGCCCAGTGGACGGTGACTCGGTATGAAAACTGCATGGAGGAGCTGTTTTATCGTTTCTACCGTGCAGTTCGACATGTAAACTGCCCAGAAACCGAATCTGCTGACAGATCGCAAATCGGCCGATATCGCGTTTTCGGCCCTCAGAAGCGCCGAAATCGCGTTTTCTCGCTGAGCCCAGTGGACGGTGACTCGGTATGAAAACTGCACGGAGGAGCTGTTTTATCGTTTCTACCGTGCAGTTCGACATGTAAACTGCCCAGAAACCGAATCTGCTGACAGATCGCAAATCGGCCGATATCGCGTTTTCGGCCCTCAGAAGCGCCGAAATCGCGTTTTCTCGCTGAGCCCAGTGGACGGTGACTCGGTATGAAAACTGCACGGAGGAGCTGTTTTATCGTTTCTACCGTGCAGTTCGACATGTAAACTGCCCAGAAACCGAATCTGCTGACAGATCGCAAATCGGCCGATATCGCGTTTTCGGCCCTCAGAAGCGCCGAAATCGCGTTTTCTCGCTGAGCCCAGTGGACGGTGACTCGGTATGAAAACTGCACGGAGGAGCTGTTTTATCGTTTCTACCGTGCAGTTCGACATGTAAACTGCCCAGAAACCGAATCTGCTGACAGATCGCAAATCGGCCGATATCGCGTTTTCGGCCCTCAGAAGCGCCGAAATCGCGTTTTCTCGCTGAGCCCAGTGGACGGTGACTCGGTATGAAAACTGCACGGAGGAGCTGTTTTATCGTTTCTACCGTGCAGTTCGACATGTAAACTGCCCAGAAACCGAATCTGCTGACAGATCGCAAATCGGCCGATATCGCGTTTTCGGCCCTCAGAAGCGCCGAAATCGCGTTTTCTCGCTGAGCCCAGTGGACGGTGACTCGGTATGAAAACTGCACGGAGGAGCTGTTTTATCGTTTCTACCGTGCAGTTCGACATGTAAACTGCCCAGAAACCGAATCTGCTGACAGATCGAAAATCGGCCGATATCGCGTTTTCGGCCCTCAGAAGCGCCGAAATCGCGTTTTCTCGCTGAGCCCAGTGGACGGTGACTCGGTATGAAAACTGCACGGAGGAGCTGTTTTATCGTTTCTACCGTGCAGTTCGACATGTAAACTGCCCAGAAACCGAATCTGCTGACAGATCGAAAATCGGCCGATATCGCGTTTTCGGCCCTCAGAAGCGCCGAAATCGCGTTTTCTCGCTGAGCCCAGTGGACGGTGACTCGGTATGAAAACTGCACGGAGGAGCTGTTTTATCGTTTCTACCGTGCAGTTCGACATGTAAACTGCCCAGAAACCGAATCTGCTGACAGATCGCAAATCGGCCGATATCGCGTTTTCGGCCCTCAGGAGCGCCGAAATCGCGTTTTCTCGCTGAGCCCAGTGGACGGTGACTCGGTATGAAAACTGCACGGAGGAGCTGTTTTATCGTTTCTACCGTGCAGTTCGACATGTAAACTGCCCAGAAACCGAATCTGCTGACAGATCGAAAATCGGCCGATATCGCGTTTTCGGCCCTCAGAAGCGCCGAAATCGCGTTTTCTCGCTGAGCCCAGTGGACGGTGACTCGGTATGAAAACTGCACGGAGGAGCTGTTTTATCGTTTCTACCGTGCAGTTCGACATGTAAACTGCCCAGAAACCGAATCTGCTGACAGATCGCAAATCGGCCGATATCGCGTTTTCGGCCCTCAGAAGCGCCGAAATCGCGTTTTCTCGCTGAGCCCAGTGGACGGTGACTCGGTATGAAAACTGCACGGAGGAGCTGTTTTATCGTTTCTACCGTGCAGTTCGACATGTAAACTGCCCAGAAACCGAATCTGCTGACAGATCGCAAATCGGCCGATATCGCGTTTTCGGCCCTCAGAAACGCCGAAATCGCGTTTTCTCGCTGAGCCCAGTGGACGGTGACTCGGTATGAAAACTGCACGGAGGAGCTGTTTTATCGTTTCTACCGTGCAGTTCGACATGTAAACTGCCCAGAAACCGAATCTGCTGACAGATCGAAAATCGGCCGATATCGCGTTTTCGGCCCTCAGAAGCGCCGAAATCGCGTTTTCTCGCTGAGCCCAGTGGACGGTGACTCGGTATGAAAACTGCACGGAGGAGCTGTTTTATCGTTTCTACCGTGCAGTTCGACATGTAAACTGCCCAGAAACCGAATCTGCTGACAGATCGAAAATCGGCCGATATCGCGTTTTCGGCCCTCAGAAGCGCCGAAATCGCGTTTTCTCGCTGAGCCCAGTGGACGGTGACTCGGTATGAAAACTGCACGGAGGAGCTGTTTTATCGTTTCTACCGTGCAGTTCGACATGTAAACTGCCCAGAAACCGAATCTGCTGACAGATCGCAAATCGGCCGATATCGCGTTTTCGGCCCTCAGAAGCGCCGAAATCGCGTTTTCTCGCTGAGCCCAGTGGACGGTGACTCGGTATGAAAACTGCACGGAGGAGCTGTTTTATCGTTTCTACCGTGCAGTTCGACATGTAAACTGCCCAGAAACCGAATCTGCTGACAGATCGCAAATCGGCCGATATCGCGTTTTCGGCCCTCAGAAGCGCCGAAATCGCGTTTTCTCGCTGAGCCCAGTGGACGGTGACTCGGTATGAAAACTGCACGGAGGAGCTGTTTTATCGTTTCTACCGTGCAGTTCGACATGTAAACTGCCCAGAAACCGAATCTGCTGACAGATCGCAAATCGGCCGATATCGCGTTTTCGGCCCTCAGAAGCGCCGAAATCGCGTTTTCTCGCTGAGCCCAGTGGACGGTGACTCGGTATGAAAACTGCACGGAGGAGCTGTTTTATCGTTTCTACCGTGCAGTTCGACATGTAAACTGCCCAGAAACCGAATCTGCTGACAGATCGAAAATCGGCCGATATCGCGTTTTCGGCCCTCAGAAGCGCCGAAATCGCGTTTTCTCGCTGAGCCCAGTGGACGGTGACTCGGTATGAAAACTGCACGGAGGAGCTGTTTTATCGTTTCTACCGTGCAGTTCGACATGTAAACTGCCCAGAAACCGAATCTGCTGACAGATCGAAAATCGGCCGATATCGCGTTTTCGGCCCTCAGAAGCGCCGAAATCGCGTTTTCTCGCTGAGCCCAGTGGACGGTGACTCGGTATGAAAACTGCACGGAGGAGCTGTTTTATCGTTTCTACCGTGCAGTTCGACATGTAAACTGCCCAGAAACCGAATCTGCTGACAGATCGCAAATCGGCCGATATCGCGTTTTCGGCCCTCAGAAGCGCCGAAATCGCGTTTTCTCGCTGAGCCCAGTGGACGGTGACTCGGTATGAAAACTGCACGGAGGAGCTGTTTTATCGTTTCTACCGTGCAGTTCGACATGTAAACTGCCCAGAAACCGAATCTGCTGACAGATCGAAAATCGGCCGATATCGCGTTTTCGGCCCTCAGAAGCGCCGAAATCGCGTTTTCTCGCTGAGCCCAGTGGACGGTGACTCGGTATGAAAACTGCACGGAGGAGCTGTTTTATCGTTTCTACCGTGCAGTTCGACATGTAAACTGCCCAGAAACCGAATCTGCTGACAGATCGAAAATCGGCCGATATCGCGTTTTCGGCCCTCAGAAGCGCCGAAATCGCGTTTTCTCGCTGAGCCCAGTGGACGGTGACTCGGTATGAAAACTGCACGGAGGAGCTGTTTTATCGTTTCTACCGTGCAGTTCGACATGTAAACTGCCCAGAAACCGAATCTGCTGACAGATCGAAAATCGGCCGATATCGCGTTTTCGGCCCTCAGAAGCGCCGAAATCGCGTTTTCTCGCTGAGCCCAGTGGACGGTGACTCGGTATGAAAACTGCACGGAGGAGCTGTTTTATCGTTTCTACCGTGCAGTTCGACATGTAAACTGCCCAGAAACCGAATCTGCTGACAGATCGCAAATCGGCCGATATCGCGTTTTCGGCCCTCAGAAGCGCCGAAATCGCGTTTTCTCGCTGAGCCCAGTGGACGGTGACTCGGTATGAAAACTGCACGGAGGAGCTGTTTTATCGTTTCTACCGTGCAGTTCGACATGTAAACTGCCCAGAAACCGAATCTGCTGACAGATCGCAAATCGGCCGATATCGCGTTTTCGGCCCTCAGAAGCGCCGAAATCGCGTTTTCTCGCTGAGCCCAGTGGACGGTGACTCGGTATGAAAACTGCACGGAGGAGCTGTTTTATCGTTTCTACCGTGCAGTTCGACATGTAAACTGCCCAGAAACCGAATCTGCTGACAGATCGAAAATCGGCCGATATCGCGTTTTCGGCCCTCAGAAGCGCCGAAATCGCGTTTTCTCGCTGAGCCCAGTGGACGGTGACTCGGTATGAAAACTGCACGGAGGAGCTGTTTTATCGTTTCTACCGTGCAGTTCGACATGTAAACTGCCCAGAAACCGAATCTGCTGACAGATCGAAAATCGGCCGATATCGCGTTTTCGGCCCTCAGAAGCGCCGAAATCGCGTTTTCTCGCTGAGCCCAGTGGACGGTGACTCGGTATGAAAACTGCACGGAGGAGCTGTTTTATCGTTTCTACCGTGCAGTTCGACATGTAAACTGCCCAGAAACCGAATCTGCTGACAGATCGCAAATCGGCCGATATCGCGTTTTCGGCCCTCAGAAGCGCCGAAATCGCGTTTTCTCGCTGAGCCCAGTGGACGGTGACTCGGTATGAAAACTGCACGGAGGAGCTGTTTTATCGTTTCTACCGTGCAGTTCGACATGTAAACTGCCCAGAAACCGAATCTGCTGACAGATCGAAAATCGGCCGATATCGCGTTTTCGGCCCTCAGAAGCGCCGAAATCGCGTTTTCTCGCTGAGCCCAGTGGACGGTGACTCGGTATGAAAACTGCACGGAGGAGCTGTTTTATCGTTTCTACCGTGCAGTTCGACATGTAAACTGCCCAGAAACCGAATCTGCTGACAGATCGAAAATCGGCCGATATCGCGTTTTCGGCCCTCAGAAGCGCCGAAATCGCGTTTTCTCGCTGAGCCCAGTGGACGGTGACTCGGTATGAAAACTGCACGGAGGAGCTGTTTTATCGTTTCTACCGTGCAGTTCGACATGTAAACTGCCCAGAAACCGAATCTGCTGACAGATCGCAAATCGGCCGATATCGCGTTTTCGGCCCTCAGAAGCGCCGAAATCGCGTTTTCTCGCTGAGCCCAGTGGACGGTGACTCGGTATGAAAACTGCACGGAGGAGCTGTTTTATCGTTTCTACCGTGCAGTTCGACATGTAAACTGCCCAGAAACCGAATCTGCTGACAGATCGCAAATCGGCCGATATCGCGTTTTCGGCCCTCAGAAGCGCCGAAATCGCGTTTTCTCGCTGAGCCCAGTGGACGGTGACTCGGTATGAAAACTGCACGGAGGAGCTGTTTTATCGTTTCTACCGTGCAGTTCGACATGTAAACTGCCCAGAAACCGAATCTGCTGACAGATCGAAAATCGGCCGATATCGCGTTTTCGGCCCTCAGAAGCGCCGAAATCGCGTTTTCTCGCTGAGCCCAGTGGACGGTGACTCGGTATGAAAACTGCACGGAGGAGCTGTTTTATCGTTTCTACCGTGCAGTTCGACATGTAAACTGCCCAGAAACCGAATCTGCTGACAGATCGAAATCGGCCGATATCGCGTTTTCGGCCCTCAGAAGCGCCGAAATCGCGTTTTCTCGCTGAGCCCAGTGGACGGTGACTCGGTATGAAAACTGCACGGAGGAGCTGTTTTATCGTTTCTACCGTGCAGTTCGACATGTAAACTGCCCAGAAACCGAATCTGCTGACAGATCGCAAATCGGCCGATATCGCGTTTTCGGCCCTCAGAAGCGCCGAAATCGCGTTTTCTCGCTGAGCCCAGTGGACGGTGACTCGGTATGAAAACTGCACGGAGGAGCTGTTTTATCGTTTCTACCGTGCAGTTCGACATGTAAACTGCCCAGAAACCGAATCTGCTGACAGATCGCAAATCGGCCGATATCGCGTTTTCGGCCCTCAGAAGCGCCGAAATCGCGTTTTCTCGCTGAGCCCAGTGGACGGTGACTCGGTATGAAAACTGCACGGAGGAGCTGTTTTATCGTTTCTACCGTGCAGTTCGACATGTAAACTGCCCAGAAACCGAATCTGCTGACAGATCGCAAATCGGCCGATATCGCGTTTTCGGCCCTCAGAAGCGCCGAAATCGCGTTTTCTCGCTGAGCCCAGTGGACGGTGACTCGGTATGAAAACTGCACGGAGGAGCTGTTTTATCGTTTCTACCGTGCAGTTCGACATGTAAACTGCCCAGAAACCGAATCTGCTGACAGATCGAAAATCGGCCGATATCGCGTTTTCGGCCCTCAGAAGCGCCGAAATCGCGTTTTCTCGCTGAGCCCAGTGGACGGTGACTCGATATTTCTACCGCCTGCCTATAAACCGAATCTGCTGACAGATCGCAAATCGGCCGATATCGCGTTTTCGGCCCTCAGAAGCGCCGAAATCGCGTTTTCTCGCTGAGCCCAGTGGACGGTGACTCGGTATGAAAACTGCACGGAGGAGCTGTTTTATCGTTTCTACCGTGCAGTTCGACATGTAAACTGCCCAGAAACCGAATCTGCTGACAGATCGCAAATCGGCCGATATCGCGTTTTCGGCCCTCAGAAGCGCCGAAATCGCGTTTTCTCGCTGAGCCCAGTGGACGGTGACTCGGTATGAAAACTGCACGGAGGAGCCTCGGTATGAAAACAGCACGGAGGAGCTGTTTTATCGTTTCTACGGTGCAGTTCGACATGTAAACTGCCCAGAAAACGAATCTGCTGACAGATCGAAAATCGGCCGATATCGCGTTTTCGGCCCTCAGAAGCGCCGAAATCGCGTTTTCTCGCTGAGTTATCGTTTCTACCGTGCAGTTCGACATGTAAACTGCCCAGAAACCGAATCTGCTGACAGATCGAAAATCGGCCGATATCGCGTTTTCGGCCCTCAGAAGCGCCGAAATCGCGTTTTCTCGCTGAGCCCAGTGGACGGTGACTCGGTATGAAAACTGCACGGAGGAGCTGTTTTATCGTTTCTACCGTGCAGTTCGACATGTAAACTGCCCAGAAACCGAATCTGCTGACAGATCGCAAATCGGCCGATATCGCGTTTTCGGCCCTCAGAAGCGCCGAAATCGCGTTTTCTCGCTGAGCCCAGTGGACGGTGACTCGGTATGAAAACTGCACGGAGGAGCTGTTTTATCGTTTCTACCGTGCAGTTCGACATGTAAACTGCCCAGAAACCGAATCTGCTGACAGATCGCAAATCGGCCGATATCGCGTTTTCGGCCCTCAGAAGCGCCGAAATCGCGTTTTCTCGCTGAGCCGAGTGGACGGTGACTCGGTATGAAAACTGCACGGAGGAGCTGTTTTATCGTTTCTACCGTGCAGTTCGACATGTAAACTGCCCAGAAACCGAATCTGCTGACAGATCGCAAATCGGCCGATATCGCGTTTTCGGCCCTCAGAAGCGCCGAAATCGCGTTTTCTCGCTGAGCCGAGTGGACGGTGACTCGGTATGAAAACTGCACGGAGGAGCTGTTTTATCGTTTCTACCGTGCAGTTCGACATGTAAACTGCCCAGAAACCGAATCTGCTGACAGATCGAAAATCGGCCGATATCGCGTTTTCGGCCCTCAGAAGCGCCGAAATCGCGTTTTCTCGCTGAGCCCAGTGGACGGTGACTCGGTATGAAAACTGCACGGAGGAGCTGTTTTATCGTTTCTACCGTGCAGTTCGACATGTAAACTGCCCAGAAACCGAATCTGCTGACAGATCGAAAATCGGCCGATATCGCGTTTTCGGCCCTCAGAAGCGCCGAAATCGCGTTTTCTCGCTGAGCCCAGTGGACGGTGACTCGGTATGAAAACTGCACGGAGGAGCTGTTTTATCGTTTCTACCGTGCAGTTCGACATGTAAACTGCCCAGAAACCGAATCTGCTGACAGATCGCAAATCGGCCGATATCGCGTTTTCGGCCCTCAGAAGCGCCGAAATCGCGTTTTCTCGCTGAGCCCAGTGGACGGTGACTCGGTATGAAAACTGCACGGAGGAGCTGTTTTATCGTTTCTACCGTGCAGTTCGACATGTAAACTGCCCAGAAACCGAATCTGCTGACAGATCGCAAATCGGCCGATATCGCGTTTTCGGCCCTCAGAAGCGCCGAAATCGCGTTTTCTCGCTGAGCCGAGTGGACGGTGACTCGGTATGAAAACTGCACGGAGGAGCTGTTTTATCGTTTCTACCGTGCAGTTCGACATGTAAACTGCCCAGAAACCGAATCTGCTGACAGATCGCAAATCGGCCGATATCGCGTTTTCGGCCCTCAGAAGCGCCGAAATCGCGTTTTCTCGCTGAGCCCAGTGGACGGTGACTCGGTATGAAAACTGCACGGAGGAGCTGTTTTATCGTTTCTACCGTGCAGTTCGACATGTAAACTGCCCAGAAACCGAATCTGCTGACAGATCGCAAATCGGCCGATATCGCGTTTTCGGCCCTCAGAAGCGCCGAAATCGCGTTTCTCGCTGAGCCCAGTGGACGGTGACTCGGTATGAAAACTGCACGGAGGAGCTGTTTTATCGTTTCTACCGTGCAGTTCGACATGTAAACTGCCCAGAAACCGAATCTGCTGACAGATCGAAAATCGGCCGATATCGCGTTTTCGGCCCTCAGAAGCGCCGAAATCGCGTTTTCTCGCTGAGCCGAGTGGACGGTGACTCGGTATGAAAACTGCACGGAGGAGCTGTTTTATCGTTTCTACCGTGCAGTTCGACATGTAAACTGCCCAGAAACCGAATCTGCTGACAGATCGCAAATCGGCCGATATCGCGTTTTCGGCCCTCAGAAGCGCCGAAATCGCGTTTTCTCGCTGAGCCCAGTGGACGGTGACTCGGTATGAAAACTGCACGGAGGAGCTGTTTTATCGTTTCTACCGTGCAGTTCGACATGTAAACTGCCCAGAAACCGAATCTGCTGACAGATCGAAAATCGGCCGATATCGCGTTTTCGGCCCTCAGAAGCGCCGAAATCGCGTTTTCTCGCTGAGCCCAGTGGACGGTGACTCGGTATGAAAACTGCACGGAGGAGCTGTTTTATCGTTTCTACCGTGCAGTTCGACATGTAAACTGCCCAGAAACCGAATCTGCTGACAGATCGCAAATCGGCCGATATCGCGTTTTCGGCCCTCAGAAGCGCCGAAATCGCGTTTTCTCGCTGAGCCGAGTGGACGGTGACTCGGTATGAAAACTGCACGGAGGAGCTGTTTTATCGTTTCTACCGTGCAGTTCGACATGTAAACTGCCCAGAAACCGAATCTGCTGACAGATCGCAAATCGGCCGATATCGCGTTTTCGGCCCTCAGAAGCGCCGAAATCGCGTTTTCTCGCTGAGCCCAGTGGACGGTGACTCGGTATGAAAACTGCACGGAGGAGCTGTTTTATCGTTTCTACCGTGCAGTTCGACATGTAAACTGCCCAGAAACCGAATCTGCTGACAGATCGCAAATCGGCCGATATCGCGTTTTCGGCCCTCAGAAGCGCCGAAATCGCGTTTTCTCGCTGAGCCCAGTGGACGGTGACTCGGTATGAAAACTGCACGGAGGAGCTGTTTTATCGTTTCTACCGTGCAGTTCGACATGTAAACTGCCCAGAAACCGAATCTGCTGACAGATCGCAAATCGGCCGATATCGCGTTTTCGGCCCTCAGAAGCGCCGAAATCGCGTTTTCTCGCTGAGCCCAGTGGACGGTGACTCGGTATGAAAACTGCACGGAGGAGCTGTTTTATCGTTTCTACCGTGCAGTTCGACATGTAAACTGCCCAGAAACCGAATCTGCTGACAGATCGCAAATCGGCCGATATCGCGTTTTCGGCCCTCAGAAGCGCCGAAATCGCGTTTTCTCGCTGAGCCCAGTGGACGGTGACTCGGTATGAAAACTGCACGGAGGAGCTGTTTTATCGTTTCTACCGTGCAGTTCGACATGTAAACTGCCCAGAAACCGAATCTGCTGACAGATCGCAAATCGGCCGATATCGCGTTTTCGGCCCTCAGAAGCGCCGAAATCGCGTTTTCTCGCTGAGCCCAGTGGACGGTGACTCGGTATGAAAACTGCACGGAGGAGCTGTTTTATCGTTTCTACCGTGCAGTTCGACATGTAAACTGCCCAGAAACCGAATCTGCTGACAGATCGCAAATCGGCCGATATCGCGTTTTCGGCCCTCAGAAGCGCCGAAATCGCGTTTTCTCGCTGAGCCCAGTGGACGGTGACTCGGTATGAAAACTGCACGGAGGAGCTGTTTTATCGTTTCTACCGTGCAGTTCGACATGTAAACTGCCCAGAAACCGAATCTGCTGACAGATCGAAAATCGGCCGATATCGCGTTTTCGGCCCTCAGAAGCGCCGAAATCGCGTTTTCTCGCTGAGCCGAGTGGACGGTGACTCGGTATGAAAACTGCACGGAGGAGCTGTTTTATCGTTTCTACCGTGCAGTTCGACATGTAAACTGCCCAGAAACCGAATCTGCTGACAGATCGCAAATCGGCCGATATCGCGTTTTCGGCCCTCAGAAGCGCCGAAATCGCGTTTTCTCGCTGAGCCCAGTGGACGGTGACTCGGTATGAAAACTGCACGGAGGAGCTGTTTTATCGTTTCTACCGTGCAGTTCGACATGTAAACTGCCCAGAAACCGAATCTGCTGACAGATCGCAAATCGGCCGATATCGCGTTTTCGGCCCTCAGAAGCGCCGAAATCGCGTTTTCTCGCTGAGCCCAGTGGACGGTGACTCGGTATGAAAACTGCACGGAGGAGCTGTTTTATCGTTTCTACCGTGCAGTTCGACATGTAAACTGCCCAGAAACCGAATCTGCTGACAGATCGCAAATCGGCCGATATCGCGTTTTCGGCCCTCAGAAGCGCCGAAATCGCGTTTTCTCGCTGAGCCCAGTGGACGGTGACTCGGTATGAAAACTGCACGGAGGAGCTGTTTTATCGTTTCTACCGTGCAGTTCGACATGTAAACTGCCCAGAAACCGAATCTGCTGACAGATCGCAAATCGGCCGATATCGCGTTTTCGGCCCTCAGAAGCGCCGAAATCGCGTTTTCTCGCTGAGCCCAGTGGACGGTGACTCGGTATGAAAACTGCACGGAGGAGCTGTTTTATCGTTTCTACCGTGCAGTTCGACATGTAAACTGCCCAGAAACCGAATCTGCTGACAGATCGCAAATCGGCCGATATCGCGTTTTCGGCCCTCAGAAGCGCCGAAATCGCGTTTTCTCGCTGAGCCGAGTGGACGGTGACTCGGTATGAAAACTGCACGGAGGAGCTGTTTTATCGTTTCTACCGTGCAGTTCGACATGTAAACTGCCCAGAAACCGAATCTGCTGACAGATCGCAAATCGGCCGATATCGCGTTTTCGGCCCTCAGAAGCGCCGAAATCGCGTTTTCTCGCTGAGCCCAGTGGACGGTGACTCGGTATGAAAACTGCACGGAGGAGCTGTTTTATCGTTTCTACCGTGCAGTTCGACATGTAAACTGCCCAGAAACCGAATCTGCTGACAGATCGCAAATCGGCCGATATCGCGTTTTCGGCCCTCAGAAGCGCCGAAATCGCGTTTTCTCGCTGAGCCCAGTGGACGGTGACTCGGTATGAAAACTGCACGGAGGAGCTGTTTTATCGTTTCTACCGTGCAGTTCGACATGTAAACTGCCCAGAAACCGAATCTGCTGACAGATCGCAAATCGGCCGATATCGCGTTTTCGGCCCTCAGAAGCGCCGAAATCGCGTTTTCTCGCTGAGCCGAGTGGACGGTGACTCGGTATGAAAACTGCACGGAGGAGCTGTTTTATCGTTTCTACCGTGCAGTTCGACATGTAAACTGCCCAGAAACCGAATCTGCTGACAGATCGAAAATCGGCCGATATCGCGTTTTCGGCCCTCAGAAGCGCCGAAATCGCGTTTTCTCGCTGAGCCCAGTGGACGGTGACTCGGTATGAAAACTGCACGGAGGAGCTGTTTTATCGTTTCTACCGTGCAGTTCGACATGTAAACTGCCCAGAAACCGAATCTGCTGACAGATCGCAAATCGGCCGATATCGCGTTTTCGGCCCTCAGAAGCGCCGAAATCGCGTTTTCTCGCTGAGCCGAGTGGACGGTGACTCGGTATGAAAACTGCACGGAGGAGCTGTTTTATCGTTTCTACCGTGCAGTTCGACATGCCCAGTGGACGGATGACTCGGTATGAAAACTGCAGCCAGGACGCTCGTTTGCACGGAGGAGCTATCGTTTCTACCGTGCAGTTCGACATGTAAACTGCCCAGAAACCGAATCTGCTGACAGATCGCAAATCGGCCGATATCGCGTTTTCGGCCCTCAGAAGCGCCGAAATCGCGTTTTCTCGCTGAGCCCAGTGGACGGTGACTCGGTATGAAAACTGCACGGAGGAGCTGTTTTATCGTTTCTACCGTGCAGTTCGACATGTAAACTGCCCAGAAACCGAATCTGCTGACAGATCGCAAATCGGCCGATATCGCGTTTTCGGCCCTCAGAAGCGCCGAAATCGCGTTTTCTCGCTGAGCCCAGTGGACGGTGACTCGGTATGAAAACTGCACGGAGGAGCTGTTTTATCGTTTCTACCGTGCAGTTCGACATGTAAACTGCCCAGAAACCGAATCTGCTGACAGATCGAAAATCGGCCGATATCGCGTTTTCGGCCCTCAGAAGCGCCGAAATCGCGTTTTCTCGCTGAGCCGAGTGGACGGTGACTCGGTATGAAAACTGCACGGAGGAGCTGTTTTATCGTTTCTACCGTGCAGTTCGACATGTAAACTGCCCAGAAACCGAATCTGCTGACAGATCGCAAATCGGCCGATATCGCGTTTTCGGCCCTCAGAAGCGCCGAAATCGCGTTTTCTCGCTGAGCCCAGTGGACGGTGACTCGGTATGAAAACTGCACGGAGGAGCTGTTTTATCGTTTCTACCGTGCAGTTCGACATGTAAACTGCCCAGAAACCGAATCTGCTGACAGATCGAAAATCGGCCGATATCGCGTTTTCGGCCCTCAGAAGCGCCGAAATCGCGTTTTCTCGCTGAGCCGAGTGGACGGTGACTCGGTATGAAAACTGCACGGAGGAGCTGTTTTATCGTTTCTACCGTGCAGTTCGACATGTAAACTGCCCAGAAACCGAATCTGCTGACAGATCGCAAATCGGCCGATATCGCGTTTTCGGCCCTCAGAAGCGCCGAAATCGCGTTTTCTCGCTGAGCCCAGTGGACGGTGACTCGGTATGAAAACTGCACGGAGGAGCTGTTTTATCGTTTCTACCGTGCAGTTCGACATGTAAACTGCCCAGAAACCGAATCTGCTGACAGATCGCAAATCGGCCGATATCGCGTTTTCGGCCCTCAGAAGCGCCGAAATCGCGTTTTCTCGCTGAGCCCAGTGGACGGTGACTCGGTATGAAAACTGCACGGAGGAGCTGTTTTATCGTTTCTACCGTGCAGTTCGACATGTAAACTGCCCAGAAACCGAATCTGCTGACAGATCGCAAATCGGCCGATATCGCGTTTTCGGCCCTCAGAAGCGCCGAAATCGCGTTTTCTCGCTGAGCCGAGTGGACGGTGACTCGGTATGAAAACTGCACGGAGGAGCTGTTTTATCGTTTCTACCGTGCAGTTCGACATGTAAACTGCCCAGAAACCGAATCTGCTGACAGATCGCAAATCGGCCGATATCGCGTTTTCGGCCCTCAGAAGCGCCGAAATCGCGTTTTCTCGCTGAGCCCAGTGGACGGTGACTCGGTATGAAAACTGCACGGAGGAGCTGTTTTATCGTTTCTACCGTGCAGTTCGACATGTAAACTGCCCAGAAACCGAATCTGCTGACAGATCGCAAATCGGCCGATATCGCGTTTTCGGCCCTCAGAAGCGCCGAAATCGCGTTTTCTCGCTGAGCCCAGTGGACGGTGACTCGGTATGAAAACTGCACGGAGGAGCTGTTTTATCGTTTCTACCGTGCAGTTCGACATGTAAACTGCCCAGAAACCGAATCTGCTGACAGATCGAAAATCGGCCGATATCGCGTTTTCGGCCCTCAGAAGCGCCGAAATCGCGTTTTCTCGCTGAGCCGAGTGGACGGTGACTCGGTATGAAAACTGCACGGAGGAGCTGTTTTATCGTTTCTACCGTGCAGTTCGACATGTAAACTGCCCAGAAACCGAATCTGCTGACAGATCGCAAATCGGCCGATATCGCGTTTTCGGCCCTCAGAAGCGCCGAAATCGCGTTTTCTCGCTGAGCCCAGTGGACGGTGACTCGGTATGAAAACTGCACGGAGGAGCTGTTTTATCGTTTCTACCGTGCAGTTCGACATGTAAACTGCCCAGAAACCGAATCTGCTGACAGATCGAAAATCGGCCGATATCGCGTTTTCGGCCCTCAGAAGCGCCGAAATCGCGTTTTCTCGCTGAGCCGAGTGGACGGTGACTCGGTATGAAAACTGCACGGAGGAGCTGTTTTATCGTTTCTACCGTGCAGTTCGACATGTAAACTGCCCAGAAACCGAATCTGCTGACAGATCGCAAATCGGCCGATATCGCGTTTTCGGCCCTCAGAAGCGCCGAAATCGCGTTTTCTCGCTGAGCCGAGTGGACGGTGACTCGGTATGAAAACTGCACGGAGGAGCTGTTTTATCGTTTCTACCGTGCAGTTCGACATGTAAACTGCCCAGAAACCGAATCTGCTGACAGATCGCAAATCGGCCGATATCGCGTTTTCGGCCCTCAGAAGCGCCGAAATCGCGTTTTCTCGCTGAGCCGAGTGGACGGTGACTCGGTATGAAAACTGCACGGAGGAGCTGTTTTATCGTTTCTACCGTGCAGTTCGACATGTAAACTGCCCAGAAACCGAATCTGCTGACAGATCGCAAATCGGCCGATATCGCGTTTTCGGCCCTCAGAAGCGCCGAAATCGCGTTTTCTCGCTGAGCCCAGTGGACGGTGACTCGGTATGAAAACTGCACGGAGGAGCTGTTTTATCGTTTCTACCGTGCAGTTCGACATGTAAACTGCCCAGAAACCGAATCTGCTGACAGATCGCAAATCGGCCGATATCGCGTTTTCGGCCCTCAGAAGCGCCGAAATCGCGTTTTCTCGCTGAGCCCAGTGGACGGTGACTCGGTATGAAAACTGCACGGAGGAGCTGTTTTATCGTTTCTACCGTGCAGTTCGACATGTAAACTGCCCAGAAACCGAATCTGCTGACAGATCGAAAATCGGCCGATATCGCGTTTTCGGCCCTCAGAAGCGCCGAAATCGCGTTTTCTCGCTGAGCCGAGTGGACGGTGACTCGGTATGAAAATGTTTATCGTTTCTACCGTGCAGTTCGTCATGTAAACTGCCCAGAAACCGAATCTGCTGACAGATCGCAAATCAGCCGATATCGCGTTTTCGGCCCTCAGAAGCGCCGAAATCGCGTTTTCTCGCTGAGCCCAGTGGACGGTGACTCGGTATGAAAACAGCACGGAGGAGCTGTTTATCGTTTCTACGCGAAATCGCGTTTTCTCGCTGAGCCCAGTGGACGGTGACTCGGTATGAAAACAGCACGGAAGAGCTGTTTTATCGTTTCTACGGTGCAGTTCGACATGTAAACTGCCCAGAAAACGAATCTGCTGACAGATCGCGAATCGGCCGATATCGCGTTTTCGGCCCTCAGAAGCGCCGAAATCGCGTTTCTCGCTGAGCCCAGTGGACGGTGACTCGGTATGAAAACTGCACGGAGGAGCTGTTTTATCGTTTCTACCGTGCAGTTCGACATGTAAAAATCGCGTTTTCTCTCTGAGCCCAGTGGACGGTGACTCGGTAGGAAAACTGCACGGAGGAGCTGTTTATCGTTTCTACCGTGCAGTTCGACATGTAAACTGCCCAGAAACCGAATCTGCTGACAGATCGAAAATCGGCCGATATCGCGTTTTCGGCCCTCAGAAGCGCCGAAATCGCGTTTTCTCGCTGAGCCCAGTGGACGGTGACTCGGTATGAAAACTGCACGGAGGAGCTGTTTTATCGTTTCTACCGTGCAGTTCGACATGTAAACTGCCCAGAAACCGAATCTGCTGACAGATCGAAAATCGGCCGATATCGCGTTTTTCGGCCCTCAG